>JAZKJV010002131.1:0-600000 GCA_037367405.1 Ottelia alismoides | reverse complement strand
TAGGGTTTTGGCTTTGATACCATGTCAGAGTCAACGATACTCTTCTGTGTTATTCCATAGAGCCCTAGGGTCTCTTATATAGAGAGAAAACCCTTGGGTAAATTACATAGACGTACATGAGATAAATAAGAAATACGTAACAATACATCAAGACATAACGTAAACCTCTGCAGTTAGCAATCTCAATTGCTAATGTTCCTGAAAGCCAGACTTTGGCATATGCATCATCTGCCTCCCAAGAGGCATTAACCCATGTCTTCTCAGCATGCTCCTCCTCAGTAAGAATGTGCTTCTTACCGGTTGACTTCATCATGCTCATGAACTGCATGGCCCACAGTTCATAGTTTGAACCATCCATCTTCACAATAGGCGCTGGACCTCTGAAGGCGCCTGTAGATGAAATATCTGCCTTGCTTTATGACATTATGATATAGGAAGACTAGGAGAGTAGACTGAGTAGATGATTTTGTCTGCACAGACATGAGCGGGTTTAGTTGCATGTGTAGACGCAAGCAACCAAACCCATCAATCTGGAAACGTGTGCGCGAAACGAGGCTGGAGTCGCGCGCTGGATTAGGGCTGCACGCGCACGGAGATTACACACGTAGATATGCGCGCAGATGCACGTGCAGGATCACGTCAAGGGCACGCACAGGCGCACAGACGCACTGGCACACAGATGCGCGAGTGCGTGCGAGTGCTGCGCTAGTGTTGCGCGAGTGCTGTGCACAGATGTACGCACCGGTGATGCAGGAGACGACGCACAGATGCACGGTTGTCCCTACGCGCAGGCACGCACATCGCGTGCGCAGGAGAGGCGGCGCACTATGCGAGAGATGGCGTACAGATGCGAGAGATGGCGAACAGATGCGCATGAACGACCTGCGCGTAGGCACGCACAACGCGTGTGCAGGAGAGGCGGCGCGACGCGGCGTGCAGCGTGGGGCTTGAGGGTGGAGGCTAGGGTTAGGGTTTGGCTTGAGAACTCCGGTCTAGGACCGTCGCTCTGATACCATGTTGGGAAAATGAGAAAACTTATTTATTCCATCCGCCCTAGGCTCTCTTATATAGGAGAGCAACCTATGGGTAAAATACATAAAGAGTCCAACAGAAAATTAAAATACAAGAAAAGTACATAAGTGAATAATATATCTCTACAGTACTTCCTCCGGGTCATCACAAGACCTCGCTGGTTCATGGCAAACTTTAGTCAAAGGAAGTAACATAAACTACCAAGGTACTTGGTCACAAACTGTTGACCAAGGAAGTCCTTGGCAACATGAATGCCCTGCTCATCATCCCCTGTAACAATAATGTCATCAACATAAACAAGAATGACAACAATACCTCTCTAGGTCTTGTGCACAAACAAAGAGTGATCGACAATCGATCGCACAAACCCTGTTGCTCTATCAAGTTTGAGAGCTTCTGGAACCATGCTCTTGGACTGTGCTTAAGACCATAGATAGCCTTGTGTAGCCTGTAAACCTTTTGACACTCCCCCTCAACAGCAAACACAAGTAGCCGCTGCATGTAGATCTCCTCCTATAGATCACTATATAGGAAGACATTCTCCACATCAAGTTGGTAAAGGGGCCAATCTCGTGTCACGACAACAGAAAGAAAGATACACAGAGTGGAATGTTTGGCAACTGGAGAAAAAGTATCCTGATAGTCCACCCCATATGTTTGGGTGAACCCACGTACCCCAAGTCTTGCCTTATAGCGATCCACAATGCCATCTGCACAATGCTTAACAGTAAACACCCACTTCCACCCAATAACGGATGTGTCAACTGGAGCTGAAACAAGACTCCAAGTACCACGCGGCTGTAGCACGGCCTTCTCCTCGTCCATGGTTAACCACCACCGACTGTCCTGAAAAGCCTACTAATATGTTCGTGGTATCTCCATGACTGATAGTGCCAAGGTAAACCTCCTGAAATCCTCTGACAGTCTGCTCAAGGAAACCTAGGCTGCAAGAGGATAAGTAGCACATATACGTCTCTGCTTTCGCAGAGCAATCGATGAATCAAGATTATCTACCAAGTCCTGAACCTATAAGTTCCCCTCTTGAGAAGGCACCTGCTCATCCTGTATGGAATCCTGCTGCATAGACAACTCAGTAGTGACATCAGTAGAAACAATGTGCTCATTACATACCCGAGGCATGTTGGATAATGAGAAAGACCTGTGAGTAGGGGGAACATAACGAGACCTGCGAGTAAACACACATGGAAAAAATCGAGTCATGGTAGGTGGTGTTACGGAGGCAACCACATGAGCAGGTGGAGGAGCAGGAGTAGGTGTAGTTGTTGTTGGTGGTGGAGGCGGTGACGGTGGTAGAGTAGGAGTAGATGGAGGTGGTGGTATGACAGTAGGAGGTGGAGGCATGTAGATCTCAGCATCAAAGTCCGATGGGGCTAGTCTGTCACCTGTAGGAGGAAAATACATGACAGACTCAAAGAAAGTAGTGTCAACACTAAAAAGTATTTCTGCCTAAGCAGATCAAAGTAACAGTACCCCTTTTTGGTATGAGTGTAGCCGATAAAAACACACTTGACAGCTCTGTGAGAGAGCTTGTCACAGCCTGGAGAGAAATCATGAACAAAAGCAACCGAACCAAACACATGAGGTGTAAGGGAGAAAAGATCCTTCTTGGGAAATGCTATCGAGAAAGGTATCTTCTCTACCAACACAGACAAGGGCATGCAGTTTACTAGGTAGCATGCAATGAGGGCTGAGGACCACATCACCTTAGTAAGCGTGAGGAGCACCACTCTGGATTGACAAGGTTCTGGTCACATCAAGTAAGTGACGGTGTTTGCGCTCGACAATACCATTTTGTTGGGATGTATAAGCACATGAGGTCTGGTGAATAATGCCAAGAGATCTAAGAAACTCAGAAAGCTGTAAGGTGCAAAACTCTAAAGCATTATTGGAACGAAGATATTTGACATTGGCTGAAAAAATATTCTTTATCTCATTAATAAAAGATTTGATAACATACCCAACCTCAGACTTATTTTTGAATAAAAAGATCCAAGAAAGTCCAGAAAAATAATCGAAAACGACCAGATAAAAATGACGTCCCTGGTGATCAGAGACACGACTCAGACCCCATCTAAATGGAGGAGCTCAAACAATCGAGAACTGCTCTGACTCTGAAGAAATGGAAAGGAGGAACGATGATGCTTTCCAAGCTGACATGCCTCACACTAGAAGGACGAGCGTGTGGAAATCTGTGGGAGAACATGCCACATCTTCTGCAGAGGAATGTGACCAAAACGAAGGTGTCACAGATATGATGCGACTGGTCCAATAGAGACACCAGCATGAGGAGGTTGGACCAGACTGTAGAGCTCTTGCTGCTCACAGCCACATCCAATCATCCTTCCCGTGAGTATGTCTTGAAACACAAGAGATGAAGGGTAACAAATGGAATGACAAATCACATCCTTAGTAATATGACTAATGGAAAGTAAATTCATATGAAAATCAAGAGCATATAAAACATCCTGAAGGCGCATGGACGGTGTCAGATGCACCTCCTCCTGTCCTATGATGGGTAAATGGACCCCGTTAGCGCTGACAACCCATCTATCAGGAGGTATGGTCCTACAGGACCTCAGCTAGGCTCTGTATCCACACAGATGGTGAGAAGCACCAGAGTCCATAATCCACTCTGTCATATCTGCACTGCTACTACCAATAAAAGCGTAAGTGATACCTGGGGACCTCGAAGAAGCTCTAGATGTAGTATCTGTAGTGGTGGTGCCTGCAACCGGAGTTATAATCTCTCATATACGAGAGACTATCATCCGAGCGAGGAGCAACCTGAGGTACTGGAGTCGTAAATCTCCGTCCATCCGTTGTGGCAGAAAAATATGACATATTGGATGATCAATGAGAGAATTCCTTGAATAAATGAGCTGGATATTGAAAAGTTCTGTACACCAACATCACCTGAGCTTGCACGTTCATACATTAATGTAATTCTGATGCGCAATATATCAGGACATGCAGTAATGACAGGGAAGTCGTAAATCTCCGACCATCCCTTGTGGATATTATTACTCCTTGACCATGGCATTCCTATTCAGGATATACGAAATTACACGTACTTTGTGGAAGGGAAATTAAACAAAAAGAAACGTAAATTGAGAATGTAAATGGTTTTGGAATAGAGATGTACAGTATACATTGGGCCACCAGTTCTTGACACGTTGCTATTTATGCATGCGTATTGATGGTTGGCTACAAGGATTTTTTAGGATGGGGGGTGGGGGGGGTTTGTCTGATATGATCCATCCATTTGCAGGGTTCATCTGGCTAGATTTTTACTATATGGTGGCTGAGTAGGATTAATGAATAGTCCTAGGACTCCTATTTGCTCTCTTTATTCGCAGTGTGGATCCAGCATGCTTGGATATCTTTATTCCTTTGTGTGCAGACTCCACAGTTTATTCGATCCAACTCGTTTTGCTGTGATCTGAGACTGTTCATCCCTCGGCTCGCCCCCATTGCTTGCAAGAGGACAATGTGGTTTCTGGGCAATCATGGATTAGTGAACACGTTTCTATTTTGGTACTGCAAGTGTCTCTCGTCATTGGAGGTCGATATTTTGGATCATGTTTATAGGATTGAACGGTTTCTTATCATCAGCTCCCCATTGGTTTTCTGGACACGCCCAACTTATCTACGATCCGTATGTTTTAGCCAAGTTTACCCCTTATTCACCTATTCCTTCAGTAAAATCTGAACTGCGGAGCATACAAAAGAAGGAAACAAGTTGCCTTATTTTAATCTCTCCCTGACAGTATGACCCAACTCTTTCTTTTCCAGTTATCCAGATGGATAGTAAATCTTGTTCTCAAGAGGTATACATCGGATACTGTCCAGTAAGGAGGAAAATTCGTCTTAGAGGCAAGTTTCGAAACTTATTGACCCTGAATGATCATAATTATTTTTTTGTTATTTACCGTAGGTAAGCCATCTCTTCAAGAGGCGGCTTTGGTTAAGTAAAAGACACATCTTGAAGAAGCAGCTTTTAACCAAAGCCACGTCTTGAAGAGGCGGCCTTTAACCATGTTAACTCCAGGATGCCCGTCAGATTCTCCCTACTCATTCAACTCTGTCCTCCTCCTCCTCCTTATTGTTGCACTTGCTGCGACCTCCCCCGCCAACCTCTGCATGCTCGACCGCCACCTCCAGAGCTCTCCTATCCTCCCCCTCCTCAACCTTAAGGAAGGTGATGCCCTAATATACCTCTTCCCTCTCACAACTAGCCATTCATAAAGGGTTTTTGTGGGTTTTTTGATTTTATCGGTTTTTATGCTTTGATTTGTGCTATATATATTGTCTCGTGAAGTTAGGATTTTGTTGATTTATCGCAGGATGTTAGGATGTTTCGTGAAGTTCGTTGCTTTTGTCATTGCGGTGCGGTATTTCAAAATCGAGTAAGGACGCGACCTATGTTGGAGGTCGGATGAAAACCGTCAAGGTTAGCTCCGAAATGACATTCACAGGGTTAATTGAGAATATCAAGTCTGTGTTAAGGATGAACTTATCACAATGAGTGAAGTTGCAGGTGTTTCATAGAATGTCGCAAGATGCTTGAACATTTTACATAGGGTGTGTTAAGTTTGATGATGACGTTCGATAGATTGTGAAATACACCGAGGACATGGGTGTTGCATATCGGTCCGTGATATTTACTATCACGGTATCGGTGTCCGGATCTGTACCTCAACGTGTAAATACATATGTTCCTCCTATGATGAACATGGGTCCTTGTGTAAGTATTGAAGATAATGATCCAGAAGTTGATAGGTAGGTTGATGGAACCCCCCCTTCTTCAGCTTTAATATGGTAAGATGCGGCTTTGGTTAAAAACCGCTTCTTCAAGAGGCGGCTTTTATATGGTAAATAACAAAAAAAAATTGCATCTGCCTAGGGTCAATAAGTTTTGAAACTTGCCCCTTGGACGAATTTTCCTCGTCCAGTAAGCATCAGCATTGCATGCCACTGTAAACCAAACAGGAACTTCACTGTAAAAACCTCCCATTAGACTCTCAAGAACAGTATTTAGATTAACCAAATGACAGCTGTCGGATGGTGATTGGTCAGCTGATATTGCTGTTGTGCATTGTATAAAGTGGCACTGTTGTTCTCCAGGTAGATTTGGTGGAAAGGTTGTCCCTGATCTGTCATTATTGTTGCTTAGCCAGAAGGCCAAATAGCCCCATGCCGAACCAATGTAGATGGGGCCAACATGGGGGGCTTCTGTACTGCCGAGAGGGGGAAATTTTCGCTACATTTGTATGGTCTTTGTGCATGCGGTAAAACAACAGTATCGTGTCCTCTTCCTGTATTCTGATGAATTTATTGACGACCTAGATGATGGTGATCCGATCCATCTACCATGCTGCATGGTTAGCTATCTGTTCAAAGGTATATAAGATCCTTCCTTTGTGTGACATGATCATGCAACTTGTTATTGGGAGGATATGTACAAAACATTTTTTTTAATTTTTTTAAAAGTACTGTTTGATGGTTTTGGAAGTCCGTTTTCTTCTGGATGTTTTGGATCTTAGTTCAGTTGTGCAGAACAAATCTAAAACGCTGTCTTTGTTTTTGAAACTAATTTTTTTGAAATCCCCCCTCCCCCCCACTCCTCCAGGTGTGTTCTGAAGAATATAGTTCACCTGGGTCGCATATCTTTAAAGATGGGTCAAGAAATTACCGCTCAAGAGCTGTGAAAATAAGGACTGTGATATCCTCTTTTAGGGCCTGCTTGGTTGTTAGGTTACCCTATACCTGGCATACCACCTGCTTTATCCCTGCATTCTTGAGTTGGAATTAATTGTAATGATCGTCCAATTTTTTTATTATAATATTTTTTTAATCATATTTAAATAAAAAATTAACATATAAATATATTATAATTATTAAAAAAATAGAAGGCATATCCAGAGGGCACTGTGCCGATTTGGGTCGTGGTGAGCACCAAACGTGGGTTCGTCACGTGTATGTGTCGGTTCTATTTGGAAGGGGACGGTTTTGGCAATAACAATGTGCATGCATTATTAACATAATAAGAATTCGAATTAAATCATTTCCTTAAAAATAGGTGGTCGGTTTTAGTAAGATAAAAAATACGCATTTAAATTATTTTCGGCATATATTCTATTTATGGAATGATCATTCCACGTTTGGATTAAGAAAGATAAATTACTGATTATAATTATTGATTACGTCAATTACTAATGTCCATACAATAATTACCTATTACAAATATACATATTACTGAACGCATTATGATTGTTACTGAATTTATAGTTATTTTACATCTGTAATATTACATTGTACAGAGATCAGTAATTCATTCATGTTACTCAAGTAATACATATTCAGTTCTTAAGTAACTATTGTTGTGTGATCAGTAATTAAGTATGTGAATTACTAATGTCCATACAATAAGTACTGATTACAAATATCCATTTTACTGAAGTCATTTTGATTGTTACTAATGTTATAGTTACTTAATACTTTGAGTCTTACTGAAGCACCTTTTATTACATTGTACAGAGATCAGTAATTCATTCATGTTACTCAAGTAATACATATTCAGTTCTCAAGTAACTATTGTTGTGGGATCAGTAATAAAGTATGTGAATTACTAATGTCCATACAATAAGTACTGATTACAAATGTACATTTTACTGAAGTCATTTTGATTGTTACTAATGTTATAGTTACTTAATACTTTGAGTCTTACTGAAGCACCTCTTATTTACTTATATAACAATTTTAATTACTTATAATGTATCGAGTGTTACTGATAGCAATACATAAGTTACTGGTTACGTGATTTTTTATACTTATTCCAACTTACTTATTCCATTACCTTCTTTTACCTACAATTTATTATATGTTACTGATGCTTCTATGTATCTTACTTGTTTTATTCTTTGTTTTGAATTACTATCGAATCACACCTTCTTTACTTATGTAGCCTATTTAATTACTTGTAATACGTCAAGTGTTACCGAAAGTCATACATAAATTACTTAATTATAGTTATATGGTGAACATCCAAATGTCAACTGTCTTCTAGTTCATTTAGACGATGTTGTTTTACTCTCGCTCCTCGGCATAACAACAGCTTCTTCAAGACACCAAATTGTGCATTGTTCTGCAAGGAACAATAAGTTAATTTATATCCGTGAATAGTAAGAATTGTATAATGAAAAGTAATTCAGCAATATACTCACTTCAGTAAGAATCATTGAATGACAAGTAACTTGTAATGAATTGTTAGTAACATTTATTATATGACAAGTAACTTGTAATGATTGTTAGTAACTCAGCAATATACTCGCTTCAGTAAGAATCATTCAATGACAAGTAACTTGTAATGAAATGTTAGTAACATTTGATTATTGACAAGTAATTTGTAATGAATTGTTAGTAACTCAGCATTATAGTCAGTATATCTTCAAAGTAACACATTAAAAGTAACAATTTTGATAGTAGTAGTAACATAAAATATCTTATAAGTAAAATAAGTAGATATATCAGTAACTCAGTATATATTCAAAGTAAAACATTAAAAGTAACAATTGTGTTATCATTAGTAACATAAAATATCTTATAAGTAAATTACTTAAATACATCAGTAACTCGGTATATTTTCAAAGTAACACATTAAAAGTAATAAGTGTGTTAGCATTAGTAACATAAATATATCTTGTAAGTAAATTACTTAAATACATCAGTAACTTTTTATTGTATGAAATCAAAATACCTTCGAAAAGATTCAATGGACTACAAATCGTGTATCAAATTCAATCAGATTCAAATCAGTCATAAAAATGCGATTCAAATCGTGTATCAAATTCAAATCAGATTCAATGGACTACAAATCGTGTATCAAATTCAATCAGATTCAAATCAGATTCAATGGACTACAAATCGTGTATCAACTCATGATCCAGAAACATAAAAAAAATCAAAATCTGGTCTATAATCAGTCAGATTCAAATCAAAATATCCAAAAAAAATTCTTTCTATATATTATAAGATTCAAATCAAAATGCGAAAAATAAAAATCTAATCGAAATACAATACCTTGCATTAGATAAAAAACGATCGCCTCTCTTTACATGATTCATCGCCTCACTTTGCAAATCGCTAGATCGAAAAATGCGAAATCAACCGCCTCTCGTTGATCTATCAACACACGTTTCCATAAACGTATACTAATTTAAGAATTGCTTAATATTTCCAATTAGCTTATCTTTCCATTTTGGTTATGGTTCCTATTTTTTAGGGATTGAGAGATACAAATCTGACTGTTGGAATTAGAGGCTCACCACGACCCAAATCGGCATAGTGCCCTCTGGATAAATTCCCTAAAAAATAATATAACACATAATGTCACATCACATTTATCATTACAACTCTCTCCAATCCTTCTAACCATCCAAACAACTATTATTCATCAACCCAACTCAATTACAAAACAAATCCTTAGCATGATATCTTTTTTTAAAATTTTGTTTTATTGATACTTTGGATTTGAGATTTTAATATGCTATTAGGATAGAGATTACTACTTGACGACTTGATATTAAAGATCGTGGATAGTTGTCAATGGATTCGGTTAGGTTCTAATCCAACAAGTTGTTAGGTCTAATTTTCCTCGATCACGATTTAGATATCAGAGCATGTTTTCTTTAATAATGGAAAGTGTTGCACGAGAGATGGAGCCATCCTTACAAAAGATAAGAGGAAAATGCTATCCGGAATGCGCAAACGTAACTATTATTGAGAATGAGCGAAGAGCCATATAACATCAAGGATGTTTCATATATAAAGTTTGGAAGTGTGAGTGATTACCAAGAGGGGGAAAACATTATTTGACAAGTTGAGCTTGAACATTTTGGGTGGTTAGTAATGACTTCCTACATGAAAACAATAAGTTGGCAGGATCAGTTTTTCTCAATAATGGCTCGAATCCAGATTCGAAAAATTATATTTTTATCATTTCATTACCCCTCGAACCAACCAAACAAGAACATATAAATTTTATTATCCCTTATCCCTTACCCTAGCGAACAACGGTGTAGTGTGGTGTGGGTGTATAAATTATCCACAAGGGGATAAATATGTCTTACATCCAAGATTAAATTTTCCAAGCAAACCTTTTAGACAACTTAGGGCATGTGATGCAACAATAATTTTCTCCTTTCAAAAATTTGGTAAATTTGGGCATAGTGCATATATTTTTAGATTCCCCTGCAACGCGATGCACAAGATCCTGCTCCTAAACGGATGGGTTATGCCCGATCCTTGTTGGAGGATTAGCTGTATATTATACTGCTGATGTTGGCCTTTTGAAGACTAATTATAGATACTGGTGTGTGGCCATGCTTCATCTTTGTCTAATTCTAACAGATACAAGCACATGCTTCCATATCAAAGATACGAGAGAGAGCAGTACCATCTCTTGTCTTTTCTTTGAGAAGATATAGGCTTTAAGCTTTTGGCCCTTCTTTTATTTTTTTGTCTGAATCGGTGGGCTCTCAGAAAAAGTGAAGATCTGCACAGTGCTATTTAATGACGGAGAAATAGTGCACTGATCAGAATCGATTTTCCTTTTTTTATTTCATTTTTTCTCTCATGAAAACGATATTTTATTTCGAACTTCTATTTTATGATCATTATAGGTAGGAGACTAAAGTAATTGCGTTTATCACGATATTTTTTCTAGCCTCAGATGACATTTAGCTTAGAATCACGTCGAAACAAAATTTAAACATCATCTAGTACTGCATTGTTACTTTTTAAAATTCAAGTACGGTATTGAAATTTTGTGATTTTTTTTGTGATTTACGCTAAAAAACTGACTGCAATAAAACGAGTTTATAGTTAACTACATATATGGATGTCAATTAAACATACAACAATTAGTAGTATTTCTTGTAAAATTATCTTTATATATTAAATTTGCAAGGAATAACATTTTCATCATTATACAACTAGTTATTTGGCGCCCTTCGCATATTTGTCTCCTACAAATTAAGACAACGAAATAATGTTGGTATATGAAACTCGCTAAAAATATCTGTCCATCCTTTTCTTTATGAATTTTGAGGAAGGATTGTTTGACGTGCCTTCTAAAAATATCTCAACAGGAGGCTTCCTCTATATCATATCATCATCTCAATTTTTCTATCTATCATAGTTATTTTAGACTTTTTTTTTAAATTTACCTTCGAAACTGTGAACAGCACTTGGATTCATACGCACTCATGCTCTTTTAGGATCACCATGATTGCTTCTTCATGCAATACCACTTTATTCTCTTTTTTGCTTGCTGGGAGTTGACTTTTCTTAGAAAAATCTCATGATATTCTTGAGACTATCGGATGTAAGCATTAGCAAATCAAAGGATCATCTAGGAAGCAGTAGTCTATGAACCTCTGATCTCATGAATGCCAGCAGGATCATGCTCCACATTAATCAAGTTCATAATAATAATAATAATAATAATAATAATAATAATAAAAACAAGTATCCAGAAAAATATTACAATAAAAAATTCTCTTGATCTTATTTTGTTGCACATCCTCAACACAACCTCCACTCTCTAAGACAAGCAAACTCTCTTCCACACAAACCTATGTATCGCATTATTAATATTTCTCTAATCGGCAGATCACAACAATTACCTTATTATGTTGCTCCCACACTGATCCCTTTCCCTAAGAACAGCTGCAATCCTCTCAACAGATCCAAGTGACGCGATCGACAATCGAACATCCGATACATAGAGATCAACAGGAGAAAGAGAGGGGAAAAAATCGAAGATGGGAGGGAGAGGAAGTTGTCAAGAATCAACGGCAGACGAGGCCGCAAGATAGAGCCATCAACAATATGGCAGCTTCCTTCTCATCCTGGGGAAAGACCTTGGGCAGGTGCTGGTTCTGCCCCAGTCCCATCGCCGCTTCCTCGAATCTCTTCGCCTCGGTCGCGCCTGCCGTCGCGAACTTGCTCCTCTTCTTGAACGGTACAATCGGGCGATGATCGTTGCCTGAATCCCAACACTTCTCCTCGGGGATTGCCTTGTGATCCGTGGGAGGGCTTCGCACTTCGGTAGCATTCCCGGTCGCCGCAGCCACCGCCATGGCCTTCCTCGCCTTCCTTTGTCTGATCCCGCATGCATTGCACAACGACTGCACGCACGCGAAATAATCACTTAATAACAATAATAATACCTCGATCACTCGATTAATCGATCAATAGGACCCCTGACTAACTGCGAAACTTGGAAAGATTAATTGGGTATTATATATGGAAATTTACAAACCTTGGGGCCTTGAGGGCCACTCCTCCAAAGCGGTGTCTTGGTTGTGTTGCAGTCAGAGCAAACCCTAACGATCCCTATGGGCTGCTGGTCGTCCTGGGGGGACTGCACGCTCCGCCTCGAGGGCTTCCGTGCGGCATCGGCATCATCGGAATTCATCATCTTCCTCATCAGTCTCATCTTGGAGGACATCCACTTGACCGTTCCGTTCTTCCGTTCATCACACGAGTGCTGCTGCTGCCTGACAGTGACCTTCTCGTCCTCGTGATCCTCCGTCGGCAGCGGTACCATGAAGATGAGGGGATCGCTCGAGCCGCCGCATGTGGAGCTCTGATCATCATCCTAAAACCATCAAGTAATTAGTATGCAATTGTAGCTTTCGGGTGTAGAGATAGAAGAGAGTAAGTCTTACCTCATGGTGGTGATGTATGAGAGGATGGTGTTGCGGGGAGTGGAGGGAGAAGGTGAAGGGAGAGGGATCATAGACAGGGAAGAAGGGTATGAGATGGGGCACTTGATCTTCTTCATCGTCATGGCTCTGATGGAGAGGAGAGTACTGGTGGACTGAAGACATCAAGGGAGAGAGAGAGAGAGAGGGGTGATCTGATCAGAATGCAATCATGTGAAGAAGGGGCTTTATTTAGATATATAGAGAAAGATATATATGGTGAGATGGGATATGCGCAATAGATTGGAGATGCCCCCAATTAAGGTGCAAGGCCCCACCACGTGTGTAGGAGATCAGAAAAACGACCAATCTGGCTAATTACTTGGAGATTTAACGTGAGTTTTAGGGCTTGCACCCTCCCTGTATTGGATATCTATGTAAATTTTTTCGAAAAGGTCAAATTCATTCATATTAGAAAAGCAGAGATTTTGTCTCAGTACAAAAAAGCCATTATAGGCTGATCATAAGAGTATTACAGGACATTAACAAGATCGACACCACCATGTAAGGTGATAATCATCTCACAAAAATAGAGTTGGCCAAAGCAATATCAAGGTAGTCCGTAATATCAAGATAGGCCCAAAATAACATCCGAGCTAACACAGTAGCACCTTCTGACGATCAGGCTCCGGAACATCAGCTTTGAGCATTTTGGATCTCAACAAAAGATAGAAGTACTTGACAATATCACATATTGTGAGGGAGAGAGTTTGGTTCTAACCTCCCGAAGGAACCGAGTGAAGTAATCCGCAAAACGTTATTTCGAACTGAGGAAGTCTCACCAAACTCCATCGCCTCTTTCTCCTTGGATATCTATATAAATGCCCCTCAGTTTTGATAGAGGATCCTAGGGTCTGCTAGCGCTGCAGCAGACTATGCAGTAGAGGCGTGGGCCGTTCGATCTTGATCGAGCGGTTTCCACGAATTCATACTTTTTTGTAGGTCCTACATTGTGAATTTGTGGGAACCGCTCGATCAAGATCGAGCGGCCCACGCCAACAGACCCTGCAGCACAAGATCCGTCTCCCAATTTTGATAAGGTTTGAACTCTGCTTACAACATTGTCCATTATTTTCATATACAATAGAAAATATTATCTATTGCGAAATCATTATTTGTCCTTGAAATTAGCGACTAATGATGTATACATTGCTATAATATTTCGAGCAGTAACTTCATAGATAGTAAATGATCATACACATCAACTTTGTCATCAAGATTTGTAAAATACACATTTTGATGATAAAGACAACCTATCATCATTGGCATACAAATAGTTGCTGGTCATGTAATAATGTAATCCGTCATGAACTTCAGATATACGTAATAATTTTATTACGAATAATATTTCTATTAAGTATTTTACAACTTACAATATGACAAATTGCAAAAAATGTGTTATGGCAAAACTAAACAAACGAAGTATAGCGTATGAGGCTCGAAGAGAAGATCCAATAGGACTAGACCGAATAGCTAGCGAGTGGTTCGCCCTCAGCTTGGGGGGCTAGTTCTTAGGGCAGGAACCTACCTGACCTAGAAACATGCTCTCTCTAGCTTATCCCGCCTCTGCTTCGGTACCTCCCCCTATTGGTTGGTCTTGCCACTTCAACTAGACTTTCGAATATCGCTGCTGATCTAGCCTTAGCTCTTCTCCTCGCTCTCTTCCTTTGCTGAAGTTGAGTATAGAAGTCGGGAAATGTAGTTTTTCACACACATGCATATTTTGTTGTTGTGCCATATTATAAAGAACATTCTTTCCACTTCTTTGTGCTGCCTAGAGCTGCAAACTTTTGCCGAGGATATCATGAAGTGAATCAATCCAACTATTAAATGGAAGACACCATGCTCAACCGCCCGATCATTTAATTAAATGAATTAGAAGTTAACAATTTACTTCATTGCAAGACATGGGTCAATAGAGGGCTTAGCCACCTTTTAATCCTGTAATTATTTAATTTATTACCTTCTCAAATGTCAAGCATGATCTCTCATACAACACATCGACAACTATTTTTTATCATTCTCTTCCAACTTCATATGATTTCGAAAAATCTCCCTCTAATTCTAATCCCTGGTAACCATTTACTATACATCATAATTTGAACATAATCCATACGAGAGCATCGACGTAATCATATACAGACGCAATTAAGGATGGTACGTACCAATATCTTTAAACAGTAATGCTAATAATGTCAACAATAAATTTCCATGCATTACTTGCACATGTCCATGCATAGTTAATATCGGTGTCAGTTGGTCACTATGCAAACAGGTCCGAAGAAGAGGAGCACAGATTATGATTGGGTATTAATATTACTCGATTTTTGGATCTAAGGCGATGGTGGATTATCTAGCTTAATTAATTATGAAATTAATGATTCAAATGGCCAATAAACAATTTCACGCATAAATGCACGCATAATTATTGTCGCGAATATTTCGATATTTTCCCTCCTTTTTTCCCACTTCAAAGAGTATTTTCCCAGAATGGAGAGAGAAATGAAATTATCTCCCATTCTAGGTACGGAAGGAAACTTATTCCCGGACTGGGTATATATCGGCAAATGGTTTGCCGCTGGCCCATGTGGCGCGGCAAACCATTTGCCGCGCTTACGTGGAACGAGCGGCGAACCGTTTGCCGTGCTCAGCGGCACGGTCAGCGAGGCGCGCGGTCTTCGGCGCAGACGGGGCGCAGACGACGGGACCGCGCGCCAGAAGCGGTCGGCGACCCGCCCTGCACGGCAAATGGTTTGCCGTGCAGCGGCAAACCATTTGCCGCTGGGCGGCATATAAGTAGCCCGCCCGAGCCCCCCATTCCCCTCACGCATTCTCTCATTCAATCTCTCATTCCCTCCCCCCATTTGAAGGTCTTCCCACTTCTCCTCCCTTCTAAGGTATGGTTTTTTTTTTAATTTTAATTTCTATAATTCTTAAGTAGAAATTCTAGATGTCTTTTATTTAAGTAGAAAATTATTTAGTTGTCATGAATTTTTTTTATTCCTTAAAATGAAGTTGTAAATTAACACCCTTCACAATTATTGATAGTTGTTTAGTTGTTAATAATTGTTGTCCTTAAATAGTTGTTATTTTTTTCGAAATAAGTATAATTAGGAGGTTATTTAGTTCTTGATAGTTATAGTATTCCATTTAACGCTGAGATTAGGTTAGAAATATATAATCGATGACATACATGCCCACATGCCCACATGATATTATTAGGAAAATTAGAGTCACATTAAAATGCCATACAATCCTCCCATGACACACACTAATATTACTAATTATTCTAGGAATAAATTTAATTACGGTAACGATAACGTTAATAAAATTAAATATTAGATAATGTATATAATGTGTATTAGTAATAATTAATGTATATTAGTTAGAAATTACGTATATAATGTGTATTAGTAATAATAAAATTAAATATTAAATAATGTTTATTATTAATAACTAATTTAGATTAATAATAAATAATGTATGTTTGTAATAAATAATGCATATTAGTATTAAATAATGTATATAATGTGTATTAGTAATAATTAATGATTATAATAATATAGATTAAGAGTCCTAAGTAATCTAAATTATAATTAAATGAAATAATGTTATTAAATAAAAAATTAAAAATTAATTAATTATAATGATTATAATAATGTAGATTAAGATTCCTAAATACCATAGATTTTAATTAAATGATGTAGTGTTATTAAATAAAAAATTAAATATTAATTAATTATAATGATTATAATAATATAGATTTAGATTCGTAATTAATATAGATTATAATTAAATGAAATAGTGTTATTAAATAAAAAATAAAAAATTAATTAATTATAATGATTATAATAATGTAGATTAAGATTCCTAAATACCATAGATTTTAATTAAATGATGTAGTGTTATTAAATAAAAAATTAAATATTAATTAATTATAATGATTATAATAATATAGATTTAGATTCCTAAATAATATAGATTATAATTAAATGAAATAATGTTATTAAATAAAAAATAAAAAAATTAATTAATTATAATGATTATAATAATGTAGATTAAGATTCCTAAATACCATAGATTTTAATTCAATGATGTAGTGTTATTAAATAAAAAATTAAATATTAATTAATTATAATGATTATAATAATGTAGATTAAGATTCCTAAATAATATAGATTATAATTAAATGAAATAGTGTTATTAAATAAAAAAATTAAATATATATTAATTATAATGATTATAATAATATAGATTAAGATTCCTAATTAAACTTAAACTACTTTTTACAATTAAAGAATTTATTAGAACTTCATTTTTTGTAGTTAAAAATGGCATTAACTTTTAGTTGTGAATAGGAAATGGGTGATGTCGCTGCCCTTTATGTGTTCTGGGGCGGGAGAGTAATCAACATAGACTCTGAGCTCGGTTACGAAGGCGGTAAGAGTGATATGATCGGAGTACCTGTATCATGTAGCTACAATGATTTGCTAGATTACATATACGGTCTTACGGGATATACACCCGACCTGTTCGAGATAACTGTGACCTGCAAGTGGCCTACCAATGCAAGTTCATTCCGTCCAATCGTTATTGGATCGGATAAAATAACGAAGTTGATGTTGCAAGTATGTCGACAACTGGGGATGATGGAACTATTAATAGAGGCGGTAGAGATTCCTTCACAACAACGAGATGTGGGATCGTCATCGATGCAAGGTTTTGACCTTAATGTATCTCTTTACGATGAAGTTGACGAACATGATGAGAATGAAAATAATGAACAAGATGAAGTCCAACACGAGGTGGAAGAGGAAGACGACGATGAAGAGGGAGAGGAAGATGAAGAGGAAGAAGAAGATGATGAGGATGAAGAACACTCCATGAGCAGAAGTAGTCATAGAGTGGGAGTCTTAACCGATCATGGTCAAGAGTCTCTTCTTAATTCGATACATCAGGAACCTATTTTCGATCCACCAGTAGACTATGGGATGGATTTAGACACGATGGAGGATCTTCCAGACTTCTTTGGATCAGATGATTGGATATTCGGCACATTTGCAGAGGAGATGCCCTTTTTAAATGAAGTTGCAGAGCCAACATCCGAGGGCGCATCCGGTAAAGAGTTTTGGTTGAATCGTGCCTTCGACTCGAAGACATCATTAGTGGACGAGTTAACCACTTGGAGCATGGCAAAGCACGTCCAGTTCAAGGTGGATGCATCGAAGAGCTCCCAGTATACCGCACGTTGTATCTTCAAAGATTGTGGATGGAGGTTGCATGCATCGTACAACAGTCACCGAGACAATTGGGTTGTACGTAGCTATCGTGCGGAACACACTTGTCGCAATGCAATATTACTTGTAGACAATCGAACATGCACTACGAAATTTGTTGGAAGATTTATTCTTGCCACTCTACGGTCGAACTTAACTCTTACACCAAGCGTCATCCAGTCACTTGTTCAAGACAGATACAAAGTGCGCATTTCTTATAAGAAAGCATGGAATGGGAAGCGACGGGCAATAGAAAAGATTTTTGGAGATGCTGTCGGGTCATACGCGGACATCCGACGATTCATGTGGTTGATGAGGCACTGCAATCCCGGTTCATTCTATGAGTTCGAACATCGACCAGCTATTCATCCCAAAACAGGGGCTCCGGTAGAAGGCAGACATGCCTTCTTTCGTTTGTTCTGGGCTTTTGCTCCATCAATACAAGGTTTTGCACACTGTTGGCCAGTACTCAGTATTGATGCCACACATCTGTGGGGAAAATATAAAGGGCACATCTTAGCAGCTACATCCGTTGATGCCAATGGACACCTCTTCCCAATTGCTTTTGCAGTTGTTGAGGGTGAAAATTTAGACTCGTGGGGATTTTTCCTCCATAAACTGTCTGGTATCATTGATCGTGAAGGGATATGCTTCATTAGTGAACGATTCGCAGGCCTAAGGAACTTGCTTCCGCAACATTTTCCTCCTGAAAGAGGCCACTGCCATCGTTTTTGCCTTCGTCACATGCAAGCCAACATGCACCGAGCCGGACACACCAACAAATGGATCCAGAAAAAATTCTACAGCGCAGGTGCCGTTACCAGCAAGTTTGAGCACGAGAAGATTCTGCATCAAATCCGTACAGCGGACTCGGAGGCGTACGACTGGATATTGAGGCAAGAAGGTGGGGATCGTCGATATTGGGCATGCACATACGATGAGGGCCGTCGATGGGGTCTGACCACAACAAACCTCTCTGAAAGTTTCAATAGTGTTCTAAGAGGAATACGTGGTCTACCGGTGCTAACACTTGTCTTGGCTGTCTTTTATCGCCTCAACACATACTTCGTGGAAAGACGCAAGTTTGGTGATCGGATGACAGGTCACCTTATGCCGCGATATGAGAAATTAACAGATGGCCTTGTACAATCCGCGCATGGTCTACTGGTCGAGCAATTCACAATTACGGATTTCGAAGTGCGTGCACCTGAGGGAAATTATACCGTTAAAATGAACGGTCAGCAGTCATTATGTACCTGTGGTTACATGCAAGCTATGATGATAATTTGCCCTCACATAATTGCCGTTTGTGGGAACATGAATGTCAGTACAGAGCATGTGAAGCTTTGTTCAGATTTTTATACATCAAGTGCATTCCGGGCCACATACTCAGCTGCCTTCGTTCCGATCCCCGACAGACGGTTCTAGCCACCATTAGAGACATCACCCTTATTGCACCCCAATGTTGTTCCTACGCCTGGTCGACCTAGGAGACGACGGCTTCGCGGTAGCATGGATGAAATGGGAACTGTTCAAGTAAGATGTAGTCAATGTAAGGAGCATGGTCACAACAAAACAACTTGTGACAGAAGGCGCCGCTAATTTCTCTTTATTTTGTAATGTAAATGATTGCGACCTCTTATCCGCTGTTCCTTTCTAGTGATATTGTTAATTTCTTATCTTGATGCATATTGTCCTGATGTTGTCAATTACAAAAATTGGTTTGTAGATAATCATTTCCTTCATTTTACAAAGTGTTATACTTGTCTAGCATAGAGATGGAGGATTTTGCAGGACCTGCCGATGCATCGGTACTGACTAGGCAGAGGGATCATCTCTCTGGTCGACCACTTACAGATAGTGACACGGTTAGTAAAAAAATGCACATCGTGATTCAAATAGGTTCAATATAGTCGCTGATTTGATTTTTTCAGGCTCATCGCTTTATCGAGCATGGTCGCACACTTAATCGCATACTGGAGGAGCCACGTAGCGATGCCGTAAATCGGCAACTTGAGATCGCTGGATTCCATTGCATTTCGAACCTGAGACGGGCCACCATTGATCAGGCCCTCATGAAGGCACTCGCTGAGAGATGGCGACCAGAGACTCATACTTTCCACCTTCGACAGGGCGAGGCATCCGTCACATTGAAGGATGTTTCCATACTCACAGGTCTGAGAGTGGAATCGTTGCCTGTCACCGGTTTGGAAGAACACCCTCAGCTGGATTGGGGTGTATACTGCGCGCAATTATTCGGTACCAATCCTGAAGATAGCGAGGAGCAGGAACTAGTGGGGGGGAAGCTTAGGCTAACTTGGATAGCCAAGACTCTTCTAACCACCACTGCTCTACAATCGACGGATCCCGTTCGAGCTGTACAAGTTGCCCGTGCGTTGATTCTATTTCAAAATGGCACAAGCTTGTTGCCAGATGCTAGCGCGGACAAGGTGCATCTACACCACCTTCTGCTCCTGGAGGATCTCCAGAGTTGTGGACGTAGGGCATGGGGTGCAGCTGTACTAGCACAGATGTACTACCAGCTGGACCAATTTTCTCTCATGAACATTCGGAGAGCATACGCATTTTGGACCCTGCTCCAGGTAACAACTCTAAATTGTTATACTTTGCATCTAAACTTATATAATACGATTTCTTTCACCATATAGGCCTGGTCTTGGGAGCATATCCACATTGGTCGGCCCCGACCGTACCAGCTGGTAGAGGCTACACTGCGCTCTGCCCTCTCAAGCACATCAATTCTTCCGGCACATGGGGCCAAGTCAAAGCCAGCCCTCTTTCGTTGGGCTCCTGGGTTATGGTGCTGAAGAAGTCACTTGGGGTATACAACCATCACCAACAGATCTTCCCAGGGTATCCACTGAATCGTTACCGGTGACAATACAGGAGCTACCTCGTGCTTCAAATGTATCAACTCAGAGAGGGGGTGGTAGATCTACGACCGGAAGGGGACGCTCAACCGTGACTGAACCTGAGAGAAGAACCGTTGCAAGCCTTGCTAGGGGTCGAGGTGATGCGGGTAGGACGGCAACATCGGGAAGGGGGGAGGCAAGCTCAGCGACAACATAACAAAGGAGGGGAGGAAAAGAGAAAGCATCTTCATCAAAGGGACCACTATCACATATTGTAGAACATACAAAAAAATGGTCCCTGTTTAAGTAATAAAATATGATGTTTTGGTTTCATTGATTTCTTTAATGTTGTTATGCAAATGGCTGCAAATTATTCTTAATTAAATTAATATTGATGGCATTAATATTCATTTCTACATTACTTTTTCAAATGAATTAACATCCGAACAGGACATGGCCAAGACACGTATCACAGCTCGCAAGTCGGTGCGTCTGCCCGACAATCGTTTCTTAGCAGCACGTGCTCCACCGAGTCGGTCCTCCAGCCGTGTACCATCTTACGTTCCACCGCCAGCGCATCCACCGCCAATCGCAACCCCAAGCAGGGCACCAACCGCATCAGAAACAGAACCAGTGGAGGAGTTCGAGTCACAGTTCACCCCGTATTCTCCGCAAGCCAGTCCGATCCCCAGTTCATCACATGGCGAGACGTCACCGCTTTCAGAACCTGTGGACGAGGAAGAAACCTTATACGCTGACTTAGCTGATCTCCATTACACCATCGCATTGAAGTATGCACGTCTGAGTGCGCTGCGTGGAGTGCAAGTTAGGTCAGGTCGTCAGTAGAGTTAGTAGATTTTGTTTCTTTGTTTGAACTCTAGTGATGTTTATGTCTACTTTAAGGGTCTCTTGTGTATGTATTCTGCATGTATCTTTTTCAAGTAAATGAAATATTTCAGCTTCTACTACTTGGAGAATCTATGAATGTATGTGCGTCCCAGTTACATGTTAAATATATTTCAGTTCCCATGTTAAAAATGTTCACTTAAGTTTAACATAAATTAAAGAACTTTATTGTTAACTCCATGTTAAAAGATCCAACATTCATCTACATATAAAGGTGTTTATTATAATAGTATACAAATATCTAATATAGAAATTGTAAGTACCATAACATATTAATTATAAATATCATAACATATTATTTGCTAAAACTATACGAATTATATTTTTAAATTAAATAATTATTGCTTAATAAAACTTAACGTTTATATAAATGTATTTGTAATTGTTACATAATATTTATTATTAATGTTTTAAAGTTACTCATAAATAAATATCGAATACACTACTAAAGTCTTATTTAAGTTATATCATAACATAATAACTGCTAAAAGTATACGAATAATATTTTAAAATTAGATAAATATTACTTATTAAAAAATCACATTTATATAAATAAAATTTTAATTGTTACGTATATTTATTATTAATATTTAAATTTTATTCATAAATAAATAACAATTACACTACTAAATTCTTTCTAAGTTATATCATAACATATTAATTGCTAAAATTATACGAATTAAATTTTAAAATTATACAATCATTATTTAATAGAAAAACACATTTATATAAATGTATTTTTTATTATTACATAATATTTATTATTAATATCTTAAATTTAATCTTAATTAAATACAATATAAATATGTATATGGTAAAGTTAAGCAAGCATGTAAACTTAAGGTAGGTTTGGGCGGGAATGGCCATTAGCGGCAAATGGTTTGCCGTAGGCGGCAAACCATTTGCCGCTCTGTCCACATAAGCACGGCAAATGGTTTGCCGCGCCACATAGGCGAGCGGCAAACCATTTGCCGATATATACCCAGTTCGGGAAATATTTCCAGCGGATACCCAGAATGGGAGATAGTTTCTTTTCTCTCCATTCTGGGAAATCGCTCCACTTCAAATCCATATGTTACAAACTGCAGGTGTCACAGTAGGAACCTTTATTAAGAAAAAAATGGTTTGACAGCTTATCAGGTTGACTACATTTTAGACCTATTAGCATCTGTCCAAAATCCTCCAATCTAAGTTGATTCAATTAGGTCACAACAAAATGCGACAAAAAAGACACTTTTTCAAAAACCGCCACTAAATTGTCTCAAATATATAATCACAATGTTAGTTGTTGCGAAATGATTTTTATGGTCATATCCGTCATTGTTATTGTTGAAATTTACCCTTTATGTGGTCTATATAAGATATTTATGAGATAATAAATATTAGATTTTATCGAGTCAATGGATAAAACGTAACCACATTATCTTGATCTATGTTGATGGTTAGTGGGTTATCAGGAGTTGGTTACGACATGGTTTGTTATCCTTTTAAATCATCCAACTCTACCTATAAAAGAGACATGATGACTCATTATGCAAGACACCGAATCAAGAATCGGAGAGAGCCACTATCAAAACTCTCTACCATCTGAGAGAGTCTTAAAGGTTTGGGGTCAAGGGAAGGAGAAAATTAAAGGAAGGATTGCCGTTAGTTTTTTCATCATCTCCATCGCGGTGGTTAATTTACTGATTTGCGATAGAAGGAGGTAATTCATGAATCATTATTTTTATTGATTCTTTAATGTTTTGCTTAAAATTTCCTACAATCTGGTGTCAGAGATCAGTTCTTGTACTTGTCTTTGATGGAATTGATAAAATGGTTTTGATAACGTTGATTATTTTGTATGGTCAAATCTTTGGATCGTTTGATTCCGTAAAGTTACTTTTGTGTATCTTTTTTGTATTCCGTGAATCTGAAGCATATTGGAGCCTAAGTTTTGTAATTGAAACTTATTATCATATTCTTAAAGGTTAAATGGCTTGAGAATTCATAGTATAGTAGAGATATGATCCAAACCTTACGGTTGGATTTGAATAACATGATATGAAGTTTTAAAAGCTGTTAACTGATATTTTATCTCATTTTCTAAACCTTTGCTAAAGATAGTACTCACGTTTTATTTGTTATTAATTAATTCTGTGCCAGTTATCGAAAATTGGTAACTTTCTTTTCCTAATTTCACATGATTAAGATTGGTATACATGTGATTACATACTTGTAATAAGTAATTATTACAAAGCAATTGCAGATCTAACAATAAAAAAAATAAAATCAAGCGGTACTTGGTGCATGTCGCAAGAGTAGTGATTGATCTGCTTTTGTAAAGGTATCTCATGCACATTATTGTTGATGAATAAAGTTATACTATTCAATATTAGTGGTTAATCACCAAAGTGATCTAACTACACACGGAATTGAACCTACATTCTGATTATCGTAGTGTTGATGCAAACTAAAGTTAAATGACATAACATTTATTTTGATAATCAGAATAGTATAATCATATACTAGAAGATCACCTAAAGGTGGATCATTGTCCATGATTATGCACATTAAGATGTTAATTAATGAATCATAGATTTTACATCTAAAGATGGAAAATATGAATTAGACATGATTTATTCAATTACCTATTAAAGTGTATGAAATTGCATCACTTATGTAATTATTAATATATTAATATTCTACCCAAAGGTTATTATCAACATATTGTGAAAGAAAATTTAATTTACATTTTTTACATATAAGTTATTAATTTATTTCTCAGAGCATTATTGCAAGCATATGTATTATTGTTTTACAGTTTCAGCAGCTATGAACTTATTTGCATTAGGTAACTATATGGTTAGACAACAGATTCAACCATGCAGATTGGTCAGAACATACTCAATTCTATTTGAGAGTGATGAATTTAGACCATGCATTAGTTGAAGATTAAAAACCACAAGCCATAGCAGGAAACAACTCTGAGGATGAAAAACTGTATTATGAGGCTTGGAGAAGATCGAATAGACTTTGTTTGAGCCTAAGAAAAATGACAATGATGGAGAAATTCAAACCGTCAATGGCTAGGATAAATAATGTTAAGGAATTTATGAAGAAAATCAAGGAGTACTCCCATATGATATAGCTGATAAGTCCATTGTTGAGACTTTAATGAGCGAGTTAACCACGGAGAAATTCAACTGGTCCAACTCGATGATGGATCATGTAACTGAAATGTCTAATCTTACAACGAGACTGAAAATCATGGGGATGGATGTCAATGAGAGTTTCTTAGTACAATTTATCATACTTTTTTATTGAATTTGAGCAATTCCAGATAAACTACAATACCTTAAAGGATAAGTAGAGTTTCATGGAATTGAATGCTATGCTCATTCAAGAAGAAAGGTGATTAAAGAAGATAAAATAACACTCGTGAACCTCATGGCTACTGAAAAGACTATGGTAGGGGCTAGCAACAATAAAAGCCACATAAGAAAAATGAACAAAGGAAAAACTCTCATGAAAGCTAAATGGAGCTATTCCAAAGAAATCAAAGGTTTTTTACAAGAAGTCCAGGCATATGAAGAAAGATTGCCTTAAAGGAAAGCATGGTTTGAAAAGAAAGCTATGCATTATGTTTCCGTTTGCCTCGAAGCAAATATTATAGATGTTCCTAATAATACTTGATGGTTGGATTCTGGTGCAACTACTCACGTATCTCACATATTACATGTATTCCTTAAAATCCAAAAAATAAAGGAAAGTGTTCATGGGAACTAGGATGAAGGCACAAATAGAGGGAATTGAGACTTAAAGATTGATCATATATACTAAATGTCAAGTTGATACGTAAGGATGTCTCTACGTTCCTTAATGTGCTAGAAATCTTGTTTCCATTTATAGACTGGATATCTTAGGATTTTCGTTCAAGATTTCTGTTGGATCATTCTATATGTTTAGAAATAAGTATTTTTATGGTTCTGGTACTTTGAAGAATTATCTTTATCATTTTAATATTGATAACTACATTTATAAATTCCATGTTTTATGTTAAATGCAATGTGGGTGTGAAAACGAATGCATCTGATGAATGCTCTTCTCTTTTATGGCATCAAAGATTAGGCCATATATCTAAGAACAGAATGTTGAGACTTGTTAAAAATGACATATTACCTTAATTATATTTTAATGACCTAGAGTGGTGTATAGATTGCATTAAAGGAAAGCAATCCAAATACACATCAAAGAAGCCAGCTACAATGTTACCCGGCTTCTAGAAATGACATAGTGACATTTGTGGTTCTTTTGATGTCTCATCATGGGGAGAAGAAAGATATTTTATCATTTTTATAGATGATTTCTCACGATATAGATATATTTATCTATTGCATGAAAGGATCAAGCGGTAAATATCCTTGAGATATTTATTAAATGAGGTAGAAATGCATTTCGATAGGAAAATAAAAGTTGTGAGATCTGATCAATGTGGTGAATATTTCGAAAGGCATGACGAGACGGATCAACATCCTGATCCATTTGCAAAATTCCTTGCACGTAAGCGTATTTGTGCACAATACACAATGCCCGAAACACCACAACAAAATAGTGTCGCAGAAAGATAAAATTGTACATTAATGAAAATGGTTTGGAGCATGATAAATAATAGCACTTTGACTCTTTTATTGTGGATATATGCATTAAGGACTTTTGCATATTCACTCAATAATATTCCTAGTAAAGCAGTTCAAAGATACCTTTTAAATTATGGACACCTAGCTTGAGACACCTACATGAATTTTCATTGGTTATCCTTAAAAGTCAAAGGGGTATAAATTTTATTATTCTAACCATAATATAAGAATTGTTGAGAGTGGCAATGCTCACTTCATTGATAATGACAACATTAGTGGGAGCCAAGAATCACGAAATGTGGAAATAAAAGAAGATATGGATAAAGTGTCGCTTCCATATTTGTCTGAATCTTATAAAGTAGATGTTCCACCTGTGGGTAATGACGTGGAACATTAAGAATTGACACCCACATTAAGTGATGATGTCATTATTAATGAACAAGTTGTAAATGAGCCAAATGCACTACAATCACAAGAAGTTGTATTAAGATGCTTTGAAAGGAAAAGGAGACGTGCAAATTTTGATGACTATATATACTATGCACTTGAGCATGAATGTGACTTGAGCATTGATAAAGATCTAAACTCATTCAATCATGCCATAAAATGTTATGATTATGAAAAGTGGTTGAATGGTATGAAAGAAGAACTTGAGTCAATAATCAACAATAATGTCTAGGATCATGTTGAGTTACCTGAAGGTTCTAAAAGAGTCGGATGTAAATAAATATTTAAGACCAAACATGACTATAAAGGTAACATCGAAAGATATAAAGCTAGACTTGTTGCAAAGGGATTTACTCAAAAAGATGGCATCGACTATAAAGATACCTTTGCTCCGATTTCAAAGGACTCCTTAAGAATCATTTTGGCTTTGGTGACTCATTATAATATGGAGCTTCAGCAAATGGATATAAAGACCACTTTTTTGAATGGAGTAAGATATCTTTATGAACCAAACCGAAGGTTTTAGGATCATAGGAAAGGAAAATCTAGTATGCAAATTAAATAAGTCAATATATAGAGTAAAACAAGCTTCCCGTCGATGTATATTAAGTTTAACAATACCATTACATCGTATGATTTTGTAGAAAATACTATAGATAGGTGTATCTACATGAAAGTTAATGGGAGCAAGTTTATTATACTAGTCCTATATGTTGATGATATATTATTGTCTGCAAATGATTTAGTTTTATTACATGAGATAAAGAAGTATCTTTTCAAGAACTTTGAAATGAAAGATATAGGTGAGGCATCCATATGATAAGGAAGGAATATTTCATGATAGACCACAAGGACAATTATGATTGTCTCAGAAGACATATTGAGAAGGTCTTGGAAAGATTCAGGATAGACAAGTGCTCTGCAAGGATTGTTCCTATTCAGAAAGGGAGCAAATTTAGTTTGGATCAATGTCCGAAGAATGAATTGGAATGTAACGAAATGAAAGGAATTCCTTATGCATCAGTGATTGGGAGTATCATGTATGCTCAGACATGTACTTAACTTGACATTAGTTTTGCCACTAATACGTTGGGTCGGAATCAAAGTAATCCTGGTATGGACCGATGGAAAGTTGCAAAGAAAGTTCTCAAGTATTTACAAGGCACCAAAGATCATATGCTCGTGTACAAATGATCTGATAATTTAAAATTACCAGATATTCAGATTAAGATTTTGCGGGAAGCATCGACACAAGAATGTGAGCCTTTGGCTACATATTTCTAATTGCTGGAGAAGCTGTCATGGAAAAGTACGAAGCAGTCTGTCATTGCTGCTTCCACTATGGAGGTAGAATTTGTAGCATGCTTTGAGGCTACAGTTCAAGGACTGTGGCTGTAGAATTTTGTATCAGGACTTGGAATAGTCGACAATATTTTCAAGCCGTTGAATTTTTATTATGATAACGCCACAACATTCTTCTTCTCAAAGAATGATAAGTACTCTAAAGATGCAAAGGGAATTAAAGTATTATCAGTAAATGAGGAAGTTCATAAATAAAGAGTGTCAATAGTTCGCATCAGTACTAATTTAATGATTGTGGATCCGTTAACTAAAGGTTTAACATCTAAGATTTTTTCTGAGCATGTTGTTAGAATGGGTGTTTTAAAGTTCTTGTTATGTCATACATTTTGTTTAATGCTCATTATGATTATGACATTCTCATTTGTTTTATGTTTCTGAATCATTTTGTTGTTATATTATGCATATATGTTTGCAAACAGATAACACAACCGTTGAAATGGAATTAAAGCAGGAGATGTTATTCTTATAGATTACACGTGACTGGATTGAATTGATATTGCTACATGGAAGGGATCGTATCAATTTGTATGATGTGTGACCACCATGATCATATTAGTTTAATTCAATTAAAATATATGATTCATTGACATTACATAAAACCTATGAGAAGGCACATTTACGGTTATTATCTCATGATTAAAGATCATATGTACCCGGTGAGAGAATGTTGGAATTTATCCCATATGTAATCCATATAAAATATTTATGAGATAATAAATATTGAGTTTTATCGAGTCAATGGATAAAATATAACCGCATTATCTTGATCCACATTTATGGTTAGTGGGTTATCAGGAGTCGGTTATGATAGGGTTTGTTTTCCTGTTAAATCCGCCAACTCTACGCACACAACACACAACACATGCATTCACGCACACGCACATGCACAATACACACACACATACGTGCACGGGCGCACATGTGCATACACGCACACACACACACATGCCCGCCCGCACACACGGGCACACGTGTACACAAGCACAAGGGCACCCATGTACACATGCACGAATGCACATTCATACATGAACAAATATATGCATGCATATATGTATGCACGAATGTATGCATGATGCATGCATGCACGAATCCATACACGCACAAATGCATGCATGCATATCTGTTGGAATTAAATTTGTTGGGATGTTTGATGCAACTTGAAGGACGATATCAAATTGTATTAATGTATCTCAATTCTTGAAATTTATTATTTCAACCTTGCGGGCGTGTTTTTTAGTCCCATATCGTGGAATGTCAAAACTGACACTTAATTTTTATATGGAAAGTCCTGAGATCAGTATGGAAATAGCTTAGAAAGTACCTTGGACCACCATGCACACACACACACACACACACACCTGTCGTACAACGTTGTGCCGGGCTGGGCACGGGCTCAGGCGTGGTCACGACGTGAAATAAAGACATGATCAGTTTTGTGTAACTGTGGATTTATTTGAATTCCAAGGACATGTCCCGTAATCCACTCACGATGTGTAACCACCCCTAACGACTTTGAGTACCACTCTCAAAGCCACGGACTAGGGCTACGACCACTTACAGTTCTCATTCCCTCTGCCTCTTCCCCCTCTCGTTGTCTCGGGCTTCGTCTATGGAGGTGACTTTCAAGGACGCTTAGGCACAGTACACACCGTCAACGAGCATACAGGGCGCCTATTAAGTGGGGGATGCTGTCTCTCTAAGGGGACTCCTACAATAAGATGCTTCGGTTGTGATATCTAATCCTCTATTTCTTTGTCACATCAATTGCTATAATGATTGTTTCTGAATTTTTCCCTTGGTCTAATATGTATATATTTTTAATACTGATAGTTCTTATCAATAACGACCTGGATGCATGATGAATACTCATTCATCACTCTTTATTCTTATATTTTAGCTACAAAAACCTTTGCAAATGCATGTATATATTTGTAAATATAAATAATTACCAAAAGCATGCATGGTGTAAAAAGTAATAATTAGCATGTTTTTGTGCAAAAATAAAAGAATAAAGATTAAAAAGAAAAAGAGGAAATATTTAGAATAAATATTGAGCAACCTAACCCAAGGGAGGGCTCAGCATGGGCCTGACCGCATAAAAGCCAAAGTAGAGGGAGATAGGGGCTCATGTGTGTAAATATACCTGTAAATAAAATAAAAATATTTTCCTCTAAAAAAATAGAATAAAATGACTTGTATATATTGTGTATATATTTATTATAAAAATTAAAACAAAAATAGAAAAAATTAAAAAGAAAATAAAAATCACTTGTGTATATATCCACCATGTACATACAACCACATCTATATTTATTTAGCCTTATAAATAAATAAAATTAATTTTTATAAAATTTGTATATATTATACTTTTTATATTGTAAATAAATAAAATAAAAACCATTAAAATAAAAACAAAATAAAAAGAACAAAATTAAAAATTAAAAATCACATTGTAAATATACCATGTATATATATGTACATATGTATTTATTTCACCCTTGTGTATAAATAATAAAAATAAAATAAAAATATCTTTTTAATCCTTATTTTATGCTATAAATAAATAAAATATGAAATGGGAATAAAAATGTATAAAAATAACAAATTAAAAATCAAAAATTAAAAAGACATTTTGTATATATACCTATATATAGCTATATAGTGTAAATACCTTATTTTTATTTTGAAAAATTAATTAAAAATCACTAAAAAATAGAAAAAATTAAAACAAAAATATTTCATGTTTTGAGTTTTTAATAAATCAACCATTTACTATTTTAAATTGAATTTCTAAATGATTTACAAATGGCAGCCTCCCATTGGTCCACGGGGATGTCGACCGCCCGGTCAACTCCCCCCCCCCAGGACCACCTCCCACGGGTATTAGGCGGGCGACCCGACTTCTCCTTATTTTGGCGCCTAAACCCGACCACCTCGCACCTAAACCCAGGGTCCTAATCACTCTCCCATCATCCGGGAACCTCGCCCGATATCATGCCTAGGGATCCGTGCTCCTTTGAGCCGGACCCGAGCCCTTCTTCCCGGACCTTCCACCGTATAAAGGCTGAGCTCCACCACCTCATTTCCGATCTTTGGCTCATTCGCCTTCCACCCAGTGACCTCCAGTGCCTTAGCGAGAGTGACAGCTCGCTCCGGGCGTTGTCGCAGCGAGGAGGAGACGTCTAAACCATCGATCCGGCGAGCTTCCGCCGCCGAGCGTCGCCTGGAGGTAGCGCCAGATCCTCGGGCCACGACGTCCCGTGAGGCAAGGACCTAGAGCACCAGCTGCTCATCCCCAGTCGACCCATCCACTCAGGTAGCTTAGATTCTTTCCCTTGTTCTTTAATTTCTAGTTTGCCCCAAATCGACCCATCGCCATTCTGCACCAATTCCGACCACCGCACCCATCGCCTCGATCATCGGAATCCCCCATCACATTCGCCCTTCTCCCACGCACCTTCTCCGCCCCTCCGTTTAACTCAGCTTGCACAGGAGCTGGGGTTCGAACTCGTTCGCCGTTGCATCGCCGGGGTTCACCCGCACCACCGCACCGTCCATCTTCACCACCGCTGACGGGGTCGAGGCAGTTTGCCCTCGACCCAGGAGCTCTTTGGTTACACTTTGCAGGTTCTAAGGAGGCTATCTGAGGTCTTCCCACTCGAGCACCGTAGATCCAGCTCCGCTGGAGTCGACAGAGCTCTCCGGAGCTCCGTTGATTCATCAGAGACATCCCACAGACGCGGGAGGCTAAGGCGAAGCTTCCTCGATCATCAGAAGCCCCCGCGGAGGCTCGGAGCGCGCGTAATGGGCCGACGAAGTTCGCCGGCCACTTGTTCTTCGAGGACCTCCAGCAGCCGTTAGATCAGCCTCCAGCTCCAGTTTCAATCTCCACCGTCCATTCGAGGAGCAGCCATCACCGTCGATCCTCGGAGGGTTGATCCGCACCGTCCGATGGCCGAGGTTTAGCCACAACGCTTCCCCTCCGTTCGATCCCCCACGTGGCGAAGCCCTGACCGTCCGATCAACCCGAGGAGTCCAGCGTTGGGGTGCCACCCGTTCTTGACCGTTCGATTCACCACGTGGCAGCTATCCGACCCTCGGATTTAATAAAGGGTAATTTATTCCTCAGGCCCTTAGATTTAGTGTAGTTTCCTTTTAGTCCTGTAAATATTTGTTGCATTTTATTTACGTTGGTACTTTTGCACTTTGGACCCTATCTGTTTGCTTATTGCATATATGCCCCTATGTGTAGTATGTCACGTGCATCGACACGTGTTTAGTTGGGCTATTTGCATGTTTAGCCCTTTAGTTCCAGGTTGTTATGAAATGAATGAAACTTTTTAGATATTTGCAGATATGCCCCTGTGAGTAGTTTTTATGCACATGTGCGTTATATTTGTGGGTAAATTACACCAAGGTTCCTGGGCTTTTAATACGTGTTATTATTTAGCCCAGAAACTTTATTTCTTTGCAAATAGGTCCCTGAGTGCCCCAGACACGTGCCTCACGCGTGATTTCTTGGGAATTTTGCACCGGACCTCCTGGAACTTTGGATATTTGCATACAGGTCCCTATGCACTGTACATAAGTTTTAATTTTGAATAAAATATCAAACTTACTCCGAATTCAATGAAAATTGGATACATGGCTCCTGCCATGTTGTAAAATTTTCTAGAATTTTTGGAGATATTTTTGCTTTTATTTTATATTTTTAAAAATTCAAAAACACCCCTTTTATTTACTGTTTGATTTAAAAATTCACAAAAAATATTAAAACTCATCTAAAAATTATAAAAAAATGAGCTTCTATTTATTTGTTTTGCTTGATTTTCTGACCAAATATGGTCATTTTTCATTACTTAAAACTCATAAAAATTACAAAACACTAAAAATCTTATAAAAATTATAGTAAATAATTTAAAAATCCAAAAATAATAAACCCTGTGCCTAAATTTTCCTTATTCATTTCTCGTTACAGGAAAATTACCTCCAAGCTTATTGGGGACTTTTAGATATTTTATCTAAGTCTCTCAAGCTCGGCTGGACAGTACCTTCATTTTCTTGCATTGTTTTATTTTTAAAAAATTAAATAAAAATCAGAAAAATATCAAAAATTCACTAAAAATAGTAAAAATCATAAAAAGCATAAAAACATTTTTATTTGAATTTTTGCTTGATTTTTGATGCATTAAATAATTGTTCATAGTTGGTTGTTTCATTGGTTTCCTTATTTTCTTAATTAATTAAATATCCAAAATTTTTTTTATAAAAACTAAAAATCCACCAAAAATAGTTTCTTTTTATTTTTATTCTCTTTTTGACTACTTCGTAGGCTGCGATGCCATCACGTGCTCCTTGTGTTCGACCCTGGTCGCTATACCAGGTTAATATAATAACAAGACCGCTTCGTGTGTTTGATTGATTTTTATCGGATTTGGTGGTCTCTTTTTCTCGATCGACCATGCTTGGTGACTTGGGTCGCAACGACCCTTGACGACCTTTTTACCCGAGTCGCTTGGCGTGTCATCAATGCATACATACTGTGATTTAAACTAGAAACATGTTGTAAAAATGTAAGGCACTCTGTCAGTCTTTAGAAATGGTGGAGTATCAAATGATAGTTTCAGATTAGGGTCAATCTCAAATAAGCGATCTATTGGCGATAAAAATGGAGATGTAGAGAAGGAAGTGTATTCGGGAAGAGAGTCATCATGAGTAAATGAAATGACTGAACTATAGTGGACAAGGATAAGCTCGTGAAGTCCGAGCAAAAAGTACTCCAATCTGACATCTTCGATTATGAAGAGGAAATATGCGAGATCATGAAGTCAAATAAGAAGAAGAAATGAGAAAAAGAAGAAAAGTCATCAGAGGGATCTTTACACTAGTAAACAAACACAAATCAAACCCAGATTCACCAACTGAACACAATATGGAGATCGTAAAAGTTTGGTCATTTATCATTTCAATTTTAAGTTTGTGAATATCAAGAAGTTACTTATCAACAGACACATAGGGTGATGTTACGCCATCACCCAGTATCCATCCTCAAACCTTATCAAACAGTGGAACCATCTGCTTAGGCAACCAAGTTATAGCGAGCCAAAGGGAGATAAGAGGCTGATGACCTCCAAACCGACGCGGGTTAAGTATGAAATTAAGGTGTCGCTGTGCCCCAAATCGATTGAGCGAATCAAAGAGAAAATCAAACCACTAAGAGATGAAACGATCAAATATAAGTGGTTTCACTACTTTTATTTACCTGGTATAACGATTAGGGTCGAACACTAGGAGCACAATTAAAAGCTAAGTAGTGAGATTTTGGGAATGAAAAGCTTTTTTTTGGTTTTTAGTTTTTCAAAATTTTAATTTTCCAATGTAGAAGAAATAAACACAAGGGATAAAAATACTCACACATACACACGCTCTTTTTGTATTTTTTAATAGGTAAAATATAGATAGAAAATTGCAATAAAAATATTTTGGATTTTATATATTTTATAATATTTCTGGTAAATTCAATAGATTTTTCAATTTTTTGTGATTTTTTTAAAATAAACAGTGACAAAAACAACAAGGAGTGCATAGCCATGAGTAATTTGCAAATTAAAAATAATTATAATGCCCAAAACTCCTAGGGATGATTTTTATGATAAAATATAGATAAATATATACAAAAAAGATTGAGATCATTATTTTTTGATATTTCTACAATTTTATATGATATTTATAAGTTTTAGAGTGTTTTGCAATTTTTATGGTTTTATAAGGTATTTTTGAGCAAAATTAATATTGGAGCTAAAAGACACTAAAATACAATTACAACAATTTTTACGGAATTTTGGGTGATTTTTCGATTTTTTTATAAAATTTCCAAAATAGTCGGGGACTTTTTATGGTATTTTTAAATTTTTAGAAATAAGAAATAAAAGAAAATTAACCAACAAAAATTACAATAAATCAAACATGCAATCATGGGTTGCAAGTAATTTCTACAGATTTTTTGGAGCTGATTTAATATTTTTTTTAAATAAAAGACTCGTGAGCAAGAACAGTGAACATGGACCAATCTGTAAAGAATTTAAGTTCTAAGGCCTAGCATATAAAGGGCAATAAAATCCTAGGGACCTTAACATAATTAATCCAGAGAAAATGTGCGTAGCATGTGAAGCAGTGCTTATAGGGGCTTAAATGCAATTGCTCAAATATTTCATTCATTCCATAACAACTAAATAGTTCAGCACAGAAGTTGCAAATGTACTAGAAAACACGTGAGGCTACATATGATGTAAACTCAATTGAACTAGAGTGTAAATAAACAAACTACAGGGGTCCAACTGCAAAAGTTCTTAACTACACATTTTATTTATTGGACTCAAGAGAAATAAAATGACATGCAGTGGTAAAAAGGAAATATACCTAGATAGGTGCTGGTGACACGTGGCTCTGAAAAGATCTCACAGCTCAGGACTCAACGCTGATTTATTGACCTGATCTGCTTCTGGGAAAGATATGACGTCTGAAGGATTGTCTAAAACGTACGACCCAGATCCGATAAAGCAACTAATCAGACCGTTAACCTGTAGGCGTGAAGGAATGGTTGTGATCTAAACTGGGCGACGGGGTGATCAGACGGCTCTGGAAGGCGTAGGAAGAACACAGCTCGGGCGAGCTTCGATCAGACATAGATGGCGATCTTGGAAGCTGATCGGCTCACAAGGAGTTCTAGCGCATTCGTGGAAGTGCTCCACATCGAATGAATGGTTCCGATGAAAAGGATAATGGTCGGATGGTCAGGGCAGTGGTGCTCCTCCTGGAGCTGCTCTGCTTGAGCAACTGTGGCACCAACTGGGTCTCCTCGTGCGAACCAACACCTGCAAAGGGTAGTAGGACTCGGGGGCTTTGCTCTGGTCCATTTATTGCTTGGAAAACATAGAGAAACAAGTGGGGGATGGAGTTTGATCTCCAACGTACATAGAAGAGGGAGATCATGCCTTAATCTCGCTCTGATGAGCGAGTCTAAGGGGGGTCAGGATGCATAAGGAGATGGGAGATGAGTAGAGATCTAAATGGTCAGTTGTGAGTGATGGGGCTTCGACCAGCTGGTCGGAGCTGATGAAGTACATCAGTGGATATGGACTGAATCGAATGGAAATAGGAAATGGAAATGAGATAAGGGGTACCTGGAGTTACTGATGTTCTCAAGAGCTTCAGACAAGGCGGTTGGTGAGGTTATGTCCTCATCCATATTGCAGAAGGCTGGGAGGCTTGTCGCAGTGGAGGACTTCAACCACGAGCTGAGCAGATGCAACCCGACGCTCACTGGAGCTCCAAGGGGTCCTCTGAGGAGCTGTCACTATCCTATAGGTAGCTAAGGGGCAATGGTGGTGCGGGGCACGAGTTGCTGAGCTCATGAGGTGGAAGAGATGATTTATAGGAGTGCAACATGGTCCAGAAGATTCGAGGAGAAGCGCGAAACCCTAGGGTGATCCGGCAGCTCCTAGGGATACGCAAAGATAACGGATCCTAGGAGAACATTCAAGTGCAAAAATCAATGTAAATGGAGGTCTGACCCGATTGGAAAAAAGGACAGAAAACATGTCTGGCGAAGGTGGAGTCGGGTCGGGTCAGCTGGGAGGAGGAGTTGACCGAGGTCAACAATCCGACGTAAGCCAATAGGAAAATTCTAGGCTCGAAATTGAAGGAATAATGAATATAAAATAACAAATGATTTAAAAAAATGAACAAAATGAAAAATGTTTATTACTTTACAAGCTATTTTTCTGTGATTTTTAATTATTTTTATGACATCATATATACTGTATGTATAGTATATTGTATTATGCACAGGTATAATATACCTATATATTATGTACATATATTTTTATTTTATTATTTTTACAAAAATATTTTCTTTTATATTTTATTTATTTATAAATCAATTTGAGGAATATAAAATTATTTTTATTTGGTTTTAATATAATAACTAGACATGTTAATTAAATAGGTGTTCTATACATTATATACATGTGCGTCTTTTATACATTGATTTTTTATTTTTATTTTTATTTAATTAAGTATTTTCTAATTTTTATTTCATTTTTATTTTATTATTAAGGATATGTACAAATGGATAGAAATATAATAGATACAAAATATAAATTAATTATTTATAGGTATAAGTCTGAAGAGGCTATATAGGGACCCTATCTCCCTCCCTACTTTCTTCCTTATTGATCAGGTCAGGGTTTGACCTTCTCTCAGGGTTTGGGTCACTTTGTATTTATTCTAAATACATCATTCTTTTTCTTTATCTTTATTCTTTTATTTTTAGAAAATATGCATTAATTATGTGATAGTAACAAGGTCATGCTTAATGATAAGTTATTATATTTACACCAATTTACAGATGTTTTTGCTAAAAGATAAAGCTAAAACAAAAGAATAAAGAATGAGAATCATAGATTCATCAGAGGTGGAGCACACAAAATGATTTTCTAAGGTCGGATGCAAGTGCTTACAGCTGCGACCATACACTAAAAAGTGATGTACAAATGCTTAAAGCACAAGTCAAGGGATTTGCGTTCTATCCTTATGGCAACGTCTTCACCCACTTTGTTTGGAGGTGAGTACCTACAACAATGAGGGGGTTCCTCTCTCCAAAATAATGATGATAATAGTTACGTTTAGTTGTATGATTAGTAGTCTCGATTTTATTTGGTTATCATTTTTGGGATTTTCAAAGAAATAATCTAACGAATTTTCCAATTCCTTTTTATTCCTAAGTGAGAAAACAAGTAAGGAGATCAGAAAAGCTGATGCCATGATAAATCAATGATGCATGCAATATATAGAAAATACATACCTTGTCACCCGTATTCTACATGCAAAATGATACTCACATAAAACAAAAAGGGAAATAAAAATCTAACCTAGATGATGCAAGTGAAGTGTCCTAGTAGTAACTTCTAATAACGGAAAGGACCAATTATTTGTCTAAGTCCAAGCTACGCTCTACACTATAAGTACATGAATTCTTATTTGGAGGCTTTGGGCCTAATTATTTAACTGACTCAAGCAAGAAAATAGAACCTACTTCTAAGGGTTCAAACACAAGAAACCGCAAGAAAACAAATAAAAATAAAAGCGATGAAATCAAAAACCGATGAGATCCCCTATGTACACCGGCACTTGGTGAAACAGATCCTGCAATCCACAAGAGTGTCTAATGTACAAAAAATAGAAAAAAGATGCAAGCGCCTAAAAAATATTACAAATTATTACAAAAATAAAATGAGAAATAAAAGACTAAAAGTAAAATAGAAAATATATGTGCAAAAGTTGCTCCAAGCTCTACCAAGTCTTATGCTCCTCTTCTCCTACGCTCTCCTACTTCTCGATGAAGAAATGAGCTGCCTCCGCTTTGCTCCGGTGCGTCGATGCTCCTAAGAATGCTGCCTTCGCTTGTCGAGCCCTGATGAATCCCTGATTCTCACTCTATTTTTTTATTTTAGATATTTATCTTAGCAAAGCATCATGTTAATATGTGTAAATACAATAACTTAGCATTCTGCATGCATTTATTAATAGTGCATAATTAGCATGTTGTTGAGAAAAAAATAAAAGAATAAAGGAGAAGAAAATGAAAGGAGGTATTTAGAATAAATATAGAATGACCCGAACCCCAAAAGAAGGTCAAGCCTTGACCGGATCTCAAAATAAAATAAGTAGAGAGAGATATGATCTACTTTGTGTTGTACTTGTTACCTATATAATTATTTTTGACAAAATAAAATTATTATTTTCATTCATTTGTACATATTTCTAGAAATAATATAAAAACAAAATAAAATTCAGAAAAATTAAATAAAAATAAAAATAAAATCTTCCATTTATTGTACAAAACACATGTGCCCATATTTCCTTCACTATTTATTATGTATCATTAAATAATTTGTAAAAATAAAATAAAAATTATTATATACTCCTAAAAAATATGTTGAAAATAAATAAAATATAAAATTAGGGGGTATTTGTGTAAAAATAACAAAATAAAAATACTTGTGCATAATACATAGGTATATTATACCTGTATATAATACTATATATTGTATATGTACAACAACAAAGCCTTTTCCCACAATTAAGTAGGGTCGGCTACATGGATTTTTCGCCTCCATTCAGATCTATCTTGGGTCAATCTCGGACTTATATCCAAAAAACTAAGATCCCTTCGTATAGTCTCTTTCCAACACTTCTTGGGCCGTCCTCGCCCTCTCTTAGCCGGCTCAACATCCCAACACTCGCATCTCCTAACCGGTGCATCAGTTGACCTTCTTTGCAAATGACCAAACCATCTTAAGCGGTTTTCTCGCATCTTATCCTCGATCAGAGCTACACCAACTTTCTTTCTGATTGCATCATTTCGAATCCGATCTTTACGTGTATGTCCACACATCCATCTTAGCATTTTCATTTCTGCTACAGCCATTCTCTGCACATGTCTATGGTTCACAGGCCAACATTCAGAACCATAAAGCATAGCAGGTCTCACGGCTGCTTTGTAAAACTTTCCTTTAATTTTTAAAGGAATTTTCTTATCGCAGAGAACAGCGGAGGCTCCTCTCCACTTTAGCCAGCCTGCATTTATTCTATTAGTAATATCTCCATCAATTTCCCCATCATGTTGCAAAATAGATCCCAGATATCTAAAAGAATCTCTCTTCTGAATGTTATCGTCACCAATCTTAACCTCGATTCCTTCACCATTGCTTCCATCAAAGGTGCATTCCATATATTCCGTCTTAGCCCTACTTATACGAAAACCTTTAGTCTCTAATGCATGTCTCCAAACCTCAAGCTTCTCATTTACTCCATCTCTAGTCTCGTCAATAAGCACAATATCATTAGCAAATAACATACACCAAGGTAACTCATCCTGAATGTGACTTGTCAACTCGTCCATAATCAAAGTAAAAAGAAATGGACTTAAAGCTTAACCTTGATGTAAACCAATGTTGATATCAAAATAGTCAGTCTTCCCCGTCGGGGTCCTTACACAAGATAAAGCCCTATCATACATATCCTTTATGAGATTAATGTATAGGACAAGTACTTGTCTCTTCTCCAAAACTCTCCACAGTATCTCTCGTGGGACGGAATCATAAGCCTTCTCCAAATCAATAAAGATCATATGAAGATTCTTCCTTTTAGCTCTATAAATCTCCATTGTTCTCCTTAGCAAATGGATGGCTTCAATAGTTGAGCGACCTGGCATGAATCCGAATTGATTTTCTTTTACTTGGGAAACTTGCCTCAACCTTCTTTCGATCACACGTTCCCAAATTTTCATAGTGTGACTCATCAGCTTGATACCTCTGTAATTTGAACAATTTTGAATGTCTCCTTTGTTCTTATAAAGAGGCACCACGATACTCCTCCTCCAATCTTCAGGCATTTTCTTGCTTCGCCAAATAACATTGAATAGATTCGTAAGCCAAGTCAAACCACGCTCACCTAAAACTTTCCATACTTCTACAGGGATGTCATCCGGTCCAACACCTTTCCCAGGTCTCATAACCTTCAAAGCCTCCTCTACTTCTTTTCTTTGTATTCGTCTATAGCATGCACGATTCAAGTAACTTTCACTGCTAGCTAGATCACCCAAAGTGATCTCTCTATTTCTTTCTCCAATGAAAAGTTTATGGAAGTACTGCTCCCATCTAGTCTCTATATCCTTCTGAGTAACAAGCACGTGACCTTCCTCGTCCTTAATGCATCTCACTTGAGAAAGGTCTTTGGTCTTTCTTTCTCTTGCTTTGGCCAACCTGAATATATCCTGCTGGCCCTCCTTAGAGTTGAGATTTTTATACAAAACCTCATAAGCTTTTGACTTAGCTTCGCTTACAGCCTTCTTTGCTTCCTTCTTTGCTATTTTATAGTCTGTGACAGTTTCCTCTGTTCTATCCTTAGACATAGCTTTAAAGCAAGCTCTTTTAATTTTTAGCTTCTCTTGCACCCCTTCACTCCACCACCAAGCCTCCTTTTGACCCGGAGCTCCTCCTTTTGACTCGCCTAGCATCTCTTTGGCTACCTTTCGGATACAAGATGCTACTGCCTCCCACATCTCGTTTGCACTACCGCTACAATCCCAAGATAAGTCTTCTAAAACCTTCTCCCTGAAGCTTGATTGCTTCAGCGGAAGATTCCACCACCTAGTTCTAGTGATCTTAGGAACCTTCCTTTTCTTTACCAGCCCTTTTATTTGTAAATCCAAGACTAACAAGCGATGTTGGGTTGTCAAACTCTCTCCAGGGATTACTTTGCAATCTTTGCAACACAACCGATCTCTTCTCCTCAACGCAAAGTAATCTATCTGTGTTCTAATTGAGCCACTCTTATAAGTAATTAAATGCTCCTCCCTCTTCTTGAAAAGAGTGTTTGCTATGAAAAGATCATATGCAGTTACAAAATCCAGAAAGACTTTTCCCTCTTCGTTTCTATCCCCAAAACCATGTCCTCCATGCACATTTGCATACCCTAAAACATCTTTTCCCACATGTCCATTAAGATCTCCACCTATGCAAACCATCTCTCTCTGTGGGATTCCTTGTAAAATCTTATCCAGATCCTCCCAAAAAGCTTGTTTAGTCCTTTCATCTAAACCAATTTGCGGTGCATAAACTGAGATGATATTCAGAATTTCTTCTTCAAGCACCAACTTTAGCAAAATAATCCGATCCCCAAATCTTTGCACCTCAACCACACAATCCTTCAAATCTTTATGAACAACCACTCCAACACCGTTTCTGCCCTTATCTTTACCTATATATGTACTAATTTATTTTTCATAAAAATAATTAAAACTCATAAAAAATACTATGGAAAATAACAAACATTTTTTATTTTATACACTTTTTAATTTAAATTCATTTATTATTTTTAATTTATTTACCTTTATTTTTCTTCTCTATTTTGTCCTGTAGCGGTTTTTGTCCTTATCCTCAGGCCCTCCTGATTGGTCCACCTCGGCCAAGTTGACTCCAGTCAACTGGTCCCCTCTTCTTTTTCCACGGACTGGGTTTTGCCATGCTTTTCACCAAATTATCCCGACCCGATCCGATCGAGTCTTGCTCCGATTTATGGCCCCAATTAAGTGGTGCAGATCCCTAATCTTCGCCCGCTCCTTTTCCAGTCGATCTGTGCATCGGTTCACGGGCCACACCCCCATCTTCTCAGATCTGGAAGCCTATGTAGCTTGCACCCCCTTTTCACTTTTTTTCTACCTTCGGTTGCTCCACCACCTCCTGCGCACTCGTTCTTCCTTTTCCAGAGTGACAACACAAGAGGGCGAGGGCGGGAGCACCTTTTGGAGTGTGAGAGTCCCCAGGTCCGGCGAGATTTTCTTAGCTCCGCCGTGAGGAGCCTAGCCTTTGGCAGAGCCGGCCATCAAGGCCATTATCCCCATGGACTTTTGTCCGCACCCCCAGGCGTCCTCCTTCATCCGTAAGTATTCCATTTTCCTTCCGTTTTCCATTCGATTCGATCATTCATCCCACGTATATCGCATCTCCGACCACCCTAGTCATCCCATATCACCTCCGTGTTCCGACCTTCACACACCTCGCTCCGAACTCCCTTTGCTTCTCCGTACGCTCCGCAATCCCTCCCTTGCGTCCAATCACCGAATTGGAGTCAAGATACATGTCGACTCCCTCATCCCACAACGACCTATCCCGTTCACTGTCCCCCTTGGTTTTCGATCCCTTTGGCGCTCTAATCCCACGCCGGAGCATCATATCTGAGTACCCTATTTCTCTTGCAGGGAATAACCCAGAAAGTCCTCATCTGGAGGCCTAGTAAGCAGACAGAGGAGCTCTAGGACTGCCATGCCTCGCCAGGACCTTTGCCTTAGTCCTGGCGCCTTCTGAGCCAACCAGCAAGTGCGGACCACCATCGCTGACATCCCCCCCATCCTAGAAGCTCCGGGAGATGCCGGCCAGCACTCCATCGCCGATTGAAACTCGCCGGAGGCGAGTTCATTCCAGTTTATCCATGTGCCTTCTCCACCGTCGAATCGAGACTTCTTCCAGGTCTAATGTTAACCGTCCACCATGGAGGCCCTCAATCGTTGGATCCATCTGAGGATCGCTTCACCGCCATCCATCGCCGAAGGGGTATCGACAGATCTCCATTGCCCATCCGTTAGTGGGTCTTTCTTGGCCATTAGATTGTGCTTAATAAATGGTAACTTGCTCTTAGGCCCTTCTTTGTTCTGCATTTACTATTGAGTCCTGTAAATATTGGTTGTAGTTCAAAATACTTTGGATATTTTACAGCTGGACCCTTGTTATTTTCGGTATTTGCACTATAGTCCAGTCTGTGTGAACTCACGTGTAATCTCACGTGCTTTTCTAGTATATTTGTGTTTTATGCCCTAGACTTTATGTATATTATGATTTGAATGGAAAGTTTCTGATATTTGCATTTATACCCCTGTGCATGATTTATTGAGCATGTGCGTATTTTCTCTGGACATTTTGCAACTTTTGCCCTAGGCTTTTCATGCGTGTTATCATTTAGACCCCGAACTTTACTTTAATTGTAATTGGGTTCTATAAACTGTCTGGCTCTTTTCTTATTTAATAAATACCAAATTGACCTCAAAAATTCTATAAAAATTACCGTTAGCTCATGCTAACGCACAATATTTATGGTAATTTTTGTGGATTAATTTAGTGTAGTTTGATATTTTCTAAAAATCGAAAACCCTAAAATAGTGTTCTGTCTATTTTAAAAAATACATAAAAATTCGAAAAATCACCTTAAAAATTCTACAAAAATTCTTCTGTATGTTTTGTGTGTGCTTCGTTTATAAATAGCACTTTTGTTTAAAAAACTCTTATAAAAACTCTAAAAAATGCAAAAGACATAAAAACTTAGAAAAATTATATAAAATTCTAAAAAAAATAAAAAAATACTGTTCCAATACCTGTTGTAGCTTTTTGTATATATTTTCTCATAAAATTCATAACCAAATTTAGGGCAATTTAACTATTTTTAACTTGCAAATTTGTCGTGGTTGTTCACTGGTTATATTTTTAGTCCTTGTTCGATTTTTATAAAATCATAAAAACATTAGAAAATTCTCAGAAAATTACCAAAATAGTTTAAAATTTCAAAAGCGAAAAATATTTTTATTTAATTTTTGAGCATTTTTAGTCCTAAATAAAAATTCAAAAAGCTTGATTGTGTGCATTGTTTCCTTTTTATTTTATTTTGTCTTTTTATTCAAAAATTAAAAATTTGCAAAATTAAAAATCATAGAAATATTTTATTTTATTTTCTGAAATAGACTACTTCGTAGGTTTACTTGCGTTCCTTGTGTTCGACCCAGGTTGCTGTACCAGGTAAAAATAAATAACGGAGACCGCTTACAGTTTTGAGTGCTTTGATTGTTTGAACTTATTTGAGTGATTCTTTCTCTTCTTCTCATTGATTTTGCCTTGTGATCCGGGTCGCAGTGACCCTTATATTATTTGATTTCCTAATCCGAGTCGCAAGTTGTGTCACCAAGCCCTCACAAGAAAAAGGAAACAAAAGAATATTTCAAATACCGATTTTGAAAAATAGATCAAAATTAAATAAGTAGAGAAAATGACAGAAAATGGAAGAGAAAAAGAAAAGAAAAGGAAACATATTATATGCAACCAATAATAGCAGACAAAAGAAGAAACCTAGCTACCCTCACCATGCCTCCCGAGCAACGATGCCATTTGTTGAAAAGAGCTTTTTCTGGTTTTTTTATTTAATGGAAATTATTCAAAAGGTGAACTATCATCACAAAACAAAGAAGACTCAACAAAATTTATTTATTTAACTCAAGCCAAAATAAACCAAAGAAATGTAAGCAATAGAATGTACTATTTATTTACCTATATAGCATATAGGATCCGACTTAGGGAGACTACAAATCTCGAGGGATATTTAAATCAAAGAAAAATCAACGAAATAAAAATGGTTCTTTTTATTCTATACTCTTGGTCTTTGTAGGGGATTTTTGTCTTTTTATTCTTTTTATGAAATTTTTTGTTTTTATATTTCTTTAGGTTTTTTCTGATTTTGTGTTTTTATGCGTTTTTTCATTTTACAAATGTTTTTATATTTTTATTTTTTAAAACAAAATAAAATATAGAATAATAGAAAATATAATGAAAATAATATTTTTGTATTTTTAAAACAAGGCAAAAATATACATAAAAATAAAATTGTTTTTGTGTTTTTGGTATTTTTATACTATTTCTGTGATTTTTTTTTGAAGATTTTTAGTATTTTTATGGTTTTCAAATCAACTAAAAATAGAAAATTAAAAATAGAAAATACTAAAAATGTTGTTTGGTTTTTAAAATAGGAAATACAAAAAATGAAAGAAATATATATAATCAGAAAGAAGAATTTTCAAGCTTCCAGAAAAGCAATTTTATGGATTTTTATGTCCTCTGGTTTTAATGATTTTTTTTATGTTTTTAAGAGTTTTGCTATTTTTGTTTTTTTATAAGGAATTTGAAAATGAAATTTGGTCAAAAAATAAAACAAGTAAAAAGTAACACATACAATTTTTTTTTTAAAATTTTCAAAAAGATTTTAAAAATTTTTATTAATTAATTACAACATATAGGTGATAGTTTTATTGTTTTTGAATTTTTAAAAATACTAAAACAAATTAAAATGCAAAACCAAAATTAGGGAAAATAGAGGCTATCAGCATGAGTTGATGATAATTTTTATGGATTTAAAGACGATGGATAACTATTTATTAAGCACGATTAACAAACACTAATTACACAGGACACATAGGGACTATATTGCAAGATTCACACCAAATAGCATGTGCCATCGCACGTGAGTCACGTTGGAACGAGCTATTTCACGATTAATTCATTCTAAGGGGCTAAATAGTAACAAGAAATAACATGGCTCTTATTGCAATTTTCCAGAAATGTCTCAGGCCAAGCGCGTTTTGCTGCTCAAATTAGACCACAATGCAAATAAAAGAAATAACAAGGGTTGACATGCAAATTTCCAATATGACACACACCCTTTAAAGGGTTTATTTACAAAACAAAAGACAAACATGGGAAAAGATGTAATTCTTCACCTAGCAGGTGCTGCTCATGTGCGGATCGAACGCTTGGGCTTTGATATGGAGAATGCATTCTACGATTGAGAATTGGTGTTTCCTTAGTGGTCGAGATTGAATCTGGTGTGATCTGCTCTTGATCCAACGTAAACAAGTAATGCTAGAAGAACTCAGAGGAAGGTCTCCTCCGATGAGTTTCAACAAACCAAATCACAGTCGATCTCCACCCAATACGACTCTTGGATGTTGTTCCATGTTCCTGCAACTCCCCCATTTCGACTAGATACATCAATGAGGTCTGATGAAGGCTTGATCACGATTTGGAGATCAAATGACGACATCAGAAAAATAGGCTCCAGATCACGACTCATGTCTCTAGCTACACTCATGTGACTTGCAGAGAAGTTTATTTCTCGAAGAAGGCATCTTCGACCATCTTATTAGGCACTATATACAAGTTCTCTTCTTGAAATTATTTCTAATATTTACAACTTATTTTTATATATAAGTTCCGAGAAGAAAATATTTCTTTGAGATGAATTGGATGGTGAATAAAATAGAATAGGAAATATATACAAAAATATATACAGTATTTACATTATGTACAATGATGAATTGTGATGAATATACAAGTGGAATTAATTTTTCTTACTTTTCTATATGAAGGCCTTATCTCCCACTACTTTATTCCTTATCAATCAGTTAAGGTCTTGACCTTCTCTCGGGGTTAGAGTCAACATGTATTTATTTCATATATACAATCTTTATTATTTATTTAAGGTTAAAAACAATGATAACTATACACTATATACAAAAGAATATAGATTTATAAAAAAGAGTTTTATTGATATTTACATGTGTTTAAGATAGAATTTCGTGTTAAAATAAATGAATAAAGATGATGAAATGAAGATTCATCACTGTCTCGATCACATTATGTGTTATTATTATGTGAAATTATTTTTAATTTTTTCTATGTATATTTATGTACAAATTTCATGTTGAGGATCTTTTTATTTGAGATGTGTAAAAAGGAAAATAAAATAGAGCATATATGTCTATTTATTGATGAATAAAATTAGGATTTTCATGTATTTTCTATACAATTTGATTTCTGTATCTCCTCATGCTTTATTTCTGATCGACCTGGTCAATATTAACATACACACAGGAGTCGGTTACGATAGGGTTTGTTATCCTACAAAATGCATGACACACACAATACACGCATTCAAGCACACGCACACTCACTACACACACACACACGGGCGCACAGGTGAACAAGCACGCACACACACACACATGCCCGCATGCACACACGGGCACACGTGTACACATGCTCAGGGGCACCCATGTACACATGCAAGAATGCACATTCATACATGAACAAATATATGCATATATATATATATATGCATGAATGTATGCATGATGCATGCATGCACGAATCCATACATGCACAAATGCATGCATGCATGCATATCTGTTGGAATTAAATTTGTTGGGATGTTTGATGCAACTTGATGGACACTATCAAATTTTATTAATGTATCTCAATTCCTGGAATTCATTGTTTCAACCTTGTGGGGGTGCTGTTTAGTCCCATATCGTGGAGTGTCAAAATTGGCACATGGTTTTTATATGGGAAGTCCTAAGATCATTATGGAAACAGATTAGAAAGTTCTTTGGACCACCACACATGCGCGCATGCCTGCCGTATATCGTTGTGCTGGGCAGGGCACGGGCTCGGGCTCGGTCATCGTCGCAATGTGAAATAATTATCGGGTCAGTTTTGTGTAACCGTGGATTGATTTGAATTCCAAGGACACGTCCTGTAATCCTGTCACGCTATGTAACCACCCCTATTGACTTTAAGTACCACTCTCAAAGCCATGGACTAGGGCTACGAACACTTACAATTCTCATTCTCTCTGCCTCTTCCCCCTCTCGTTATCTCGGGCTTCGTCTATGAAGGTGACTCTTGAGACGCTTAGGCACGATACACACCGTCGACGAGCATGGAACCGTCGTATCCTGGGAGTGGCATGCTAAGGCCCTGCGCACCTGTTAAGTGGGTGACTTTTTCTATCTAAGGGGGCTCCTACAATAGGATGCATCGATCGTGATCTCTAATCCTCTATTTCTTTATCACGTCATTTGCTATAATGGCTGTTTACAGATTTTCCCCTTGTTCTAATCTGTATATGTTTTTAATACTGATAGTTCTTATCAATAACGATCTGGATGCATACATACTATGAGTTAAACTGGAAATATGTTGTAAAAGTGTAAGGCATTCGATCAGTATTCAGAAATGGTGGAGTCTCAAATGATAGTTTTAGATTAGGGTCAATCTCAAATTAGCAATTTATTGGCGATAGAAATGGAGATGTAGAGAAGGAAGTGTATTTGGGAAGAGAGTCATCCTGAATAAGATAAAATGACTGAACTAGAGTGGACAAGGATAAGTCAAACAAGAAAGAAATGAGAAAAAGAAGCAAAGTGTGCAGAGGGATCTTTACACTAGCAAACAAACACAAATCAAACCCCTGATTCACCAACTGAACACAATGTGAAGACAATAAAAATTTGTCATATATCTTTTCAATCTTAAGTTTGTGAATTTCAAGAAGTAACTTATCAACAGACACACATGGTGATGTAATGCCATCACCCAGTATACGTCCTCAAACCTCCCCAAACATTGGAACTATCTGCTCAGGTGGAGGGTTATATCGGGCCCAAAGGGAGATAAGAGGCTGGTGACCGCAAAACCGACTCGAGTTATGTATGAAATTAGGGCGTCGTTGCGCCCCAAATCGATTGAGCGAATCAACGAGAAACTCAAACCACTAAGAAATGAAACAATCAAATGTAAGCGGTTTTTCTACTTTTATTTACGTGGTATAGCGACCGGGGTTGAACACAAGGAGCACAATTAAAAGCTAAGTAGTGAGATTTCGGAAATGAAAAGCTTTTTAGTGGTTTTTAGTTTTTTAAAATTTTAATCTTCCGATGTAGAAGAAATAAACACAAGGGATAAAAATACTCTCTCTCTCTCTCACACACACACACCCTTTTTTATATATTTTGAATAAGTTAAAAATATAGAAAATATTGCAATAAAAATATTTTTAATTTTATATATTTTATAATATTTTTGGTAATTTTTATGGATTTTCAAATGTTTTTGTAATTTTCTAAAAATAAAACAGTGACAAAAACAACAAGCAATGCATAGCTAGAAATAATTTGCAAATTAAAAATAATTAAAATGCCCAGAACTCCCATAGGTTATTTTTATGATAAAATATAGATAATTATCTACAAAGAAAGAATGAGATCACTATTTTTGGTTTTTCTACAGATTTATATGATTTTTATAAGTTCTAGAGTCTTTTGCAATTTTTATGGTTTTTATAAGGTATTTTTGAGCAAAATTAACACTGGAGCTAGAAGACACTAAAATACAACTACAACAATTTTTATGGAATTTTGGGTGATTTTTTGAATTTTTATAAAATTTCCAAAATAGATAGGGACTATAGGGTATTTTTCAATTTTTAAAAATATGAAATAAAAGAAAATCAACCAACAAAAATTACAATAAATCAAACATGAAATCATGGGTTGCATGCAATTTTTACAGAATGTTTGGAGTTGATTTAATATTTATTGCATTAAATAAAAGACATGTGATCAAGAACAGTGAACATGGACCAAACTGTAAAGAATTTATATTCTAGGGCCTAGTAGATAACAGGCAATAAAAGCCCAGGGGGCTTAACACAATTAATCTAGAGAAAATGTGTGCAGCACGTGAAGCAGTGTTCATAGAGGCTTAAATACAGTTACTCAAAATAGTTCATCATAACAACTAAAAGGTTCAGTACATAAGTTGCAAATGTCCCAGAAAACACGTGAGGCTACACGATGTAAACTCGACTGAACTAGAGTGCAAATAAACAAACCTCAGGGGTCTAACTGCAAATGTTTTTAACTACACATTTTATTTATTGGACTCAAGCAAAATAAAGTGACATGCACGGGTAAAAAGGAAATATACCCAAGTAGGCGCTGGTGACACGTGGCTTTGAAAAGATCTGACGGCTTAAGGTTCAACGTTGATGTATTGACCTGATTTGCTTCTGGGAATGATATGACATCTGGAGGAATGTCTAGGCCGTAAGACCCAGATCTGACAAAGCAACTAATCAGACCGTTAAACTATATGCATGAAGGGATGGCTATGATCTAAACTGGGCGACGGGGCAATCGGACGGCTCTGGAAGGCGCAAGAAGAACACACTCTGGCGAGCTTCGATCGGACTTAGATGGCGATCCTGGAAGCTGATCGGCTCGCGAGGAATTCTAACGCTTTCGTGGAAGTGCTCCGCATCGAATGAACGGTTCCGATGAAAAGGATAACGGTTGGATGGTCGGGGCGGTGGTACTCGTCTTGGAGCTGCTCTGCCTAGGCAGCTGTGGCACCAACTGGTCTTCTCACGCGAACCAACACCTGCAAAGGGTAGCATGACTTGGGGGCTTTGCTATGTTCCAGCTATTACTTGGAAAACATAGAGAAACGAGTGGGGGACGGAGTTTGATCTCCGATGTACAAGGGAGAGGGAGATCATGCCTTAATCTCGCTCTGATGAGTGAGTCTGGGGGGGGGGTCATGATGCATAAGGAGATGGGGGATGAGTGGCGGAGTGGATCTGAACGGTGAGATGTGAGTGATGGGGCTCCGACCAGCTGGTCAGAGCTGATGAAGTGCGATAGTGGATATGGACTGAATCGAAAGAAAAAAGGAAATGGAAATGAGATAGGGGTTACCTGGAGTTATTGATGTGCTCAGGAGCTTTAGGCAAGGTGGTCAGTCAGGTTATGGTCTCATCCATTCTGTAGAAGGCCAGGAGGCTTGTCACAGTGGAGGACTCCGACCACGAGCTGAGCAGGTGCAACCGACGCTCACTAGAGCTCCAAAGGGGTCCTCCGAGGAGTTATCACTATCGTAGAGGTGGCTAAGGGGAAATGGTGGCGTGAGGCACGAGCAGCTGAGCTCAGGAGGTGGAAGAGATGATTTATAGGAGTGCAACAGGTCCAGAAGATTCGAGGAGAAGCGGGAAACCCTAGGGTGATCTGGCAGCTCCTAGGGATCCACAAAGATAACATATCCTAGGAGAACATTCGGGTGCAAGAATTGATGTAAATGGAGGTCTGAACCATTGGGAAAAAGGAGAGAAAACAAGTCCGGTGAAGATGGAGTCGGGTTGGGTCAACTGGGAGGAGGGGTTGACTGAGGTCAATGATGACCACGAAAAACCGAGCGACTAAGGCAATCAGGTATCTCTACGAGGGTCGTTGCGACCTCGGTCACTCGATCGAGTCGATCAAGAAAAATATAGACCACCAAGCTAGATAAAATCAATCACACACACGAAAGCGGTCTTGCTATTAATTTAACCTGGTATAGCGACCAGGGTCGAACACAAGGAGCACGGGTTAGCCTTGCGGCCTACGAAGTAGTCAAAAAGGAAATAAAATAAAATAAGAAAATATTTTTGATGGTTTTTAATTATTTTATATTTTTTTTGGATTTTCAATGTATTAAGAAAATAAGAAAAGCAAATAAACACACAATTCAACAATTTATTATAAGCACTAAAAATCAACCAAAAATTTTAACAAAAATGTTTTTATGTGTTTTATAAATTTTAATGTTTTTTGTGAATTTTTGGGATTTTTCTGATGTTTATTTAATTTTCAAAAAATCTAAAAGTGACTAAAACAGCAGGTACTGTCCAGCCAAGCTAAAAGGGCCTAGATAAAATATCTAAAGGCCCCAAATTAGCTGAGAGGTAATTTTCCTGTAAAGAGAATAAAATAAGGAAAATTTAGGCACCTAATTTATTATTTTTGGATTTTTGGTTTAATTACTAGGAATTTTATAAGATTTTGAGTGTTTTTCGATTTTTAGGAGTTTTCAGTGATGAAAAATAGCCAAAATTGGCTAGAAAATCAATCACAACAAAATAGACAGTAGACAATTTTTTTGTAATTTTTAGATACTATTTAATATTTTTTTGTGGTTTTTAAAGTTAGACAGTAATGAAAATGGAAGTTTTTGATTTTTTAAAAATATCAAATGAAAATAAAAATGTCCCCAAAATTCCTCGAACATTTTACACTATGGCAGGACCATGTGTCCAATTTTCGTTGGATTTGGAGGTAATTTGCTATTTTATTCGAAAATAAAGAAGGGGCACAGTGCACAGGGACCAAAGTGCAAATACCCGAAAGTCTGGGGGGTCTGGTGCAATTAACCCAGCAAAACACGTGCTACGCGCGTGCCTGGGGCACTCAGGGACCCAAATGTAATGAAAATAAGTCCCGAGGGCTATTTGGTAACAAGTACCAAAAGCCCAGGGGCTTATCTGCAAAATACCCACAAATATCCGCACATGCTCAATTAAAATACGCACAGCGGTATAAATGCAATATTCCAAAAACTTTCAATCATTCATTAACATTCAGAACTGCAGGGGCATAAGATGCAAATATACCAGAAAACCACGTGACGAAGCACGTGTCATACAACGCACAGGGGTATAAATGCAAGGAAAATAAAGTGCAGGGTCCTTGGTGCAAATATCCCAAAAACTAAACAACTATACTACGTAATTACAGGACTAAATACGAAATAAAATAACAGAGGGGGCCTAAGGGTAATTTACCCTTTATTAATGCAGGCCGCTGGATGGACACCACGTGGTGCTGCGGACGGTCTGGATCAGGTGGCGCTCCAAAGCTTCACTACTCGGGCGAATCCGACGATGGGGGTGTCGCCACGTGGGAGATCGAATGGTGGAGGCTCTCTGCGGCTAACCCTCGAACATCGGGCGGCTGGGATCAGTCCTCCTCAGATCTGACGGTGAAGGCGGCTCCTGGAACGGACGGTCCAGATGACAACTGGAGCGGGAGGGCTGATCGGACGGCGGCTGAAGGTCGAGGAAGAACAGATGACCGGCGAAGTTCGCCGGCCCAGTGCGTACGCTCCTGACCTCCCCTGCTGCGCCTGAAGATCGGAGAAGCTCTGTTGTGGTGCTGCGCAGCTGCTGGTGGCCTCTGATGGCCCAGCCGAGCTCTGGGGAGCTCCGGCGCGGTCGGCGGAGGCGAGGCTACTGGCCCGAATGACCCAAGCCCTCAGATGGGCTAGGTAGTACCTGCAAAGACGACCAGAAGACTCGCGGGTCGAGGGCAACCTGCCTCGACCCGGTTAGGCGAGGTGACGATGAACGATGGGGTGATATGGGCGAGCTCCGGCGAAGGGGGGACGGAGGAGCTCGAATCCCAGCTCCTGTGCGAGATGGGTTGGATGGGGATATGGAGAAGGTGCGCGGGAAGGAGGCGATGGCTATGGTAGAGCCCGATGGTCGGATGGTGGTCGGAATCGATCGGAATCAGCGGGGGACGGCGGAGCGGCGATTTGGGGGTAACTAGAAATTAAAGGAAAAGAAAAGGCTACGGATCTACCTGGGTGGCTGAATGGGCTGTGGGCGAGCTTGCGCAGCTCTGGGTCTTCGCCTCACGGAGTGCCAACGTCCGAGGCTCGAGCTCTTGCTGGTGGCGGAGCAAGGCGGCGAAGCTTCGCCGGATCAGTGGTTTCGCTCCCTCTCCTCGCTTCGACACCACGGGGGACAAGCTGTCACTCTCGCCTACGCAATGGAGCTTACAGGAGGTGGAATCGAATGGCCAAAGATGAGAAATGAGGAGGCGGAGCTCGAGCTAAATATGGGTGAGGGTCCGGGAAGACAGGCGCGGGTAGGGCGTGGAGGCGCGCGGATCCCGATGTGGATACCCCGGCGAGGGTCTCGGATGTAGCATTAAGGAGTCAGACCCGGGGTTTAGGTGGTAGGCGATCGGGTTTAGCTGGGAAAAATCCGAGAAGTCGGGTACGGGTAGTTGACCAGGCGGTCAACATCCCCAGGGCCACTAGGGATCAGCCACGTGGCTGGATCTTAGAAGTGAAAATTAGGGTAGCTAGGGGCCGATTTAGCAAAAACTTAAAACATGAAATATTTTTATTTTATTTTTTTTCTATTTTTTAGTGATTTTTAATTAATTTTTCGAAATAAAAATAAGGTATATACATAGTAGGGTTATATATATAGGTATACATACACTATATAGGTTTTTAGTTTTAATTTTTAATTATTATTTTTATACAATTTTATTCCCATTTTATATTTTATTTATTTATATTATAAAATAAGGAATAAAAAGATATTTTTATTTTATTTTTATTATTTATTTACATAGGTGAAATAAATAGGTATGTACATATATATACATGGTATATTTACAATATATTTTTATGTTTTTAATTTTGTTATTTTTTATTTGGTTTTTGTTTTAATTGTTTTTATTTTATTTATTTACATTATATAATATAGAATATTTACAAAAATTTTGGCAATTAATTTTGCTTATTTACAAAGTTAAATAAATAAGGAGGTTCTATGTACATGATGACTATATACAAGTGGTGTTTTTGTTTCCTTTTTAATTTTTGTATTTTTATCTTGTTTTTATATTTATAAATATATACAAATATTTACAAACCAATTTGAGTCTATTTTTGTGGGGAAAATACTTTTATTTATTTACATAAATATTTACACACATGAGCCCCTATCTTCCTCTACTTTGGCTTTTATGCGGTCAGGCCCATGCTGAGCCCTCCCTTGGGTTAGGTTGCTCAATATTTATTCTAAATATTTCCCTCTTTTTCTTTTTAATCTTTATTCTTTTATTTTTGCACAAAAACATGCTAATTATTAATTTTTTACACAATGCATGCTTTTGGTAAGGAGATGTTGGGATGTTGAGTCGGCTAAGAGAGGGCGAGGACGACCCAAAAAGTGTTGGAAAGAGACTATACGAAGGGATCTTAGTTTTTTGGATATAAGTCCGAGATTGACCCAAGATAGATCTGAATGGAGGCGAAGAATCCATGTAGCCGACCCTACTTAGTTGTGGGAAAAGGCTTTGTTGTTGTTGTGCATGCTTTTGGTAATTATTTCTATTTACAACTATATACATGCATTTGCAAAGGTTTTTGTAGCTAAAATATAAGAATAAAGAGTGATGAATGAGTATTCATCACCCCCCTATACTTAACTTTGCTAGTCCCTTAGCAAACACTTATTTGAAAAAGAAGTGAAAAAGAAATAAAGAAAAAGAAAAAAGAGAATGTACATGGATCAAGGCTGATTATTAAACTTGCCTTCATTAAATTAAGGTATGGAGCTCGATCAGATCTTTGGATTATTAATGTGTCGGAACCTTATTTGGACTTAAGTCTAAAACTCAACAGCCTCTAAGTTCCACTATTCTATAACCAAGACTCCTCAATGCTCCAGATTAGAACAAGTCATCAATCACAAACCCTGAAGACCATGAATCTTTTCTTGTCCTGTGAATGTGAGGTCTAAGCTCTCCACCTCAGAAATGGCAACTTGACAACCCTCCCCAACAAGGTAACTTTATGACCTCAATCTGGCCACTCTTTCCTCGAGGAGCAGGGTATTCCCTTCTAAGTTCAAGTTCAACCGGCTCAAGAAAAGGAGGAAGAAGAGAATGGGTCAAGGCCAGTGTAGCCAAGTACCCTTGGGAGCTTGACCAGTGTAGCCAAGTCTCCCTGCTGCAAGCTACATCAGGTGGATCATGAAACCAAGCTTTACTTATTGCACTCTATATACATACTCCGGTGGGATTATCATTTTCTCTCAGACCCACCACTTTTTTGGAGTTATTTTCTTTTTGCACATTTTTTTCAAGTGCATCTATACAACATCTACATGTGCAGCATATATACAAGGAGTTTTTCCTCTTGAGCCAGTAGACTATCCCTCTTTTGAAGCTTTATTGCAACCCACAACTCCCGTCGTTAAACCTCATGGCAACCAGACCAAGTTGAGACGCACTTCCTTCACTAAAAGAAGAAGAGAGGTTCCGCCTAGAAGTACTACCCTCATATGCTACCCCAAGTCAAGGAAGACTGCCTCCTCACCACCTCATCCGTAGAGAGCTCGGTGCATAGTGCTGGTGTCCAAGTAAAGCCATAATCTATATGAGTCATGTGTTGTTGTTAAGTGCTCTACTTAGGCTCATTGAGATGACATGTGATCATAGCCTAGTGGACTCAAAGAATTAATTCACCATGGACCTGAAAAGCCTTACACCTAAGCCCTATAAGGTTCCTCTTAGAAATTAGGTGGATTAAGATCTTAATCAAGCTCCATTCCTCAATTTAATTCCAGGCTAGTTTAAATGTCAACTATCATCCAGAAAAACTATATACACATGTACAAAAGATGCTATTTACACAAATTTTTACAAACATGCAAAATTTTTGAAAAATATTTTGAAATCATGTATGAATGATGCATGGAGTGCAAGTTCTGCAAAAAGATATTTACACAAATTTACACAAGATTTTTGCAAACTTTTGATTTTCAAAATATTTTGGAAATATTTTGTACTATATACATAATTTTGATAAGAAAATATTTACACAAGCTTTACACAAAAGATTTTTGAAATCATTTTTACGAAAATAATTTGTACACTAGCTATTTATGTGCAAATAAAAGAAGTTTATGTACATTAAAATTTTTTAATTTTTGTGATTTTTAGCCATTTTATTTATTAACACACTCACACAAAGTACGAGTTATGGCTAAAGTATATATGAAATATATACACACCCCCCTATACTTAGCTCGAACGATGTCCTCAGAGTCAAGAGCGATGAAGAAGACATAACTCGTGCTAGGTATAGGGAAGTGAAAAGGAAGACTATATACAAAGATGAATGAATGAAATAGAAAGTCAAGAGGATCTCGGGTCTTCCCCCTATACTTAGGATCAAGTAATCCTAAGTATAGCAGGCTGTATACTAAGGGAAAACCGAGTGGAGAATGTACAGGGTCTACCCCCCCATACTTAGGGTGAAATATCCTTAAGTATAGTCAGCAAAAATAGGGGTAGACAGAAACAAAAGAAATACCCAAAGGTCTCACATCCCCCCTATACTTAGGGTAAAGTACACCCAAAGTATAGCATAATCACAAGATGAAGAAAGGGATGTGAGACTAAAGAATGTAATGATATGGACATCTGGATCTATACAAGGCAGAAGATCAGTGAAACTCAGGCGTGAGATGCATTAGATGTGAGTCAAAGACCACATCTCATGCAAAATGAATAGGGGCAAGATCAGCGACCCGCGACTCATGATCTAGAAATGGCTTGAGCCGCTGGTCGTTCACTCGAAAGGTACTCTCAGAAGACAACTCAGATATATCAATGCTACTGTTGTCGTGTACCTTTCTGACTAAGTAGGGTCCCTTCCATTTGCTTTGTATCTTCCCTGGAAATAAACAAAGCCTCGCATCAAACAGCCATACTCTCTGTCCAATCTCAAAATGCTTGTGGCTGATGTGAGAATCATGCCACTCCTTCACTCTCTCCTTATACTGTAGGCTGTTTGAGAAAGCTGTATCTCTAAGCTCCTCCAGGGCTGCTAACTCTGCCCTCCTCTGGTCTCCTACACCATCTGGATCCATAAGAATATCTGTAACTGCCCATAGTGACCTGTGCCTCAACTCAACAGGTAAATGGCACGGCTTGCCATATACGAGGCGAAAGGGAGATGTGCCCAATGGTGTCTTGAAAGACGTCCTATATGCCCACAAGACCGAGTCCAAAAGCTGTGACCAATCCTTTCGGTCAGGGCGGACGACTTTCTGCATTATAGTCTTGATCTCCCTATTCGACACCTCGGCTAGACCATTCGTTTGTGGATGGTAAGGTGTAGCAACACGATGGTCTATACCGAACTCGCTAGCAAGGGCCTTCACCTGGTCGTTGATGAAATGAGACCCCCATCAGAAATCAGAACTCGTGGAACCCCGAACCGCGTGATGATGTGCTTCCTCAAAAATCTGCATACTATCCTCGCATCAGCGGCTGGGGCGGGGATAGCCTCAACCCAACGACTAACATAATCCACGGCCAACAGAATGTACTCAAATCCCTGACTCTTAGGGAATGGACCCATGAAATCGATGCCCCATGCGTCAAAAACCTCACAGAAGTGAATGGGCTGCATCGGCATCATATCACGCTGTCCACAAGTGCCCATCCTCTGACAGTCAGTACACCTCTTCAAGAACTCATCCGAGTCCTTGAAGAGGGTAGGCCACCACAAGCCGGATTGGAGCACTTTCTGTGCCGTTCTCCTCCCAGAATGATGTCCTCCTGCCTCAAGCTTGTGGCAGTAAGTGAGGACGCTATGGTGTTCCTCCTGAGGAATGCACCGACGCCAGACACTATCCCCTCCTTCGTGGTAAAGGATGGGATCCTCCCAATGGTAGGACTTGGCCTTCGCAAGGAAGGTCTCAAGCCTCTGCCTGGGCCAATCTTGTGGGACTTTCCCAGCAACGAGAAAGTTCACAATATCGGCATACCATGGGAGTGAGGCGATAGCAAGGATCGCCTCATCTGGGATGGTATCTCGAATGGGATCAATCTGCTCAGACTCCTCAGACTGCTCTAAACGGGAGAGATGATCCGCCACCACATTCTTTACTCCAGGCTTGTCCTTGATCTCAATGTCGAATTCCTGGAGTAGAAGGATCCATCTAGTAAGTCTGGCCTTGGCATCCTTCTTTGCCATGAGGTACCTGATGGCGGTGTGATCTGTGTACAGGGTCACTCTAGATCCAATGATATAAGATCGAAACTTATCTAGGGCGAATACTACGGCTAGCATCTCCTTCTCTGTGACCGTGTAATTCCGCTGGGCGGAATCCAATGTGCGGCTAGCATAGTGGATAGCAAATGGAATTCCATCCCTCCTCTGTCCCAGCACTGCCCCTACGGCAAAATCGGAGGCATCCGTCATGATCTCGAATGGAAGAGACCAATCAGGCGGCTGGAGGACAGGAGCCTCAATAACACACTGCTGGAGAGTCGCAAAGGACGAAAGACACTTGTCATCGACAAGGAACTCGGTGTCTTTCGTCAAGAGGTCAGTCAACGGCCGGGCAATCCTGCTGAAATCCTGAATAAATCTCCTATAAAATCCAACGTGCCCCAGGAATGACCGTAGCTGCCTCAAATTGGACGGCGGTACGAGTTTTCTAATGACATCCACCTTGGCCGGATCAACCTCCATGCCCCTGTTGGAGATGATATGGTCAAGCACCGTCCCTTGAGTCACCATGAAGTGACTCTTCTCCCAAGATAGAACCAAATGGTACTCAATACATCCCTGGAGTACTCGGTCTAGGCAGTCAAGACAGGTGTCGAATCTGTCGCCGTAGACCGAGAAATCGTCCATGAAGACCTCCAAACACTCCCCTACTATGTCCGAAAAGATCGACAACATGCACCTCTGAAAAGTCGCAGGGGCATTGCATAGCCCAAATGGCATGCGTCGAAAGGCATATGTACCGAAGGGACTGGTAAAGGTGGTCTTCTCCTGATCCTCAGGAGCGATGGCCACCTGGTTGTAGCCTGAGTACCCATCCAGGAAGCAATAATGGCTCTTCCCTGCCAGTCTCTCAATGATATGGTCAATAAAAGGCAGGGGGAAATGGTCCTTCTTGGTGGCCTGGTTGAGTCTCCTGTAGTCAACGTAGACCCTCCAAGAGGTGGGTACTCGTGTAGCAATCTCCTCTCCCGACTCACTGATCACAGTCGTGATGCCCGTCTTCTTGGGCACCACATGCAAGGGGCTGACCCACTTGGAGTCGGAAATGGGATAAATGAAATCCGCACTCCACCATTTTGAAATTTCCTTCATCACGACCTCTCTCAGGTTGGGGTTCAGTCGCCGTTGGAACTCACGCGACGGCTTCGCCCCCTCCTCGAGATAAATATGGTGGGAGCACACTGATGGACTAATCCCATGGAGATCTGCTACGCTCCATCCAATTTCCTTGTGGTTCTTTTCAATAACCCCCATCAAACGGGATTCTTGCGCTCCAGTCAGATCGGCGGAGATGATGACTAGGTACATCTCAGGTTCGCCCGCAAGGAACCGATACTTCAGCGAAGTAGGGAGCGACTTCAGCTCTGGACAGCTGGGTGCTGGCAAATCTGGCCTCGGAAGAAGATGTGTGAATGCTGCTAAATCCGCCAAATCTGCCTGGGAGAAAGAATATGAGCTCTTGCAAACTGGATCTGGAGGAGGCGGCTCAACTGTGCTGTCTCTGATCTGCTCTGCCTCTACCTCCTCCTCATCTGTAGGCTCAGGTGGACTCAAGTCTGCCATCTGGTCATCACAATCTGCCCAATCAGACTCTGTATCCGAGGGATCTGTATCAAACAAGGTGGCATCAGTACCACCATCACACAAGGTGGCTTCAACACCACCATCACTAAAAACCGTGTCGCGGTCAAGAACCAGCTCTGCTGCCTCTATAGTATCCTGGACCAGGGCTGTGCTCTCCAAGCTCTCCTCTGCTGTCATCTCTGCATCAGTGGTGTCTGGAAATGAGAGGATGGCCTGTGCTGAAGGGTCTGCCCATGCTGCCTCATCATCTGTGATCACAAAATCACAGTCCTGGTGGATGTCTAGCCCGGTATCTGTCAGCTACTCTGTGTCTGTGCTGGCCTCTGAGCATGCTCTCTCTCTGGCTCTGCAGTCCTCGACCGTCTCTATTTGTACACTCTCGCCCTCGACGCGAAAGTATACCTTCCCGCTATCATGATTAGTCACCGCCTTGGCTGTGGCCAAGAACGGACGACCGAGGATGATGGGGGTATCGGCCATTGAATCAGGGATCTCCATGTCCAACACTACGAAGTCGACGGGGAATTGCAGGCCCTGAATAGTGACGATAACGTCTCGCAACAACCCCTTCGGCCTCTTGACAGATCGATCAGCAAACTGAAGGACTGTCCTGCTCTGTCGAAGAGTGCCCAACTCGAAGCGGTCGAGAAGGGCTGCCGGAAGGAGGTTGATAGATGATCCGCTATCCAATAGAGTACGATCGAGCCTCTGCTCACTAATCTGGCATCTGACATACGGGGCTCCTGAATCTGGCCTCTTGGCCGGCAGACGGTTCTGGATCGCGAAGCACGTGGCTTTTGTCAGCACATGTATCTCTGAATGGTGGTTCCTCCTCCTCCTCCTGACTGTGGTCCTATGTCTCAAAGATCGCTGAAGAAGGGGGATGTGCTGCAAAGCTCCTGAAGGGTCAGCTGTATGTGAAATCTGTCGATCATGCTCTGGCTGAACTCCTCCTGCTCTCTCTTTTTTGGGTCTTTTTCTCTTTTATTCCCCTTCCCCATCTGAAGGGCTCTAGGGAAGGGGATCACAGGGTCCTTCTCAGAGAAGGACTAGGAAAAGGCCTAGACGGCTCGACGGCCGGATCCACACATACATCAATCACCACAGTGGGACCAGAAGAAACTAAACCTTTTCCTTTATTCAAAACAGTGTTCTGAGATACATCAACAGAAGGAAAAACAACATCTCTCTCAAAACGAACAACGGTGGCCTCAGTACCACCTCAGGCTGGCTCTGCTAGACGTCTCTCGGCCTCAGTACCGCGTGCTGGCTCGGCTACTCTGGTGGCATCAGTACCACCTCCTCGAACTGGTGAAGTGGCGGCCTCAGTACCGCCGGTGGAATCAGCATCCTTGGTGGCATCAGTACCACCATCATCATCGTGTGCGGCCTCAGTACCGCTCTCCTCCTCCTGATCTGGCGCCCCGGATGTGTCCTCGTGGTGTAGCTCAGACGAGGCGCCGCCGCCTGCTGGTGTCCTACCGCTCCTAAGTGCAACAAAATCAGCATCAAACAGATCCGAAGATGTATCAACAAATGGATCACTAGGAGTGGCGTGCTCAGTGTAAGCTACCTGCTCAGATTTCCTCTTCAGGCTATTCGGATTCGGCTCTATCTGTGCAGGGATGGCGGCCTTCCCTCTCATCAGGTCCCGCATCTCCTGGCGGAACTCGTCCATCTCTCGTCTAAAGGTAGCCTGCTGGTCCGTGAGGAGGAGGGCTATGTCGTCCAAGGCGGGGCTCTCATGGGAGCCCGACGGGTAGCCTCTCTGGTGATGAGACTGCTGGAACTGGTGCTGCTGCTGAGAGGGGTAGGAGGAAGGATGTTGCTGCTGGTGTGGCTGGTGAGCCTTCTGCTCACGTCTCCAAGACTGTCCCTGCTGCTGATAGGGACGAGGAACGAAGGACGACTGCTGGTGTGGCTGGTAGGCTAGGGGCTGTTGCTGCTGGTGATCCCTCTGCTGGCTATACTGCCCTCTCTGACCGGATGACTGCTGCTGGGGCTGGGTACCTGATGACCGACAGATCACGAGAGATCAAGGGAGATAAATAACAGGTCGTTGCGACCTCAATCCCTCGAAAATCGATCAACAAGAAAAATCAATCACTCAAATAAGATAAAACAAGCAAGCACACAATAGAGCGATCTAGCTATAGGATTAACCTGGTATAGCTCCCAGGGTCGAACTCAAGGAGCACAGATTGGCCTTACGGCCTACGATGTAGTCAGAAATCCAAGAAAGTCTTTTTTTTATGGTTTTTATTTGTTTTTATATTTTTTAGATTTTTTTAAAAGATGAGAAAATGAGAGAAAGTAAATACAAGGCAACTTCAACAATTTATACAACACACAAAAATGAAGCAAAAATTCCAGAAAATTGGTTTTTAGGTTTTTCAAGTTTTTTACTGTTTTTGGTGAATTTTTGGAAATTTTCTAATGGGTAAATTATTTATTAAAAATCAAACAATGCGACAAAAATAGGGTACTGTCCAGCAAGGCTTAAGACCCAAAAATAAAATACTCTTGGATCTCAAAAAGCCCTAAAGGTAATTTTCCTATAATCTACAAAGAATAAGGAAAATTTAGGCACCCTAATTATTGTTTTTGGATTTTTAATTTATTTATTACAATTTTTATGAGTTTTTAGGGGTTTTTCAATTTTTAGGGTTTTTAAGTGATGAAAAATAGCCAAAATTGGCTAGAAAATCAAACAACAAGTAAACTACAGTATCTAATTTTTTTAGAATTTTTGGGAGTGATTTTATATTTTTTTGGTATTTTTAAAGTCAAACAGTAGCAAAAATATGTGTTTTTGAATTTTTAAAAATAATAAATGGAATCAAAAATGTCCCCAAAAATCATAGAAATTCCTACACCATGGCAGGAGCCATGTGTCAAAATCTCATTGGATTTGGAGGTCGTTTGATATTTTATTCAAAAATAAAGGTGGGGCACTGTGCACAGGGACCTATGTGCAAATACCCAAAAGTTCTGGGGTCCTGGTGCAAAATACCCAGCAACACACGTGCCAAGCACGTGCCTGGGGCACACAAGGACCTAAATGTAATAAAAATAAGTTCCAAGGACCTATTGATAACTCGTATCAAAAGTCCAGGGGCTTATATGCAATTTACCCAAAATAATTCGCACATGTGCAAAATCAATGCTCACAGGGGTATATATGCAAATAAACAAAACTTTGCATTCAATGAGTAACATCCAGAACTACAGGGCTTCGTATGCAAATAACCCAACAAAACACGTGCCAAAGCACGTGGGTCTCTACTGGCAGGGGTATAAATGCAAATAAAATTAAGCGCGAGGGTCTCTATGCAAATATCCCAGAAAATAAACAACTGAATTAAAAATTACAGGACTTAAACGAAAACAACAAACTACGATGGGGTCCTACGATATTTACCCCTTTATTAATAGCGACGGCCCGATTCTGACGCGTGGCAGATCTGACGGTGGAGAACAAACGCGCCTTTACTCCTTCGGCTCTTGGGCTCGATCGACGGCGGAGAGAGATCCACGTGGCTGATCTGACGGTGCTGGGCTCCTGCGCCTCTCTCCTCGGTTGCGACGGTCCAGATGAGATCCTCAGATGGATCAACGGCTGCTGCTCCTCTACAGATCGACGGCTAGGATGAGAACTGGAGTGAGGTCTTCATCGGACGGCTCTGGAGGGTGGAGGAAGAACTCGACGCCGGCGAACTTCGCCGACGTCCTGCGTGAACTCCGGTCCTCCTCTGCTGCGCCTGAAGGTCGGAGAAGGTCCGGCGTGAAGTTGCACAGCTGCTGCGAGTGGCCAAGGGCCCAACCGAGCCCTGGAGGGGCTCCGGCGAGGCCTAGTGGCTCGAAGCTCCTGGCTGAACTGTGAAGGAGGCTCAGACACCCCCTTTGGACCTGCAAAGTGGTCAAGAAGCTTCGCGGGTCGAGGGCAAAGTGCCTCGACCCGGTTAGGTGGCGTGAAGATGATCGGTGCGGTGGGGCGGAAGAGCTCCGGCGAGGCGACGGCGGTGGAGCTCAATTCCCAGATCCTGTGCGATCTGGGTTGTGCGAATGGGTGAAGAAGGTGCGCGGGGAGATGGCGAAGGTGAAGGTAGGGTCGGATGGTCGAGATGATACGCGAAGTGATCGGAATCGGAGATGTACGTCGGAGCTATGATTTGGGCGTAATCGGAAATTGGAAGAAATTAGAAGGAATTAAGGCTACCTGATGGATGCTGGAGACTGTGCTGGAGCGTGGCTATCTCCGGGTCGTAGCTTCGAAGGGCGTCAAGGCCTGAAGCTCGATGCTCAACGCCGGTGGCGGAGCAAGGCGGCGAGAAACGCCGGATCGATGGTAGGGGCACCCTCACCTCACTGCAACAGGGGCTAACTCGAGCTGTCACCTCGGGCTTTGCTCTGGAGGTCACGGGAAGAAGGATGGCTATCCAAAGATGGGGCGCGGAGGCGGCGGAGGGAAGAATATATATGGTGACAGCGTCGACTAGGGTTGAGGGTGGACGGCTAAGGAAGGCATGGATTTGATGGCGGAGGATCCGGCGAGGGAGAGGGATGAACGGCGAAGAATCCGGGCGTGGGGTATGCGTGGGAGACAGCCTGGAGACGCGTGGGAAAATCGGAGAAGGCGGGGCGGCGCTCGTCGTCCAGAATAGGAAGGAGACCGCGGGGGAGTTGACCGGGGTCAACATTCCCCCGTGGACCAGTCAGACGCTGCCACGTGTTCCTGATTTTTGTTTATTTATTTTAGGGCAGAAATAGGCCGAATTAAAGAAAACTCAAAACATGAAATATTTTTCTTTTATTTTTTTCTATTTTTTGGTGATTTTTATTTAATTTTTGGAAATAAAAATAGAGTAGCTCTATATATAGGTATATGTACACTACATGGATTTTTATTTTTGATTTTTTTATTTGTTATTTTTATGTATTTTTATGCTCATTTTGTATTTTATTTATTTACAACATGAAATATGGAACAAAAGAATATTTTTATTTTATTTTTATCACTTATATACAAGGGTGAAATAATTGGTTGAATACATTTATACACATGGTATTTATACAATGTATTTTTGTATTTTCAATTTTGTAATTTTTATTTGATTTTTGTTTTGTTTCTTTTTATTTATTTTATTTACAAAATATGCCATAGAATATTCACAAAAAGTTTAGAAAATAAATACATTTATCTATAGGGTTAGATAAATACATGATGATGGTTTGTGTACATGGTGAAGGTATATTTTTGAATTTTGTGATTTTTAATTTTTATTTTGTTTTTGATATTTTCTAAATATACACACATATTTTTGGGTGAGGAAAATATATAGTTTTATTTACAGAAGTATATACACATGAGCTCCTATCTCCCTCTACTTTGGCTTTTATGCGGTCAGGCCCATGCTGAGCCCTCCCTTGGGTTAGGTTGCTCAATATTTATTCTAAATATTTCCCTCTTTTTCTTTTTGCTCTTTATTCTTTTATTTTGTGCACAAAAACATGCTAATTATAGGTTTTTACACAATGCATGCTTTTGGTAATTATTTGTATTTACACATATCTACATGTATTTGCAAAGGTTTTTGTAGCTAAAATAATAGAATAAAGAGTGATGAATGGGTATTCATCAGTACCTCCACTCCCCCACCTGAATCCGGGATGGTCTCGTCGGATCCCAGGATGAGGGCGGTCATACCAAATCCCGTTGACATCCATCAACGGCTCTGCGTCGTACTGGGCTGGCGGGAGTACTGCCAGAGGCTGATCCGGCTGGTATACCACCATATGCATGTCTGGAGATGGTGGTGACTGGTAAGAGGGCTGCTGCTGCTGGTACTGCTCCGCCTGTACAAGGTGAACCTGTCTAGGCTGCTGAAAGGAGCTGGAGCGCTGGGACGAGCTGCTGCTGCCGCCGGTATCGCCTCGCGACTGAAGACGGGGCTGGGAAGCTGTCTGTGCCTCCTGGAGACACATGAGCTGGGTCTTCATGTCTCTCAGAGTCTGTGCCATCTGCTCCATCTGAGTGATGCCCTGGCACTGCTTCTTCTCAATCAGCTCCATGCGGTCCAACTTCTCGCTGATGATACCCATATCCGCAGCGGACGACTCTGCCTGTGCTGCTGCAACTGCGGATGAACTGGATGGACCGGCATCGACCCGTGCTATCCTCTGGTACTGCACGGGTCCTGGCTGCTGCTGGGGTCTGCATTGTGTATACAACCGGGTCTGGACATCACCATATAGTTCTCGGCCATCTCCTCGTAGATGGCCCAGACCTGGTCGTGATCCTTGGCGAAATAGGACCCGCCACAAGAAGCGTTCACCAAGCCCTGGAGCTCTGGTGTCAGCCCGCTGAAGAAGCTCTGCACAAGGTTCGACTTCGAGATATCATGGTGCGGGCATCGGTCTGTGAGCTCACGGAACCTCTCCCATGCCTCATGGAATTGCTCGTTGGGGAGCATGGAGAAGTTGCTGATCAGGGCCCTCGCTGCATTGGTCCGCCCGAGTGGATAGTACTTGTTCAAGTACTCGGTGCGGAGCTGCTCCCAGGTGTAAATAAACTTCCCCAAATGCTTCAGCCAGGTGGCTGCTCTGTCTGCTAGGGAAAAGGGGAAGGCGATCATCCTGATCGTATCCTAGTCGACCAGACGGTTGTGGACAATGCTATAAATCATCAGAAACTCCTGGAGGTGGAGATGGGGCTCCTCAATCGCGAGCCCGTGGAAGCGGGGGAGTAGCTGCAAGGTGTTCGGGGGGAACTTGAAGTCCCCCACGATGGCTGGAAGTACTACCCAGTGGTGCGTCAACGTTGATCCGGGGTTGTGTAACTCCCGCATCGGTCTCGGTGGTCCTCCTGCCGCGGCTGCGGCGGCTGCTGCCGCTGCTGCTGCGGCTGCTGCGGCTGCTGCATCAGCATCCTCTGGGATCCTCGGTCCCTCTCTCCTCTGCTCGCGCTCTGCTCTCTCTGCTCGCATATGCTCCATCTCTCTCCTCATGTCGAGCATGAATGCTCCCTGATCCCTCAACTGCTGCTGGACGGTCTCTAACGAGGCGATCAGGGTGGAGTTGATCGCTCCCTAATCCAATACGAAGTGCTCAAGCTGACGGGAGCGATCCTCAGAACTGCCGGCCATGGCGTCTACAAAATCAAACGAGCCAAACTCAGGTGCTGTCAAATCTGTGAGTCTCTCCTCTGGCTCATATCTCTCAGAACCGAAAGAAAGGGGGTCGAGGGGGAATAGGGCGGAATCATACTCGGGCTCGGAGAACTGGTCTCAGCTCTTGCGGGCCAACCTAGATGATTGGGTAGACGTGCCCGAAAGCGGTGCAGCCAGAGGCTGCTTAAGAGAGCGTCTACCCATCATCGTGATCTGGTCGAGTAGTGCGGATGGGATCTGGAAAAACTATGATCAAAATGCAAACCCCTCTGTTCACCAATGCAATGCGAGCTGAAGACCGTGAAGGCTCGGTCAAATTATTTTGTCAGTTTTTATTAGGTGAACAAACAGTCTATCAGAGCGCTTACATGACCTGTTGGGATACCCGATGCTACTCCAACCGACTGGCTCGCACGGAAGAGTCGGTAGTCAGTTGGAAATAGCACCGGAGGGCTCTACCTAGGGTGCGGGTCACTCTCTCGCACAAGCAAACCAAACAATGAGGGGGTTGCTCTCCCCAAGACAAATTTTTAAGGTGAGTGTCTTTTAGGGTCAATAGTCTTAGCAGTCCCAATTTTTTTGTTTTTCTTTTTAATTATTTCCAATAACAACAAAGGCCTAACGAATTTTTCGGTTCTCCTGGTTATTTAATCCAAAACAGGGGGGAGAAGAGGAAAAAGCCGATGCGCGATAAAATCAATGATGCATGCTGAGATAGAAATGCGTACCTTGCCTCCAGTACTCTACATGCAAGTGATCTGCGCAGAATTTAAAGACTGAAAATAAACTACCCTAAATGATGCAGCGATAAAAACCGAGTCCTAGATGAGCAATTCTACTCGTAGAACCGTCTAACTGGTCACCGACCTTCAAGCCAAAGGGTCCGGTCTTGGCCCACCCCTCCTCTGCCCGACAAATCGGGGGTAGGAGAAAGCGCTTTGCGGGGCGGGCTGCATCACGTAGGCTACGAAGGAGATGAATCAGTTATTTTTATTAATTGATTATTAGTAGGTCTAATTAAGCGCACTATAGGAACATGCAGATAATTAAGTGTGGGGACCCTACTAATTACGACACAAGCAAGCAGAAAATCCTACGTCTAGGGGCTCGATGAAAAACCGCGCAAACACCGGAAAAGGCAGCTAAAAAAGAAAAGAAAACAAAACCGCGAGAAAAACCGCGAAAACACCTAATGGGTCCCCCGAGCACTCCGGTGCTCGGTGAAACAGACCCGCTAAGTCAAAGAGTCCAAGTCTGAGCACCTGTATTATTACAATAATAATCAAAAATAGAAATAAAAAGTCTAACTGAACCTCTCCCACTCAACTCTCTCTCTCGCTCTCTCCTGCGGCTCCGTAAAGAAGGGAGCCGCCTCCAAGTCCTGCGGTTGCGTCAGCTCCTCGAAAGTCGCCTCTGCGGTCCTCGGGCCCTCGCAAGAAACGGAGACAAGTGGTCAGACCAAAATAATCAAATACTAATAACAAGAAAAATAAATGAAAGTGAAATGAGGGTATATATGCAAAAATGCAAAATAAAATAAACAATCAAAATCAAACAAAAACAAAAATAAAAAAATAAAAAAAATAAAATAAAATAAAAATAAAAATAAGATATAAACAAAAACCGCGAAAAAGCCGCGAGCTCTGAAAGAGCCGCGAGAAGCCACGAAAACAAAAAATGAAAATAAAGATAAAAACTACTAAGCCGTGCTCCCCGGCAATGGCGCCATTCTGAGGACCACGAAAAACCGAGCGACTAAGGCAATCAGGTATCTCTACAAGGGTCGTCGCGACCTCGGTCACTCGATCGAGTCGATCAAGAAAAATATAGACCACCAAGATAGATAAAATCAATCAAACACACGAAAGCGGTCTTGCTATTAATTTAACCTGGTATAGCGACCAGGGTCGAACACAAGGAGCACGGGTTGGCCTTACGGCCTACGAAGTAGTCAAAAAGGAAATAAAATAAAATAAGAAAATATTTTTGGTGGTTTTTAATTATTTTATAATTTTTTTGGATTTTCAATGTATTAAGAAAATAAGAAAAGAAAATAAACACACACTTCAACAATTTATTATAAGCACTAAAAATCAAACAAAAATTCTAACAAAAATGTTTTTATGTTTTTATAATTTTTAATGTTTTTAGTGAATTTTTGGGATTTTTCTGATGTTTATTTAATTTTCTAAAAATCAAAAAGTGACTAAAACAATAGGTACTGTCCAACTGAGCTAAAAGGGCCTAGATAAAATATCTAAAGGCCCCAAATTAGCTGGGAGGTAATTTTCCTGTAAAGAGAATAAAACAAGGAAAATTTAGGCACCTAATTTATTATTTTTGGATTTTTGGTTTAAATTTTAGAATTTTTATAAGATTTTGCGTGTTTTTCGATTTTTAGGAGTTTTCAGTAATGAAAAATAGCCAAAATTGGCTAGAAAATCAATCACAGCAAAATAGAAAGTAGACAATTTTTTTGTATTTTTTAGATACTATTTAATTTTTTTTTGTGGTTTTTAAAGTTAGACAGTAACGAAAATGGAAGTTTTTGATTTTTTAAAAATATCAAATGAAAATAAAAATGTCCCCAAAAATCCTCGAAAATGTTACACTATGGCAGGAGCCATGTATCCAATTTTCGTTGGATTTGGAGGTAATTTGCTATTTTATTCGAAAATAAAGAAGGGGCACAGTGCACAGGGACCAAAGTGCAAATACCCGAAAGTTTGGGGGGTCTGGTGCAATTAACCCAGCAAAACACGTGCTACGCGCGTGCTTGGGGCACTCAGGGACCCAAATGTAATGAAAATAAGTCCCGAGGGCTATTTGGTAACAGGTACCAAAAGCCCAGGGGCTTATCTGCAAAATACCCACAAATATCCGCACATGCTCAATTAAAATACGCACAGGGGTATAAATGCAATATTCGAAAAACTTTCATTCATTCATTAACATTCAAAACTGCAGGGGCATAAGATGCAAATATACCAGAAAACCACGTGACGAAACACGTGTCATACAACGCACATGGGTATAAATGCAAGGAAAATAAAGTGCAGGGTCCTTGGTGCAAATATCCCAAAAACTAAACAACTATACTACGTAATTACAGGACTAAATACGAAATAAAATAATAGAGGGGGCCTAAGGGTTATTTACCCTTTATTAATGCGGGCCGCTGGATGGACGCCACGTGGTGCTGCGGACGGTCTGGATCACGTGGCGCTCCAAAGCTTCGCTATTCGGGCGAATCCGACGATGGGGGTGTCGCCACGTGGGAGATCGAACGGTGGAGGCTCTCTGCGGATAACCCTCGAACATCGGGCGGCTGGGATCAGTCCTCCTCAGATCTGACGGTGAAGGCGGCTCCTGGAACGGACGGTCCAGATGACAACTGGAGCGGGAGGGCTGATCAGACGGCGGTTGAAGGTCGAGGAAGAACAGGTGACCGGCGAAGTTTGCCAGCCCAGTGCGTGCGCTCCTGACCTCCCCTGTTGCGCCTGAAGATCGGAGAAGCTCTGGCGTGGTGCTGCGCAGCTGCTGGTGGCCTCCGATGGCCCAGCCGAGCTCTGGGGAGCTCCGGCGAGGTCGGCGGAGGCGAGGCTACTGGCCCGAATGACCCAAGCCCTCAGATAGGCTGGGTAGTACCTACAAAGACGACCAGAAGACTCGCGGGTCGAGGGCAAACTGCCTCGACCCGGTTAGGCGAGGTGACGATGAACGATGGGGTGATATGGGCGAGCTCCGGCGAAGGGGGGACGGAGGAGCTCGAATCCCAGCTCCAGCGCGATCTGGGTTGGATGGGGATATGGAGAAGGTGCGTGGGAAGGAGGCGATGGCTATGGTAGAGCCCGATGGTCGGATGGTGGTCGGAATCGATCGGAATCAGCGGGGGACGGCGGAGCGGCGATTTGGGGGTAACTAGAAATTAAAGGAAAAGAAAAGGCTACGGATCTACCTGGGTGGCTGAATGGGCTGTGGGCGAGCTTGCGCAGTTCTGGGTCTTCGCCTCATGGAGCGCCGACGTCCGAGGCTCGAGCTCCTGCTGGTGGCGGAGCAAGGCGGCGAAGCTTCGCCGGATCAGTGGTTTCGCTCCCTCTCCTCGCTTCGACACCACGGGGGACAAGCTGTCACTCTCGCCTACGCAATGGAACTCACAGGAGGTGGAATCGAATGGCCAAAGATGAGAAATGAGGAGGCAGAGCTCGAGCTAAATATGGGTGAGGGTCCGGGAAGACAGGCGCGAGTAGGGCGTGGAGGCGCGCGGATCCCGATGTGGATACCCCGGCGAGGGTCTCGGATGTAGCATTAAGGAGTCAGACCCGGGGTTTAGGTGGTAGGTGATCGGGTTTAGCTGGGAAAAATCCGAGAAGTCGGGTACGGGTAGTTGACCGGGCGGTCAACATCCCCAGGGCCACTAGGGATCGGCCACGTGGCTGGATCTTAGAAGTGAAAATTAGGGTAGCTAGGGGCCGATTTAGCAAAAAGTTAAAACATGAAATATTTTTATTTTATTTTTTTTCTATTTTTAGTGATTTTTAATTAATTTTTCGATATAAAAATAAGGTATATACATAGTAGGGTTATATATATAGGTATATATACACTATATAGGTTTTTAGTTTTGATTTTTAATTGTTATTTTTATACAATTTTATTCCCATTTTATATTTTATTTATTTATATTATAAAATAAGGAATAAAAATATATTTTTATTTTTTTTTATTATTTATTTACATAGGTGAAATAAATAGGTATGTACATATATATACATGGTATATTTACAATATATTTTTATGTTTTTAATTTTGTTATTTTTATTTGGTTTTTGTTTTAATTGTTTTTATTTTATTTATTTACATTATATAATATAGAATATTTACAAAAATTTTGGCAATTAATTTTGCTTATTTACAAAGTTAAATAAATAAGGAGGTTCTATGTACATGATGACTATATACAAGTGGTGTTTTTGTTTCCTTTTTAATTTTTGTATTTTTATCTTGTTTTTATATTTATAAATATATACAAATATTTACAAACCAATTTGAGTCTATTTTTGTGGGGAAAATACTTTTATTTATTTACATAAATATTTACACACATGAGCCCCTATCTCCCTCTACTTTGGCTTTTATGCGGTCAGGCCCATGCTGAGCCCTCCCTTGGGTTAGGTTGCTCAATATTTATTCTAAATATTTCCCTCTTTTTCTTTTTAATCTTTATTCTTTTGTTTTTGCACAAAAACATGCTAATTATTGATTTTTACACAATGCATGCTTTTGGTAATTATTTCTATTTACAACTATATACATGCATTTGCAAAGGTTTTGTAGCTAAAATATAAGAATAAAGAGTGATGAATGAGTATTCATCAGTCAACAATCCGACGTGAGCCAATAGGAAAATTCTAAGCTAGAAATTGAAAGAATAATGACTATAAAATAGCAAATGATTTTAAAATAAAAATAAATAAAATAAAAAATGTTTATTACTTTACAAGCTATTTTTATGTGATTTTTAATTATTTTTATGACATCATATATACAATATTTATAGTATAATGTATTATGCATAGGTATAATATACACGTATATTATGTACATATATTTTTATTTTATTATTTTTACAAAATATATTTTCTTTTATATTTTATTTATTTATAAAGAAATTTTAAGAATATAAAATGAATTTTTTGGTTTTAATATAATATTTAGACATGTTAATTAAATAGGTGTTCTATACATTATATATAAGTGTATCTTTTGTACAATGATTTTTTATTTTTATTTTTGTTTTGTTAAGTATTTTCTAATTTTATTTAATTTTTATTTTATTATTAAGGATATATACAAATGGATAGAAACATAATATATACAAAATTTAAATAAACTATTTATAGGTATACGTTTGAAGAGGATATATAAGGACCCTATCTCACTCCCTATTTTCTTCCTTATCGATCAGATTTGGGTTTGACCTTGTCTCAGGGTTTGAGTCACTCTGTATTTATTCTAAATACACCATTCTTTTTCTTTTCTCTTTATTATTTTATTTTTTTAAAAATATGTATTAATTATGTGATATTAACAACGTCGTGCTTAATGTTAAGTTATTGTATTTACACCTATTTACAGATGTTTCTGATAAAAGATAAAGCTAAAATAAAAGAATAAAGAACGAGAATAATAGATTCATCAGAGGCGGAGCACACCAAAATAATTTTCTAAGGTCAGATGCAAGTGCTTACAACCGCGACCATACACCAAAAAGTGATGTACAAATGCTTAAGGCACAAGTCAAGGGATTTGGGTTCTATCCTTATGGCAACATCGTCACCCACTTTGTCTGGAGGTAAGTACCTACAATAATGAGGGGGTTCCTCCCTCCAAAATAATGATGATAATCATTACGTTTAGTGGTATGATTAGTAGTCCCGATTTTATTTGGTTATCGCTTTTTTGGGATTTGTTCAAAGAAACAATCTAACGAATTTTCAAATTCCTTTTTATTCTTATGTGAGAAAACAAGTAAGGATATCAGAAAAGTTGATGTAATGATAAATCAATGATGCATGTAAGATATAGAAAACGCGTACCTTGTCACCCACATTTTACATGCCTAATGATCCTCACATAAAATCAAAAAAGGAAATAAAAATCTAGCCTAAATGATGCAAATGAACCATCCTAGCAGTAACTTCTATTAATGGAAAGGACCAATTATTTGTCTTAGTCCAAGCTATGCTCTCTTATATAGGTACATGAATTCTTATTTAAAGGTTTTGGGCCTAATTATTTAACCAACTCAAGCAAGAAAATAGAACCTGATTCTAAGGGTTGAAACAAGAAACCACTAGAAAACAAATAAAAATAAAAGCGATGAAATCAAAATCCGATGAGGTCCCCTAAGTACACCGACACTTGGTGAAACAAACCCCTCATTCCACAAGAGTGTCTGATGTCAAAAAAATAGAAAAAGATGCAAGCACCTAAAAAACATTACAAATTATTACAAAAATAAAATGAGAAATGAAAGAATAAAAATAAAACAGAAAATATATGAGCAAAATTTGCTCCAAGATCTATGAAGTTTTATGCTCCTCTTCTCCTACGCATCTGCTTTGCTCCAGTGCATCGGTGCTCCTGAGAGTGCTGCCTTCACTCGTCGAGCCCTTGCAAGAAAAGGAAACAAAAAATATTTCAGATACCAGTTATAAAAAATAGAGCAAAATAAAATAAGTAGAGAAAATGACAAAAAATAGAAGAGAAAAAGAAAATAAAAGGAAAACATATTATATACAACCAATAATAGCAGGCGAAAGAAGAAACCTAGCTACCCTCACCGTGCCTCCCGGACAACGATGCCATTTGTTGAAAAGAGCTTTTTCTGGTTTTTTTATTTAATGGAAATTATTCACAAGGTGAACTATTGTCGCAACCCAAAGAAGACTCAACAAAATGTATTTATTTAACTCTCAAGCCAAAATAAAATAAAGAAATGTAAGCAAGAGAATGAACTATTTATTTATCTATATAACATATAAGATCAGACTCAGGGAGGGTACAAATCTCGAGGGATATTTAAATCAAAGAAAAATCAACGAAATAAAAAGGATTCTTTTTATTCTATACTCTTGTTCTTTTTAGGGGATTGTTGTCTTTTTATTTTTTATGAAATTTTTAGTTTTTATATTTCTTTATGTTTTTTCTGATTTTATTTTTTTATATTTTTTTTTAATTTTGCAAATGTTTTTATATTTTTAATTTTTTTAAAAAATAAAATATAGAATAATATAAAATATAATGAAAATAATATTTTTGTATTTTAAAACAAGGCAAAATATACAAAAAATAAAATTCTTTTGGTGTTTATGGTATTTTTATACTTTTTTGAATTTTTGAAGATTTTTAGTATTTTTAAGGTTTTAAAATCAATTGAAAATAGAAAATAAAAAATAGGAAATACTAAAAATGTTGTTGGGTTTTCAAAATAGGAAATAAAATAAAAAATGAAAGAAATATATATAATAAAAAAGAAGAATTTTTAAGCTTCCAGAAAAGCAATTTTATGGATTTTTATGTCCTTTTTGCGGTTTTAATGTTTTTTTATGTTTTAAGAGTTTTGCTATTTTTTGTTTTTTATAAGAAATTTGAAAATAAAATTTGGTCAAAAAAATAAAACAAGTAGAAACCATACATTTTTTTCATAATTTTCAAAAAGATTTTACAAATTTTTTAAATTAATTACAACAAATGGGGGATATTTTTATTGTTTTTGAGTTATTAAAAGTAGTAAAACAAATTAAAATGCAAAACCAAAATTAGGGAAAATAGAGGCTATCAACATGAGTTAATGAGAATTTTTATGGATTCAAAGACGATGGATAACTATTTATTAAGCACGATTAACAAACACTAATTACACATGACACATTGGGACTATATTGCAAGAGAAATTTATTTGATGGACTAAAATAATAACATAACAATAAAATCGGAGGGTATCACTGCAAATTTCATACCAAATAACAAGTGCCATCGCACGTGAGTCATGTTGGAACGAGCTATTTCACGATTAATTCATTCTAAGGGGCTAAATAGTAACAAGAAATAGCATGGCTCTTATTGCAATTTTTCAGAAACGTCTCAGGCCAAGCGCGTTTTGCTGCTCAAATCGGAACACAATGCAAATAAAAGAAATAACAAGGGTTCACATGCAAATTTCCAACACACAACAGTATGACACACATCCTTAAAAGTGTTCATTTCCAAAACAAAAGACAAACATGGGAAAATATGTAATTCTTCACCTAGCAGATGCTGCTCATGTGCGGATTGAACGCTTGGGCTTCGATATAGAGAATGCGATCTACGACTGAGAATTGGGGATTCCTTAATGGTTGAGATTGAATCTAGTGTGATTTGTTTCTTGATCCAACGGTAACAAGTAATGCTGGAAGAACTCAGATGAAGGTCTCCTCTGATGAGTTTCAACAATCCAAATCACGGTCGATATCCACCCAATGCGACTCTTGGAGGTCATTCCATGTTCCTACAGCTCCGCCATGTCGACTAGATACGTCAATGAGGTTCGATGAATGCTTGATCACGATTTGGAGATCAACTGGCGGCAACAGAAAAATAGGCCCAGATCACGACTCATGTCTCCAACTACACTCATGTGACTTGCAGAGAAGTTTATTGCTCAAAGAAGGCAGCTCTGACCAGCTTATTAGGCACAAGCTAAAGGAAATAAAGGGAATGAGGATCTCCGATGGATGGTGGTCAGACTGGAGATCAAACTCCAGATCTAATGCTATCTGGGGTAGCAGACTATGTTAGAAGGTGAAGAATGACGAGATGAAGGTGATGGTATGGTCGGAATGTGGTAATGATAATCAGAGAGCTCTGATCGAGCATATCAGAGTTCAATGATGGTTGACTGGAATTACATTTAAACTCAAAATTAAAAGAGGAATGCAAAAGCAAAATCAAAAGAAAAGATACCTAAATTACCTACGGTGGAGAGAAAATGATATTGGCCTCAATTTGCAGTGAGAAACATAAAAACTCGGACGATCTCTAGCGAACTCCGATGATAATAAGGATCACGAATTCTGGCTCTCAATCACACTCCTAGATGAAGGGGTGAGGTTCTGTCCCAACCTCGACTCACTAGAACCACCATTGGGCAAAAAATCATGCAGAAAACAGATTAACATTAGATGGAAACCTGGAGGGATATATATATATATATAGAGGCCGAGTATGGCTAAATATTTATTCGGGCGAGTGAGAGGTTTATTTGAGTAAGAGATTTGTAAAAGAAACGGAGAGGAAGGGTTTCTGGATCATGCAAGAAAAAGGAGTGAAGGGGCGACCAACTAATAAAGTAATCGGGTGGACTAGGTGAATGGAAGGTTGACCCAGGTCAATGGAACTGGGCCTGCCAATAGGAGGAAAGGGCGCTACAAGACAAACTGTAAATGAAAAATAGTAAAAATGAGTAACCAATTAAAATAAATATGAAATGAATTTCAATAAACAAAAGTTCCAATAAATAAATAATCTTATTTATGCTTATTTTTAATAAATTAAGTAAATTAAATAAACATGTTAAAATAAATATTAACCTTTATTCATAGGTATTTATATCTATTTATACAAAATTTGTTTTTTTTTAATAATTTTTAATATAAATAAATATATAATTTAGTAATTTATTCATTTACAATTTTTTAAGGATTTTAATGATATTTTTATTGGATTTTTATGAAATAATTTATTAAGTCAAATAAACAAGGATATTTACAATATATATAGTGATACATATACAATATATACAATGAATTTATTTTTAATTCTTTTGGATTTAATTATATTTATTTTCATTTCATGTTAATCAAATATAATATTTATAAATATTTAAAAATACAATATGCATAAAAATATACATAGAATATATCAAAGAGTATATTCACACCATGTACAATACATACATAGTATACAATGCACTCAAAAAAGCCACTTTTTACATCTTAACTCCAATTTTAATGAAACAATTTTCATTTTAAGTTTATTTAATTTTGTGTAAAATAAAAGTGAGTTTGCTTTATTTTGAATTTTTATGGAGAAGATATGGATTTGACAAGTTAAGCTTTGTGGCCTTTTCAGAGTGTCATTATTTACACTATATACATGTTCTTTTCTTGCAATTATTTTTAATATTTACAACTTATTTTTATCTACAAGTTCCGAGAAGAAAATATTTTTTGAGATGAATTGGATGGATAATAAAATAGAATAAGAAATATATACAATATTTACATTATGTACAGTGATGAATCGTGATGAATATACAAGTGGAATTAATTTTTCTTAATTTTTTATGTGAAGGCCTTATCTCCCACTACTTTATTCCTTGTCAATCAGTTAAGATCTTGATCTTCTCTCAGGGTTAGAGTCAACCTGTATTTATTTCATATATACAATATCTAATTTTCCTTTATTTATTTTTTTAGGTTAAGAACAATGATAACCATACACTATATACAAAAAATATAGATTAAAAAAAAGCTTTTATTGATATTTATAGGTGTTTAAGATAGGATTTTAAGCTAAAATAAATGAATAAAGATGATGAAATGAAGATTCATCACTGTCTCAATCACATTGTGTTATTTTATGTGCATTTATTTTTGAATTTTTATATGTATTTTTATGTACAAATTTCATGTTGAGGATTTTATTATGTGAGGTGTGTAAAAAGGAAAATAAAATACGACATATTTGGCTATTTATTTATGAATAAAATTAGGATTTTCAAGTATTTTCTATACAATTGGATTTTCGTATCTCCCCATACTTTATTTCTGATCGACCAAGTCAATATTGACTTGGTCTCGGGGTTTAGGATCATTTAGTGTCTTTGGCACTTCATTTCTTTTTCTTTTATTTCCTTTTTTTATTTAAGTATTAAATATATGCATTATACAATATTTACATGTCAAATAATGGTTGTTCTTTTGTACAAATTAATGCCATTTACATGCATTTAGCTAGTGATTTAATGCTAAAATGGAAGAATAAAGGTGATGAAATGGAGATTCGAATTAAATATATGCATTTATATAGTATTTACGTGTCAAATAATGGGTATTCTTTTGTACAAATTAATGCCATTTACATGCATTTAGCTAGTGATTTAATGCCAAAATGGAAGAATAAAGGTGATGAAATGGAGATTCATCAGAGACACTTGGACACACATCGATTGCTAATCACGTTTGATTAGCAGACCTGTACAAAGACTCTCTTTATCTAGAGGTTTTGCACCAGTCTGGTAATCAAACATTATTAGCAATCATTGTTGTGGCCAGGTATATCTCAATCAACAATTAACCCACAATAATGAATCACAACCAATATGTGAACTTGAGTTAAAATTTAATATAACTCTAAAATAAGTTTATATTTGTAAGTATGATAGAGTGTTAAACTCAGAAAAGCGAAAATGAGGATAAACAAAAAATAGTATTAATTATTACTAATTAATAATATTTTTAGATTTTTATCTTGCTTGTTTTTATTTCTGTTTCTGATTTTTATATTTTTGTGGGTTTTTATGGATATTCAAAATTTTATGATTTTTAATGTTTTATATTTTTTAATGTTTTTAATTTACAATTTTTATTTTTCTTTTTAATTTTTAAAAATAAGTTTTATAATAATATATAGATGATATATGTATAATATATAGATAAAGTTGAGAGAAGAGAGGTTTTTAGATTTTTAAATAAGTCAAAAAAGTAAAAATAAAGAAATAAAATATTTTTGGGGATTACATATTTTCTCTATTTTTGGTGATTTTTGAAGTATTTTTCCAATTTTTTTTTATAGATTTTTAAAATTAGAAATACACAAAATAGTGAATAATTAAAATTATGAAACTTTTTTATGGTCTCAAAAATAGATATAAGTGTAAAGTAATCCCTCGGCTAATTTTAATATATATTATATTTAGCAACGAAAATCCAAAAATAGGGAACACAATTTTTAGATTTTTCTAGGATTTTATCATTTTTTTTCAAAATTTTGTGTAATTTGTAATTTTTAGGGTTTTGGTTTTGAAAATTTTAAAGATTTCTAGTCTGGTGAGAAAAAAGCATATTGTATTTTTTTTGGAATTTTTGAAATATTTTGAAATTTATGGATTTTAAATACCTAAATAGAAGAAAATGACATATTTTTGATTTTTAACAAATAGGAAAATAATTTTAAGTACCATGTGAAAAATATATGAGATAAATATGGGTTCCAAGCACTTAAGTCAATTTTTCTATAATATTTGGACATAAATGCTATTTAAAACAATTAAAATACAAGAAAGAAAAAAATCAGCACGTCATGACCCAATATACGTCCTCAAACCTCCCCAAATAGTGGAACCATCTGCTTAGGCTGGAGGGTTATACGGGTCCAAAGGGAGATAAGAGGATGATGACCGCCAACCGACTCGGGTTAAGTATGAAATTAAGGTGTCGTTGCGCCCCAAATCGATCGAGCGAATCAATGAGAAAATCAAACCGCTAAGAGATGAAACAATCAAATGTAAGCGATTTCACTACTTTTATTTACCTGGTATAGCGACCGGGGTCGAACGCAAGGAGCACAATTAAAAGCTAAGTAATGTGATTTCGAGAATGAAAAGCTTTTTAGTGGTTTTTAGTTTTTCAAATTTTTAATTTTCCAATGTAGAAGAAATAAACACAAGGGATAGAAATACTCACACACACATACTCTTTTTGTATTTTATAATAGGTTAAAAATATACAAAATATTGCAATAAAAATATTTTTAGATTTTATGTATTTTATAATGTTTTTGGTAAATTTCATAGATTTTTCAAATGTTTTTGTGATTTTCTAAAAATGAAATAGTGACAAAAACAACAAGCAGTGCATAACCATTAGTAATTTGTAAATTAAAAATAATTACAATGCCCAAAACTCCTAGGGGTGATTTTTATGAGAAAATATAGATAAATATCTACAAACAAAGTCTGAGACCACTATTTTTGGTTTTTTCTACAATTTTATATGATTTTTATAAGTTCTAGAGTTTTTTTATAATTTTTATGGTTTTTATAATGTATTTTTGTGCAAAATTAACACTGGAGCTAAAATACACTAAAATACAACGACAACATTTTATGGGATTTTGAGTGATTTTTCAAATTTTTATAAAATTTCCAAAACATATAGGTACATTTTAGATTATTTTTCAATTTTTAAAAATTGTAAATAAAAGAAAATCAACTAGAAAAATTACAATATATCAAACATGCAATCATGGGTTGCATGTAAATTTTATAGAATTTTTGGAGTTGATTTAATATTTATTGCATTTTTAAAGGACACGTGATCAAGAACAGTGAACATGGACCAAATTGTAAAGAATTAGGGCCTAGCAGATAACAAGTAATAAAAGCCTAGCGACCTTAACATAATTAATCAGAGAAAATGTGTGCAACACTTGAAGCACTGCTCACAGGGGCTTAAATGCAATTACTCAAAATATTTCATTTATTCCATAACAACTAAAAAGTTCAGCACCTAAGTTGCAAATGTACCAGAAAACACGTGAGGCTACACATGATGTAAACTCGACTGAACTAGAGTGCAAATAAACAAACCTCGGGGGTCTACTGCAAATGTTCTTAACTAAACATTTTATTTATTGGACTCAAGCAGAATAAAATGACATGTAGGGGTAAAAAGGAAATATATCCAAGTAGGTGCGGGTGACACGTGGCTCTGAAAAGATCTGACGGCACAGGGCTCAACACTGATGTATTGACCTGATTTGCTTATGGGAAAGATCTGACGTATGGAGGAATGTCTAGACCATACGACCCAGATCTGACAAAGCAGCTGATCAGACCGTTAACCAGTAGGTGTGAAGGGAAAGCTGCGATCTAAACTAGGCGACGAGGCAATCAGACGACTCTGGAAGGCGCAAGGAGAACACAGCTCGGGCGAGCTTCGATCCGACTTAGATGGCGATCCTAGAAGCTGATCGGCTCATGAGGAATTCTAGCGTCTTCGTGGAAGTGCTTCATGTTGAATGAACGGTTCCGATGAAAAGGATAATGGTTGGATGGTCGGGGCAGTGATGCTCCTCTTGGAGATACTCCGCCTGAGCAGATGTGGCACCAACTGGGTCTCCTCATGTGAACCCACACCTGCAAAGGGTAGCATGACTCGGAGGCTTTTCTCTGGTCCAGTTATTGCTTGGAAAACATAGAGAAATGAGCGGGGGATGGAGTTTGATCTCCGTTGTACATGGGAGAGGGAGATATGGCCTTAATCTTGCTCTGATGAGCAAGTCTAAGGGGGGTCAAGATGCATAAGGAGATGGGGGATGAGTAGAGGAGTGGCTCTGAATGGTGAAATGTGAGTGATGGGGCCCCGACCAGCTGGTTGGAGCTGATGAAGTGCGGTATTGGATATGGACTGAATCGAAAGTAAACGGGAAATGGAAATGAGATATGGGGTACCTAGAGTTACTGATATGCTCAAGAGCTTTAGGCAAGGCTGTTAGTGAGGTTATGACCTCATCCATGCTGCAGAAGGCCGGGAGGCTTGTCACGGCGGAGGACTCCGACCACGAGATGAGCAGGTGCAACCTGGTACTCACTAGAGCTCCAAAGGGATCCTTCGAGGAGCTGTCACTATCCTAAAGGTGGTTAAGGGACAATGGTGGTGTGAGGCACGAGCTGTTGAGCTCGAGAGGTGGAAGAGATGATTTATAGGAGTGCAGCATGGTCCAGAAGATTCGAGGAGAAGCGTGAAGCCCTAGGGTGATCTGGTAGCTCCTAAGGATCTGCAACGATAACAGATCCTAGGAGAACATTTGAGTGCAAGAATCGATGTAAATGGAGGTCTGACCCAATTGGGAAAAAGGAGAGAAAACATGTCCGACGAAGGTGGAGTCGGGTCGGGTCAGCCGGGAGGAGGGGTTGACCGAGATCAACAATCCGACATGGGCCAATAGGAAAATTTCAGGCTAGAAATTGAAATAATAATGAAAATAAAATAGCAAATGATTTTAAAAAAAATGAATAAAATAAAAAATGTTTATTACTTTACAAAATAATTTTCTGTGATTTTTAATTATTATTATGACTTCATATATACAGTATGTATAGTATAATGTATTATGCATAGGTATAATATACATGTATATTATGTACATATATTTTTATTTTATTAATTTTACAAAAATATAATCTCTTTTTTTATTTTATTTATTTATAAGGAAATTTGAGGAATATAAAATGATTTTTATTTGGTTTTAACATAATAATTAGACATGTTAATTAAATAGGCATTCTATACATTATATACATGTTTGTCTTTTATACAATGATTTTTTATTTTTATTTTTGTTTTATTAAGTGTTTTTTAATTTTTATTTCATTTTTATTTTATTATTAAGGATATGTACAAATGGATAGAAATATAATATATACAAAATATAAATTAATTATTTATAGGTATAAGTATGAAGAGGCTATATAGGGACCCTATCTTCCTCTCTACTTTCTTCCTTATCGATCAAGTTAGGGTTTGACCTTCTCTCGGGGTTTGGGTCACTTTGTGTTTATTCTAAATGCACCATTCATTTTCTTTTCTCTTTATTATTTTATTTTTTAAAAAATATGTATTAATTATGCAATATTAACGGCATCATGCTTAATGATAAGTTATTGTATTTACACCAATTTGCAGATGTTTCAGCTAAAAGATAAAGCAAAATAAAAGAATAAAGAAAGGCACAAGTCAAGGGATTTGGGTTCTATCCTTAAGGCAACGTCTTCACCCAATTTGTCTGGAGGTAAGTACCTACAACAATGAGGGGGTTCCTCTCCCCAAAACTATGATTACGTTTAGTTGTATGATTAGTAGTCTCGATTTTATTTGGTTATCTTTTTTTTGGGATTTTTTTCAAAAAAAACAATCTAACAAAATTTCCAATTCCTTTTTATTCCTTAGTGAGAAACCAAGTGAGGAGATAAGAAAAGCTGATGCGATGATAAATCAATGATGCATGTAAGATATAGAAAATGCCTACCTTGTCATCCACATTCTACATGCAAAATGATCCTTACATAAAATAAAAATCTAACCTAAATGATGCAAGTGAAGCATCCTAGCAGTAACTTCTGTTAACGGAAAGTACCAAATGATTTGTCTAAGTGCTAGCTACGCTCTACTCTATAGGTACGTGAATTCTTATTTAAAGGCTTTGGGCCTAGTTATTTAACCGACTCAAGCAAGAAAATAGAACCTACCTCTAAGGGTTCAAAGACAAGAAACTACTAGAAAATAAATAAAAATACATGCGATGAAATCAAAAACCGATGAAGTCCCCTAAGTACACCGACACTTGGTGAAACATACCCTGCAATCCACAAGAGTGTCTAATGTCCAAAAAATAGAAAAAGATGCAAGCACCTAAAAAATATTACAAATTATTACAAAGTAAAGTGAGAAATAAAAGACTAAAAATAAAACAGAAAATATATGTGCAAAAGTTGCTCCAAGCTCTACCGAGTCTGATGCTCCTCTTCTCCTACGCTCTCCTACTACTCGATGAAGAAATGAGCTGCCTCTGCTTTGCTCCGGTGCGTCGGTGCTCCTAAGAATGCTGCCTTCGCTAGTCGAGCCCGCACAAGAAGAAGGAAACAAAAGAATATTTCAGATACCGGTTATGAAAAATAGAGCAAAATAAAATAAGAAGAGAAAACGACAAAAATAGAAGAGAAAAAGAAAATAAAAGGAAAATAGATTATATATAACCAATAATAATAGGAAAAAGAAGAAACCTAGCTACCCTAACCGTGCCTCCTAGGCAACGATGCCATTTGTTAAAAAGAGTTTTTCCTGGTTTTTTTATTTAATGGAAATTATTCACAAGGTGAACTATCATCGCAACCCAAAGAAGACTCAATAAAATTTATTTATTTAACTCTCAAGCCAAAATAAAACAAAGAAATGTAAGTGATGACTGGCCAGAGCACTCGGGCTAAGTAGTATCTAAAGGTCGTTGCGACCTGAATAGCAAGGCATAGTCAATCAAAAAAAATAAAACCACACTTAAAACAATCAAGCTCAAAAATCTAATGTAGCGGTCTCCGTTATTTATTTAACCTGGTATAACGACCATGGTCGAACACAAGGAGCATGAGCAAAGCCTACGAAGTAGTTGAGAATCAGAAAAGAGAAGGCATCTTTTTGTGGTTTTTAATTTGCATTTTTTATATTTTCTAATAAGAAAACGAATAAAAAGATAAAGAAAATCAAACTTCAACATTTTTTATTAAGACTAAAAATGCTCAAAAAATAGAAATAAAAATATTTTTATATTATTAGAATATACAAGTGTTTTTGTGATTTTGAGGTATTTTTTTCAGATTTTAATATGATTTTATAAAAATAAAACAAACACAAAACATAAATACACTGTTCAGCCTGACCAAAAGGCAAAATTAAAATGCTAAAATTGCCCAAAAGTCCTGGTTGCGATTTTTATGATAAAGTAAATCAAGATGCCTAATTAGAGAATCTGAAATCTCATTTTTTTAGAATTTTTAATGATTTTTATATGGTTTTTAATCTTTTGTGATTTTTAGTGGTTTTATAAAAGATAATGGAACAAAAAATGGTACTGAAGTGAGAATAAACTAAAACAAACATACAAGAATTTTTATGGAGTTTTTGAGGGTATTTTATATTTTTTGGTATTTTATAAAATAGCAGACACATTTTTAAGGGTTTTTTTAGAAAATATCAAAAAAATCAAATCGAGTCATAAAAATTACCAAAAATATTACACATTAGCAGGAGCTAATGATAAATTTTGGAGTATTTTTGGAGTAGATTCAATAATTATTTGATCTAAAAATAAGACACACAAGCTGTAGGAACCTATCTGCAATTATCCTAAAGTTTCCAGACTAAACAATAACACATATAAAAAGTCCAAGGGCATTAGTGCAAAAAGCCCACGAAATTAGCGCACATGCTCATATCACCACGCATAGGGCCATAAATACAAATACAGAAAATATTTCATTCAAATTAGAACCTTCAGAAAGTCCAAGACAAGATATGCAAAAACATCACAAAAGCACGTGAGCGTGCACGTGTTTTCGGACTGAGAGGACTAAAGTACAAATACTAGAAACATCAGATCTAATATGCAAAAAGTTTGAACAACAACTTTTATTAATAGTCTAGAAAATATCGCATGCAAACTACATGGAAAATAATGTAATATACCCTCAGTAGGCTGCGCGTGGACGTGTGGCTCAGATCCTCTGCTACGTCAAATTTGACGCCCCAGAGAATGTCAGGGACGTGGGGCGCATATGTGCCAGGCGTTAGATCCAACGGCCCAAAGGCTGCGATGGTCGACAACTGAGATCTGATCTGGTGGACGAAGGCTGATACGACAGAGAAGAGGGAGTCTGGAAGAACAGGGCCGAGGCGAACTTCACCAGAGCCTCAGATGGTTTCCTCGGCTCTGATGATCGATCGGAAGGGCTTGGCAAGGTCATGGAAGTCACCCGCGTCTAATGGATGGGTCTGATGGGAGAGCTGCTGGCCGGATGTGCGTGGTGGTGAAGGTGGACCTGTAGCTCTCCGGCGAACCCTCTGGAGGTTGGAACTGGAATTCCTGCACGCGCCAACACCTGCGGATGCAAGCTCGACTCGAGGTGAAGCTTCGGTCAGGGATATTCGAACAAAAATGGAAAGAAACGACATGGAGTGAGGTTAGATCTCTGGCAAGATGAGGGAGGAGATATGGTCCTTAATCTTGACCTAAGGGACGTGCCTAAGGGTGATCAGGCTGCGGTGCAAGGTGGAGCATGCATCGGGGTTCGATCAGAGCGGATTGATGTGGATATCGGGGCTCCGACCAGCTGGTCGAAGCAGGCGGAGGTGCGGCGACACTAGATGAAGTGAATGGATCGAATAGGAAGACGTAAGGGAAATGAGGGGTACCTGAAGTTCTAGATGAACTCCGGAGCTTTAGGCGAGGGTGGCAAGCGAGGTTGTGGCCTCGACCGAGCTGTGAAAGGCTGGGAGGCTTGTCGCGGCGGCGCACACCGGCCACGAGGCTGAGCTGCATCTCCTGACCACCAAACTTCACTCCGATGGACTCCTCCAGTAGCTCTCACTCAACCGGAGGTAGATGGGGATGGAAGAAGAGGCGAGGAACGAGCTAGCTCTCTTGGGAGACGGAAGAGATGATTAAAAGGGTTCTCAGGAGGTTGGAAGATTCGGGCGAATGCATGCAACCCTAGAAAGATTCGCGCCTTCCTAGGTATCTGCGAAGGTCTTGGATCCAAGGAGAGGCCACGGGCGAAGAATCACGGCGAAGGGAGGCATGACCCGACTGGAAGAATTGGGAGAAATCGGTCCGGCGAACGAGATCGGGTCGGATCAAGCCTGGAAGAGGGCGTTGACCCGAGTCAACAAAGTGACTTGGACCAATCAGAAAATAGGAATTTACATAATACTTACAAATTCAATAAACAATAGTAAAGACTGTAAAATAAAAAGTGTATAAAATGAAAAATATTTATTATTTTTAAGCTATTTTTATGTGATTTTTATTTATTTTTATGAAAAATAAATTAATCTTTATACAGTATAGTGTATTATACATGAATAATATACCTATGTATTTTGTACAATTATTTTTATTTCGTTATTTTTATAAAAATACCCAAATTTTATATTTTATTTATTTACAACCTGTTTTTAGGATCAAAAATAAATTTTTTATTTTTATTATTTCTTTATTTGTATCTATTAAATAGAGAGCGAAGGATATATACATGTATTTTGTACAAAGGACAGCGGATTTTATTTTTATTTTTATTTTATTTTTCTGATTTTTGTTTTATTTTTAGGTCTATACAAGGAGGTGAAAAGATCATTTTATTTTGATTTGGTCAACAATAATTATATATTTACACAAATAATATGTATAGTATAGAGTAGGCCCTATCTCTCTCTACTTATTTTTATTTGGTGATCAGGTCAATGCTTGACCTTCTCTTGGGGTTCGGGTCACTCTGTATTTATTCTAAATACCTTCTTCCTTTTTCTTCTTCTTTATTCTTTTGTTTTTGCACAAATACATGCTAATTATGCAATATTAAGAAATGCATGCATAATGCTAACTTATTGTATGTACACCTATTTACATGATGCTTTGCCAAGATAAATAGCTAAAATAAAAGAATAAAGAGTGAGAATTAGGGATTCATTAGTAAGCAAGAGAATGTACTATTTATTTACCTATATAACATATAATATCAGACTTAAGGAGGTTATAAATCTCAAGGGATATTTAAATCAATGAAAAATCGATGAAATAAAAAGGATTCTTTTTATTCTATACTCTTGGTCATTTTAGGGGATTTTTGTCTTTTTATTTTTTTTTATGAAAATTTTAGTTTGTATATTTATTTATGTTTTTTTTCTGATTTTGTTTTTTTATATTTTTTAATTTTACAATTTTTTATATTTTTATTTTTTTAAAACAAAAATAAAATTTAGAATAATAGAAAATATAATGAAAACAATATTTTTGTATTTTTAAAACAAGGCAAAAATATAAAAGAATAAAATTCTTTTTCTGTTTTTTTATATTTTTATACTGTTTTTGGAAATTTTGAAGATTTTTAGTATTTTTAAGGTTTTCAAATCAATTAAGAATAGAAAATAAAAAATAAAAAATACTAAAAATGTTGTTGGATTTTTAAAATTGGAAATAAAATCAAAAAAGAAAGAAATATATATAATCAGAAAGAAGAATTTTCAAGCTTCCAGAAAAGCAATTTTATGGATTTTATGTCCTTTTTGTGGTTTTAATGATTTTTTTATGTTTTAAGAATTTTGATTTTTTTGGTTTTTATAAGGAATTTGAAAAAGAAATTTGGTCAAAAAATAAAACAAGTAAAAACAAACACATACAATTTTTTTCTGAATTCACAAAAAGATTTTCCAAATTTTTATTAATTAATTACAAAAAGGTAATATTTTTATTGTTTTTGAATTATAAAAATACTAAAACAAATTAAAATGCAAAACCAAAATTAGGGAAAATAGAGGCTATCAGCATGAGTTAACGAGAATTTTTACAGATTTAAAGACGATGGTTAACTATTTATTAAGCACAATTAACAAACACTAATTACACGTCGTATAGGGACTATATTGCAAAAGAATTTTTTTGATGAACTGGAATAATAACAGAACAATAAAATCAGAGGGTATCACTGTAAATTTTACACCAAATAGCATGTGCCATCGCCTGTGAGTCACGTTGGAACAACCTATTTCACAATTAATTTATTCTAAAGGGCTAAATAGTAATAAGAAATAACATGGCTCTTATTGCAATTTTCTAGAAATGTCTCAGGCCAAGCGTGTTTTGCTGCTCAAATAAGACCACAATGCAAATAAAAGAAATAACAAGGGGTCACGTGCAAATTTCCAACACACAACAGTATGACACGCATCCTTTAAAGGGTTTATTTACAAAACAAAAGACAAACATGGGAAAAGATGCTGCTTATGTGTGGATCAAACGCTTGGGCTTCGATCTGGAGAATGCGATATACGACTGAAAATTGGGGATTCCTTAACGGTTGAGATTGAATCTAGTGTGATCTACTCTTGATCAAACAGAAACAATCAATGCAGGAAGAACTCAAATGAAGGTCTCCTCCGATGAGTTTCAACAAACCAAATCACAGTCAATCTCCACCCAATGCGACTCTTGGAGGTCGTTCCAGGTTCCTGCAGCTTCGCTATGTTGACTAGATACGTCAATGTGGTCCGATGAAGGTCTGATCATGATTTGGAGATCAAATGGCGGCAATAGAAAATAGGCTCCAGATCACGACTCATGTCTCCAGCTACACTCATGTGACTTGTAGAGAAGTTTATTGCTCGAAGAAGGCAGCTCCAGCCAGCTTATTAGGAACAAGATAAAGGAAATAAGGGGAATGAGGATCTCCAATGGATGGTGGTCAGACTAGAGATCAAACTCTAGATCTAATGCTATCTGGGGTAGCAGACTATGGTAGAAGGTGAAGAATGGCGAGATGAAGGTGATCGTATTGTCGGAATGTGGTAATGATAATAAGAGAGCTCCGATCGAGCATATTGGAATTCAATGATGGTTGAGTGGAATTACATTTAAACTCAAAATTAAAAGAGGAATGGAAAAGCAAAATCCAAAGAAAAGCTACCAAAATTACCTACGGTGGAGAGAAAATGATCTTGGCCTCACTCCGCGGTGAGAAACATAGAAGCTCAAACGATCTCTAGCGAACTCCGGCGATTGTAAGGATCATGAATTCCGATGCTCAATCACATTCTTAGATGAAGGGGTGAGGTTTTGTCACAACCTCGGCTCACTAGAACCACCATTGGGCAAAAAATCATGCAGAAAAAGGGATTAACATTAGATGGAAACCTGGAGGGATATATATAGAGTTCGATGATGGCTAAATATTTATTCGGGCAAGTGAAAGGTTTATTTGAGTAAGAGATTTGTAAAAGAAACCGAGAGGAAGGGTTTCTGGATCATGCAAGAAAAAGGAGTGAAGGGGTGGACAACTAAAAAGTAATCCGGCGTACTAGGTGAATGGAAGGCTGATCCATGTCAACGGACCCGGGTCTGCCAATGGGAGGAAAGGGAGCTACAAGACAAAATGTAAAATGACAAAATAGTAAAAAATGAGAAACAAATTAAAATAAATATGAAAATGAATTTAAATAAATAAAAATGTAACTAAATAAACAATCTTATTTATGCTTATTTTTAATAAATTAAGTAAATTAAATAAATAGGTTAAAATAAATATTGTCCTTTATTCATAGATATTTATACCTATTTAAACAATACTTATTTTTATAATAATTTTTAATATAAATAAATATATAATTTAGTAATTTATTAATTTACAACAATTTTTAAGGATTTTAATGATATTTTATTGGATTTTTATGAAATAGTTTATTAAGTCAAAAAAATAAGGATATTTACAATATATATAGTGGTACATATAAAATATATACACTGATTTATTTTTAATTATTTTGTATTTAATTATTTTTATTTTCATTTCATGTTAATCAAATATAATATTTATAAGTATTTAAAAATACAATATGTGTAAACATATACATAGAATATATAAAAGAGTATGTTCACACCATGTACAATAGAGACATAATATACAATGTACTCCAAAAAGCCACTTTTTACCTCTTAACTCCAATTTTAGTGAAACAACTTTCATTTTAAAGCTTATTTAATTTTGAGTAAAATAACAATGAGTTTGCTTTATTTTGAATTTTTTATGGAGAAGATATGGATTTGACATGTTAAGCTTTGTGGCCTTTTCAAAGTGTCATTTTTTACACTATGTACAAGTTCTCTTCTTGCAATCATTTTTAATATTTACAACTTATTTTTATATACAAGTTTCGAGAAGAGAATATTTTTTTGAGATGAATTGGATGGTTAATAAAATAGAATAGGAAATATATACAATATTTACATTATGTACAATGATGAACCGTGATGAATATATACGTGGAATTAATTTTTCTTGAATTTTTTATGTGAAGGCCTTATCTCCCACTACTTTATTCCTTGTCGATCAGTTAATGTCTTGACCTTCTCTCGGGGTTAGAGTCAACCTGTATTTATTTCATATATACAATCTTTATTTTTCCTTTATTTATTTATTTAAGGTTAACAATGATAACTATACACTATATACAAAAGAATATAGATTTATAAAAGAAGTTTTTTATTGATATTTATAGGTATTTAAGATAGGATTTTAAGCTAAAATAAATGAATAAAGATGATGATTCATCACTATCTCGATCACACTATGTGTAATTTTTATGTGCAATTATTTTTTATTTTTTCTATGTATTTTTATGTATAAATTTCATGTCGAGGATTTTATTGAGGTGTGAAAAAAGGAAAATAAAATAGGGAAATATGGCTGCTTATTGATGAATAAAATAGGATTTTCATGTATTTTCTGTACAATTTGATTTTCGTATCTCCCCATACTTTATTTCTGATCGACCAAGTCAATATTGACTTGGTCTCGGGGTTTAGGATCATTCAATGTATTGGCACTTCATTTCCTTTTATTTTCTTTCCTTTATTCTTTTATTATAATATTAAATAAATGCATTTATACAATATTTACAGGTTAAATAATGGGTGTTCTTTTGTACAAATTAATGCCATTTACATGCATTTAGCTAGTGATTTAAGGCTAAAATGAAAGAATAAAGGTGATGAAATGGAGTTTCGAATTAAATATATGCATTTATATAGTATTTACGTGTCAAATAATGGTGTTCTTTTGTACAAATTAATACTATTTACATGCATTTAGCTAGTGATATAAGGCCAAATTGAAAGAATAAAGGTGATGAAATGGAAATTCATCAGAGACACTTGGTCACACATCGATTGCTAATCGCATTTGATTAGCAGACCGGTGCAAAGACTCTCTTTATCTAGAGGTTTTGCACCAATTTGGTAATCAAACATGATTAGCAATTGCTGTACTGGCCATGTATATCTCAATAAACAATTAACCCACAATAATGAATAACAACCAATATGCGAACTTGAGTTAAAATATATTATAACTTTAAAATAAGTGTATATGTGTAAGTACGGTAGAGTGTTAAACTCAGACAGGCCAAAATGACGATAAATGAAAAATAGTATTAATTATTTCTAATTAATAAAATTTTTTGATTTTTATCTTTCTTGTTTTTATTTCTGTTTTTGATTTTTATATTTTGTGAGTTTTTATGGATATTCAAAATTTTATGATTTTTAATATTATATGTTTTTTAATGTTTTTAAATTACAATTTTTATTTTTCTTTTTAACTTCAAAAAATAAGTTTTATACTAATATATAGATGATATATGTATAATATATAGATAAAGTCAAGAGAAGAGAGGTTTTTAGATTTTTAAATAAGTCAAAAATGTCAAAATAAAGAAAATAAAATATCTTTGGGGTTTATGTATTTTCTCTATTTTTGGTGATTTTTGAAGTATTTTTCTATTTTATAATGGATTTTTAAAGTTATAAATACAAAAATAGTGAATAATTAAAATTCAAAAACTTTTTACAGTCCTAAAAAAAGATATAAATGTAAAGTAAAACATATACTAATTTTAATATATATTATATTTAGCAATAAAAATCCAAAAATAGAGAACACAATTTTTAGATTTTTATAGGATTTTTGGAAATATTTACATTTTTTGTAAATTGTAATTTTTAGGGTTTTTGTTTTGAATTTTTTAAAGATTTCTAGTCTGATTAGAAAAAACATATTGTATTTTTTTGATCTTTTAAATATTTTGAAATTTATGGATTTTAAATAGCTAAACAAGAGAAAATGACATTTTTGATTTTTAACAAATTGGAAAATAATTTTAAATACCAAGTGAAAAATATATTTGATATGGGTTCCATGCACTTAAGTCAATTTTCCTATAATTTTTGGACATAAATGATATTTGAAATAATTAAAATACAAGCAAGAAAATAAGTCAACAATACATGGATCGAAAATGCAATTTCCTGGATCTTTTCATGCATTTGATAAATATAAATACAAAATCCAAGGGCTAAACACATAATTTTCCCTATTAGAAATCATGTTTATACTTAAATATGCTTGGCATGGGTATAAGTGCAAATAAGCACAATTCTAGGAGCAATCACGTAATTTGGCCTAAAGTATTACGCTGTTATTGCAAAATTTAGGACCAAATTAAAACAAGTAAACTTGGAGGGGGTCCCTTGCAAAATGCCCAAGTGCCTCACATGGATAGCCACATATGGTGACCTTGCACTGGACCTAAGTGCAAGTCAAGGAAAACTTGGGGTCCTAAAAATATTATAAAATATTTTACACTACAGCTAAATATTCGAAAACTAGAAGTAGATAGTAAAAATTGGGTAATAGATCTGCAATATACCCCAAGGCGCGTGTTGATGGACGGGAGGGGATTGATTCACGATCAGGTAGTGTAGATGGGCAGTACCCATTCTTCGATGGACGTCTAAGATTAGATCCTCATATGGATCTAACGATCGCTGCTAGGCTTGATCTAGTGGCATAGATCAAAACTTGGAGGCTGCTCTTGATCCGACGGTTGCTGCTCTTCTCCAAGAATGGGAAAAACAACCACATTGGGATACTTCGATTAGAGTTATCTTATGACTCCGACATCCTCCTCCGCTTTTGAGTGTCTCAACAGGTTCCTATAGGGTTTCGTAGTGGCTTATACCCTCAAATGAGTCCGGGCCTCACTGATTGAGGCCTGGAGCTCCAGTGAAGCTCGGGCACCTTTATAACCTTACTAGTGCCTTGAATTTCTCCAAAAGGAGCCTCAAAGCTGCTGCACCTAATCAAATCTCTTGGGATCGAGAGGCTCTCACTCGACCCACAAAAATGGGGCCAAACAGACTAGTGTGAGGTAAAGGTGAAACCTCCATCAACGAGGGGGCGGATGGAGATCTATTCACAGATCTTTACGAGATCAGGTGGTTCAGATGAGTCGAAAAGATGGAGCATGAGATGAGAAACGAAAATAGAGTGATCGGGGTTTCAAGACAAAGTTGGAACAAGCGGTGCAACAATCAGAGCCTATAGCTCCTGTGAGATTTTTTTTTGATTTTAAGATGCTATGAATCAAATCAGAGAAAACAAAAGGCTAACCTATGCTATTAATTATCTTAGGAATCGAAAATACAAGGATAGAACAACTCAATTGACCGAGATTGGCTGGGAGCATAAGTCGCACGGAGGAGCTCTGAAGAAGTTGAATCACGAACCCTCCTCCTTCTCCTCGCCTCGATTCATACGGAAACACCTCCTATTATTAGGGATTATCTCCATGAAAGAATCTATAGGTTACGGTGGGCAAAATGGAATTTGATTTTCAAAAATGGTGGAGGAGATACTATATAAGCATTTATTGGAGAGAGGGTATTCTCTTAGGGTTCACGCTTCGTTCGAGGGTTGACTGATGCAACTCTTAGATGGGCGTGAAAGTTGAATCTTGGGTGAAGAAATTTTATTAAGGAGATGAGGGTAGAAGATGCCTTGATCGATCACAAGCAATTGGCTAAGAAAGGGAAAATGCATGCTGGGAAAAGTTCCAAAGGGGGACTAGGGAGTTGAGTCGGGTCAACCAAAGTCACATCCTGATTGGTCCACATGGACCAAGTCATGACAAAATAGGATTGAAAATAGAATGAAATGGAACATAAAATAGAAGATGATTTTATTAATTAATTCTTAAAACATGAAAGTTGTGTCTTATTTTATGTACTATTTTAGGTGATTTTTATTTATTTTTATCGACTTATTTATTGTATGTCAATTTTTACAAGTATACATATAGGTTTACATACATATATTTTGTATATTTTATTTTTATTCTGTATTTTATATACATATTATTATATTTACATATTTTATTTAAATATAGTATTTTTTATTATGTATTCAAATATTTTATTTTATTTTTTATTATTTTATCTATGTAAGCAAATAATTACATGTATACCTATTATAGGTATAATATACCTATGTATTACACATTATTATTTATTTTGTATTTTTGATGTTTTATTTTATGTTTATATTTTAATATATTTTATATATTTTTTACAATTATTTAAAAATATATATGAAGAAAATTATAAAGAACTAAATAAATAATATGATATATCGATTCAGTGGTACTATGATATTCTAGAAAATCGACTTTTGTATCTTGACTCCATTTTAAATAAAATCACCTTAATTATATAGATAGTTTAATTTGAAATACAAAGGAGGTGATTTTAATGAATTTTGAGTTCATATGGAGGAGATATTGATCAATGAAGTTCTGTTTATGGCTTTTTCATCTGTATGTACCATGTAAACTATGTAGATATTTATTCGATATTATTTTCTATTTTTCTATAGGTTATTATGCACATGTTTCATGTTCAAAATTATTTAGTTTGAGGTATGCATGAGTGTATAAAATAATGCATATGAGTTATATACATTGTTTTGAACACCTAGGGTTTCTAGGGTCCTGTATATACTTATATGTATCAGTTTGACCTTATCTCCTCCTACTTTATTCCTTGTCAAACTAATCAATATTTGACCAGGTCTTAGGGCTTAGGGTCATTTAGTATCTTTGATACTTCATTTATTTTTATTTTATTTCCTTTATTCTTTTATTTTGGATTTAAATACATGTATTTATGCACTATTTACATATTGATGTCATATGTTAATCCATGTAAGTTAGTAATATTTACATGTATTTTACTAGAGATTTATAGCTAAAATAGGAGAATAAAGGTGACTGAATCTCTATTCATCACCAATCTTCAAGGACAAGACCTCTAGGAGGTCACTAGTGGTGATGATGTGGCGCCATCGTCAGCAACACAAGTGGATGCTTTGAAGAAACGGAAGATCAAAATCATGAAGGCAATGCTTATGCTCAAGATAATGATCGAGAATGATCTGATTGAGTACATTCAATAATCCATTACCCTGAAAGAAGCTTGGGATGTGATGATCGCCAAACCGACTCGGGTTACGTATGAAATTAAGGTGTCGTTGCGACCCAAATCGATTGAGCGAATCAACGAGAAAATCAAACAACTAAGAGATGAAACAATCAAATGTAAGCGGTTTCACTACTTTTATTTACCTGGTATAGCGACCAGGATCGAACAAAAGGAGAACAATTACAAGCTAAGTAGTGAGATTTCAGGAATGAAAAGCTTTTTAGCAGTTTTAAGTTTTTCAAATGTTTAATTTTCCAATGTAGAAGAAATAAACACACGGGATAAAAATACTCGCATAGACTATTTTTGTATTTTTTAACAGGTCAAAAATTCACAAAAGTTATAATATTTTTTTGGATTTTATATGTTTTATAATGTTTTTGGTAATTTTTTTTATAGATTTTTCAAATGTTTTTTGTGATTTTCTAAAAATAAAACAGTGTCAACAATAATAACCAGTGCACAACCAAGAGTAATTTGCAAATTAAAATAATTAGAATCCCTAAAACTCCTAGGAGTAAATTTTGTGATAAAAATAGATAAATATCTATAAACAGAGGCTAAGATCACTATTTTTGGATTTTTATACAAATTTATATAATTTTATAAGTTTTAGAGTGTTTTGCAATTTTTATTCATTTTATAAGGTATGTTTGAGCAAAATAAATACTGAGCTAAAATACACTAAAATACAACTACAAAATTTTTTATGGAATTTTTGGGTGATTTTTCGAATTTTTATGAATTTTCCAAAATAGACAGGGACTTTTTAAGATATTTTTTTAATTTTTAAAATATGAAATAAAAGAAGATCAGCCAACAAAAATTAAAATAAATCAAACATGCAATTATGGGTTACAAGTAATATTTAAAGAATTTTTGGAGTTGATTTACTATTTATTGTATCAAATAAAAGACACGTGATCAAGAATAGTGAACATGGATCAACCTGTAAAGAATTTAAGTTCTAGGGCCTAGAAAATAAGAAGCAATAAAAGCCTAGGGGCCTTAATGCAAATAATCTAGAGAAAATGTGCGTAACACATGAAGTATTGCTCACATAGGCTTAAATGCAATCACTCAAAATATTTCATTCATTCCATAACAACTAAAAAGTTCAGCACAGAAGTTGCAAATGTCCCAGAAAACACGTGAGGTTAGATGTGATGTAAACTCGACTGGACGTGTAAATAAACAAACCACAGGGGTCCAATTGCAAATGTTCTTAACTACACATTTTATTTATTGGACTCAAGCGAAAAAAAACGACATGCAGGGGTATAAGGAAATATACCCAGGCATGTGCGGGTGGTACGTGGCTCTGAAAAGATATGATGGCTCAGGGCTCAGCGCTGATGTACTAACCTGATATGCTTCTGGGAAAGATCTGACGTCTGGAGGAATGTATGGAACGTGCGGCCCAGATCTGACTAAGCAACTGTTTAGATCGTTAACCTATAGGCGCGAAGGGACGGTTGTGATCTAAACTGGGCGATGGGTTGATCAAACAGCCTTGGAAGGTAAAGGAAGAACACAACTCGAGCGAGCTTCGATCTTATGTTGATAGCGATCCGGGAAGCTGATCAGTTCGCGAGGAATTCCAGCGCCTTCATGGAAGTGTTCCATGTCGAATAAACGATTTCGATGAAAAGGATGACTGTCGGATGGTTGGGGTGGTGGTGCTCCTCCTAAAGTTGCTCCGCCTGAGCAACTATGCTACTAATTGGGTTTCCTCGCACGAACAAACACCTGCAAAGGGTAGCAGGACTTGGGGCTTTGCTCTGATCCAGTTATTGCTTGGAAAATAGGGAGAAACGAGTGGGGGATGGAGTCTGATCTCCAACGTACATGGGAGAGGGAGATCATGCCGTAATCTCGCTCTGATAAGCGAGTCTAAGGGGGGTCAAGATGCGTAAGGAGATGGGGGATGAGTAGCAGAGTGGATCTGAATGATGAGATGTGAGTGATGGGGCTCCGACCAGCTGGTCAGAGTTGATGAAGTGCGACGATGGATATGGACTGAATCGAAAGGAATTAGGAAATGAAAATTAGATAAGGGGTACCTGGAGTTATTGATGTGCTCAAGAGCTTTAGGCGAGGCAATCGGTGAGGTTATGGCCTCAACCGAGCTGCAGAAGGCCAGGAGGCTTGTCGTGAGAGAGGACTCCCACCACGAGCTGAGCAGGTGCATCCCGGTGGGCACTGGAACTCCAAAGGGGTCCTCCGAGGAGCTGTCACTATCCTAGAGGTGACTAAGGGGCAATGGTTGTGCGAGGCACGAGTTGCTGAGCTCGGGAAGCAGAAGAGACGATTTATAGGAGTGCCCCAGGGTCCAGAAGATTCAAGGAGAAGCGTGCAACCCTAGGGTGATCCGACTGCTCCTAGGGATCCGCAAAGATAATGGATCCTACGAGAGCATTCAGGTGCAAAAATTAATGTAAATGGAGGTCTGACCCGATCGGGAAAAAGGAGAGAAAACATGTTCGATGAAGGTGGAGTCGGGTCAGGTCAATTGGGAGGAGGGGTTGACCGAGCTCAACAATCCGACGTGGACCAATAGGAAAATTCCATGCTAGAAATTGAAAGAATAATGAATATAAAAAAGAAAATTATTTTAAATTTAAAAATGAATAAAATGTATAATGTTTATTATTTTACAAACTATTTTTTTGTGATTTTTAATTATTTTTACGACATCATATATACATCATGTATAGTATAGTGTATTATGCATAGGTATAATATACATTTATAGTATGTACATGTATTTTTATTTTTATTATTTTTACAAAAAATATAATTTCTTTTATATTTTATTTATTTATAAAGTAATTTGAGGAATATAAATTGATTTTTATTTGGTTTTAATATAATAATTAGACATGTTAGTTAAATAGATGTTCTATACATTATATACATGTGTATCTTTTGTACCATAATTTTTTACTTTTATTTTATTAAGTCTTTTCTGATTTTTATTTCATTTTTATTTTATTATTAAGTATACGTATAAATGGTTAGAAAAATAATATACACAAAATGTAAATTAATTATTTATAGGTATTAGTCCGAAGTGGCTATATAGGGACCCTATCTCCCTCCCTACTTTCTTTCTTGTCGATCAAGTCAGGGTTTGACCTTCTCTTGGGGTTTGGATCACTTTATGTTTATTCGAAATACACCATTCTTTTTCTTTCTCTTTATTTTTTTATTTTTAGAAAATCTGTATTAATTATGCAATATTGACAAGGTCATGCTTATGTAAGTTATTGTATTTACACCAATTTACAAATATTTTTGCTACAAGATAAAGTTAAAATAAAAGAATAAAGAATGAGAATTAGGATGCACTCGCCACATTATTCTCGCGTAAAAATAATGCGTGATTACAACTATTGGAGAATGAGCTAATGATGCTCAAGAAAGGAGAATGGACAATCACTCAATACTTCACAAAGGTAAGCTCACTCTGTCGAGATATATCTCAATTAGATCCAGAGTTTTTAGTGAGCCATGGATGTAGAGAATTATTATCCATGGATTGAGGTCAGAATCAGTGCATATGTCACATCTATCTTCAAGTGGCCCACTCAACCCATCTTGTTAGAGTTTGGAAGTCTCTTAGCAAATCAAGATACTTTAGCCAAGCAAATGACTAGTCTATCAGGGAAATGTGGAGAAGAAGCATTGTTTAATGCACATAAATGAGGGAAGCTACATGAGTTGCATAAAAAAGATTTCAACTCCTCAATGGAAGCAACATTCCCAGAGAAGCTTCAAGCCAATGGGAGCTTCATATGGTCAAACACAAAGGCCAAATGTTTCTTTGCTAAAAATAATGAGGGGTGCTTTGTTTGTGGGAAAAATGGACATTATACACATGTCTACAGGTTCCGAAAGATGCTAGTGGAAAGTAATATTGCAACATCAAGCGATCAATATGAAGATTTTCAGAAGAAACGTGGGACGAGAAGGCCTATACGGTGATCACATCGTATACAGATTTATTAGAAGATGATTGGGACGAAGAGGTATATACAACAATCACGTTGTACGAGGATTTATCAGAAGATTGTTGGGATGAGGAGGGAGCCAAGTTATCTCCTCCTAGGAGAAGCCCCATTTTACCCATATATAGCTCGACCAATCTTTTCCCAACGAGATCCAGGAGGCTACCACCTCCTTCCACAGTTGCCTTCCCCCGCAGCTGCTCAAGCTCCTTCGTCACCTTGAAGTCGAGTGAGGACTCCTGGAGCTCACCCGAGTTCCAAATCTCCCAGGCAAACCCCCATTCTCAGGTAGTATCCTTCTCCTTCTTCTTCTGCCTCTTCGTCTTTTTCTTCCTCTTTTTCCTCTTCCTCTACTGCTTCTTTTTCCTCTATTCTTATCCACTCCTTCACCTCATCGCACCAACTTCCTCTACCTTTAGCAGTAGCAGACTGCTATGCGCGAGCAACAAACTGCCATGAGGGACCAACATCTATGATGATCATGTAAGAAGATGAATCATCTTTAAACATCCTCCTAGTGGTCATCTCAGGAAATCGAACTTCTAGAAATGAGGACTTTGTAAGATCAGTTAGAAGAAAATCAAGGGAATCTTCAACAAACAGAAGATGGCCCTAAGGAAAAAGATGAGGATGTGTTTAAGGCTATCGAGAAGATAATAAGTACCCAAGAAAGTGGAGTTCATGAAGTAAATTTAGAGGAATCTTAGCCTATTCAGAATGAGATCAATGAAAATTCAAGCACACCACTTCATGGAACTATCAAACTACACAAACCAAGTCCTAGGTATGTTGATACTATAGTTGTTAAAGATGAAAGGTTGTAGGAACCCACTATGTGGAGTAATGCAATGGAAGAAGAAACCAATGCATTGCAAGAGAATCAAACATGATATCTTTTTCTTAAGCCATGTGACGTAAAGCCGATATCATACAAGTGGGCTAACAAATTGAAGACACATCCAGATGGATCTATCAAAAAGTATGAGGCTCAAGAATTCTCTAAATAATATAGTCAGGACCATGATGAAATATTTAGTCTAGATGTGAAGATGACTGCATTAAGTCCTTTGCTAGCCTCAGTAGCTAGTAAAGCATGGAAGCTGCAGCAATTGGAAGAGAAGAATGTTTCTCTTCATGGAGAATTTGATCGAGTGATTTATATGGGCCAATGCAGAAGATTCAAAGATGAGAAGAACCAAGGGTATGCTTGCAAATTGAAGAAGGTATTATACGGTTTGAAGCAAGCTCTGGATTTGACCTAGTATGCGAGGATATGTCATAAGAGAAGTTGGTGTTGAGGGGGAGTGTTGAAATAAAAATACACCATCAACGTCTCTTGGTTCTAAATATTTCTTGAGTAAGCATTTACTTTAAGTTTCTAGATTTTTCTTTAGAAGACGAGCCTCTTATTCTCTAGAGTTTTCTTAAATTAATTTAGCTCCAATTATCTAGAGTTTCCTTAAGGTGAGTTAACGCCAATTCTCTAGAATACTCTTGGATGCATTCAACTTCAATATTCCAGAAAATTCTGTACTCTTCAAGGCTATTGGAGCACTAGTATAAATATGCCTTGGAAGCTATTATGTGGAGGCATCAAATCAAGGGAGCAAGAGAGAATGTTGAGTGTTTTGTTGTCGTGTAAAGTTAGTGCTAGTCCTCTTGATGAGTTGAGTGGTTATTGTATATATGTATATGTATTGTATTTTGAAGTAGCAATATAAATATATCATGTTTATTCGATTCAAGTATTCTACACCTTAGTGTTATCCACCATAATGCCAAGATGATTATTTGACTTGATCTTAATTATTTCTTGTAATTGTTGCAGTGAATAGCGTGGTCTCTAACTTCACAAGGTTTAGGACTAGTTCTCTCTCTCAAATAACGAATTTCCTCCGGAGAGTCAGATAAGAAATTTAATGATCTTGATTCCATCGATGACGGGATTAAAAATAGATATCTGACAGACATTACCAAAAGATGCCAAGAAATATTTGTTCACGATGGCTCGGTCTGTCCATTTAAGCCTCCGCATTTAAGCCTCCTAATTTTTTTATATTAATATTAATTAATGGCAGGAATCCCAACATCCTTCCATGATTTCTCTATTTTTCTTTTTTTAAAGAAAATGGGTAATTACAATCTTCGAGGGTTGAGTTGTTAATATTGACAATATTGAATATCTTGGACGAATCCCCACTTTAACCATGATCTCGAGGTTTATTTATTGAATTTATATAGACGTGTCAACTGTGTTAAAGAATCATCAAATGATCCAACATTTACCACCTCGTGGTCAGTAATCACAGTTCAAAAGTACACACATTAATTTTTAACGCGCCATGATTCTCCCCACCATGCAATTAAGTTGTTTCAAATATATAGGTAAAGTGTTATGCACATTAATATTGAGATTAAAATGTGAATATTCCTTTTCCAATGTAGACCTCTATTTTTTTTTGTAGGAAATGGATTTTGTCACAATTATTTATCATTCTACATCATTTTAACGTAGGTTTGTTTTAAAACTTGTTAAGATTCTACTAAACTGTTTAATATTCCTTTTCCAAACTGTTTTTTTTCCAGAATATATAAAAAATAAAATATCCTCCATAGCATTGAGATAATGGGATGATATTAGGGATGCAAACGTGCCGTCACCGTATCCTTTTTATAAAGATTTTGATATCCATATCCGTTTTCCATCCAATTTATATATTTAAGTCGATTCCATAGAGTATTTCTAGCATTGCTCTTATACGACCAATATCCATTTTACATTTGTATTTTTTTAGATACATGTTAAAATAGTTTTAATATCCGTCAATATCCGTATCCGCATACGTATTCGTATTAAAAAAATAAAGATATGATACCTATTCGTATCCGTTGGTTTGCATCCTTAAGATGATATCCAGCAACGATGCTTCCCCCAAAATTAATATCCACCCAATACTCTTCTTCATCCACAAAGAAGTTAAAGGGCAATCAATATATTATGGAGCTAATGATACATGCCCCTTCCACATATAATATACATATGATTAGACTTGTGTGCAACACGCATCTTGTGGCTATTGCCATATAATGCATCGATTGGTTAGCCCATCCCTCATCAATTTTTTTAATATTTCTGGCTTGATGCCAAGTTGATCCCTATTTAAGACTTGACAGTGTCCGAGGGCCCGAGCACAATATAATACCACCAATCGATTCCTCCACATAAAATAGGCATTGATTTCTTGTAATCTCACCAACACCCACATACTTCAACTTGGGTTTCGGCCAATTCATTGCTCGTTACTCGTTAGTATGGTTAATATTTTTGCATGGGAGAAAATAATATCACACACACACACCCTCTCAGAGATCTGATTCAGAAAAAAATATATATAGCCAAAAGGCATTGATTGCATGGGAGTAGGCAACAGGTCAGGGACTGCCCCCCCTGCTGCCAACTTTGGCAGCAGTTGCCCAATAATTAAGGTATTTGGCATCAACAGTGGATGGATCGATCTTCCTCGATCGATCTCTGTACTGTTCATTCTTCCCCTGCCCATCCCAGTTTTTGAATATTTTCCTGGGAAAATAGAACAAAGAGGAAGCTGAAAGGGAAGTCTCCTGCACTATCTGTACAAATCCTCCGCATGATTCCATCCATATAAAGCCTAAATGGAGGGACCATGGTGGGCTCGTGATGCTTTGATTTGATTGGTCATGCACTGAGATTTTAATTGGACTGTAAAAATCGAGATATAGATCACAGTGTAAGCGTGTCAGCTTCTCGTACGATTGATCGTGGTCGGTCTCCTGACTCCTGAGTATGCATGCATTCCTATCCACCTCTTGCATGCCATCGTACTCTCAGGCCGTGTTCGGTAGGAGCATAAGGCGGAATGTAATAAGGGGAATAAGCCCCCAACACGCTTCCCCGTGGTACGACTATTCCTCATTATTTCATCTTATTTCACTCTTATTCCTATCTTTATCCCACCTTACCTACCTTTATTTCACATTATTCTCCTTATTCTTATCCTCCAGCCGAACGGAGAATAGACCCTTATTCCCCTTATTCCCCATCCTTATTCCTGCTTATTCTCCTACCGAACGGGCCCTCAGTGTTGTGATGATATGAAACCATGCAAGCTGTTACATGTTGTTTCATACTGAAAAAAATTCAGATGGGAAAGACGGACTGTCAAAAGGAGGGGGTCTTAGATTGCCCCCTCTGATGGCCATTGTTTGTTGATGAATATCAATGACGTAGAGTGCAGGAATATAAATATCAAGCGAGTTGTACCTTCGTTTGTTAAGACCTAAAGCTCCATTTCTTTGAAGTCACCGTGGCCTTTTCGAAAATGGGAGTGAAGGAATGCATTTGTGGTCAGCCTGGGGCAATCGATGATCAACAAGGAATAGGATGCATGCTATCCGGGTCCTGCAGATCGAGAACCATCTCCAGTTTCACATGTTCCATTGCTCCGTCTCTGCTTCGGAGAATCGGCGACTTCTCAGTCTTAGAATATGAATTCGCCGCTGCTGGCACGGAAGCTGATGCTTACTCCTCATGTCATTGCTTCTAGCCGTAATGACACTACAAACACACCCGAGATACCAGAGAAAGCGAAGTTTTTTTTATTGACGGTCCTTGTGGATGTATCTCTATGAGTTTAATGTTTATATACATAGCTTAATGTCTTAATGATGACTTTCTGGTTTTGAATGAATGAACTATAATGTTATTTTTCTTTCTTGTTTGAGCAGGAAAGCAAGATATATTAAAAGTACATCGAAGAAGAACGCTCAGCAAGTTAACACCGCAACAGGTTAATAACCTGATAAAAAACCAACCTATATTGGGTGGTGTAAAACAAAAAAGTAAAAATTAGCATAGAAAAAGGTAGTCATCGCGTAGCAGCTAACATGAGATCCACGAGAGAGAGATCCTCTCATTCGTCGGAGATTCATGGATCTCAACATCGAAAATCCCGCAGATGATATCCAGCTTCATTGGCATTGAGTCTTCAACATTGATGGTATCTCCTGTTTTCTCGCAAGCTGGTAACTTCTCATAAAGGCGCATGCTTATCTGTTGCACTTTCTGTGTTGTTCTCTTTCCCATAGAGGATCGTCTGCTGTAGACTGCTGTAACCCCTGCTGCAGCAGACTCTGCTGTAGTGGCTACAGTCGTCCGATCATCTATCTCCCGCCTCGAGATGCGAGCCCACTATTCTCGATTTTCTAGGAGGGTCGTCGGATCCTCATCTGATGTTCCTCGTGCATTACAGTCCCTGCTGTAAATGGCATTTACAGCAGAGGATCGGTTTCCTCTTTCCATAGTGGTCTGGAATACACCATTGATAAATGCAATGCAATCCTTCATGAAAAAAAGGTCAGACCTTCTTGGAGAAAAGAAAGCTCACAAAATTGCATGCAGTGGGACTGAAGCAATTCTAAATTGCTTCATCTAGAAATTTCTGTGAAATTTCTGGCGTGTATGCATCTGTAGTCTGCTCCTCCTCAATTATGGAGAGGTGGTCTTTCATGATATTTTTTATTCCCGATTTGTCCTTAGGTATCTAGATTGTATTCTTGGGGTAAAAGAACAATCTGAGAAGGTGCGTTTTAACATTCTTTTTCTCAATTAAAAATCTAGTGGTAGAGTGTTGTGTATATATCAAGTAGATCTAATCTGAATTTGTCCAAATGGAATACACTCCCAACATCATTTTCTTTGTAACATTGTAGATTCCCCATTCTCCATCTAGAGTCTTGTTGGCATAATGGATAACAAATGGAATGTCGTCCCTCTTCTATCCTAAAATAGCACAAGCTGTAAATTTTGATGCATCCATCGTGATTTCACATGGGAGCGACCGATCCTACAACTGTAAGACATGAACACTAATGATAATATGTTTAAAATTGTAACATGCATCAAGCTACTTGTGATCTACAATAAACTCAATGTCTTTGTCTAAAAACTCAATTAGCAGTCGGAAAATTTTTGAAGAGAACAATGAAGTTCTGCCCTTTTGGAGAGGCACATATATCAATGTCTTACACCACCATGATCCATGATACTTAGCAAACCCATCTCATGCACATTAATTCAACATTCGAAATATGTAATTGAAATGATAAATAACCGCAAATATATGTAGCTTAAAAAACACATTCATTCTCATTAATCATTTTCGAAAATATACATTTCGTGTCCGTAAGTGATACATCATGCATAAATATGTAAGCTGCCACAATATGCTCTCAAAAGTACATCTTTCTTTGATGTCTTACAACAAATTAAAGTAAAAGCTGGAAACAAAGTAACTGCGCACCAGTCATACCTTGTCTAGTGCAAGCCAGTATGTGGAATTTCAAACAACACGATCGCTACTACTGCGGCTACATATGTAACCTATTGGGTTCACATAAAAAAACTACATACACCTATTCAATGAATGTTACACCTATTCCATGACTGTGAAGTAACTAGAGATATTTTCAGCTAGTGTGGTATGGAACCTATGTTCCAGGTAATCTTGGATACGTTTTTTGTCAACATAACAATAAATTTAAGGGCAGAGGACTGGCGTTTACTTTGCTTTAAAATTATGCTATGGTGGTTACTTTGGAAAGGCCGGTATCGCCTATTCTATAACAACATGCTTATCAACAAGAACAAGTTAATCCTCGAAACATCTTTTATTTGTAACACCAGATTTGGAAGTGAGATAGAGGACATATGGATAAAACACTTGAATTTTGATATTAAAGACACTTAGTTAGCTAGTATTTCTTCATTTCTTTAACATGGTTTTGGCTTTTAAATTCTCTTGTTCTACAGGATCTATGATCTCCTGGTTCTACACTTTTTGATGGTCTTGGTGCACGATCTCGTCTTGGTGCACGATCTCTGGATGCTGAGGCCAAATCTTCGAAACCAACCTAATTGGAGCTTCCATAGGGGGTTGCACTGGAGATCTTCATTATGTATGACTGTGCTTTTTGGTGCCCTCTCGGAGATTTTCAACATGCATGATCTATGCTTGATGGTAGTTTTAATATGCTCTACATGCGAAGTATTCCTTTTTTGGGCCTCTTTCTGAGTTAGACCGAGTAGTGGAGGGTTTGTTTTCCTGTTGTCCTGCTCACTATTGGTTATCATATTTGTGCCCTACGTTTGTGTGAGCCTCCCTCCCCTCACTGTTTACAAACAAACTTTATTGTTGCTATCGCAATCATGATGAATGAATTTTGAATCGTTTTTCTAAAAAAAATTGGGTTCACATAAAGGTAATGCTATAAGTACCTGCCCATAAGCGAGACTAACACTAAAAACTAGTATGTGATAACAAGGAGTGTACAAGTGCTCACTGGTAATAAGCACACACGACGACATATGCATTCATTTACAAACTCGCACCAAATACTACACACCACATGTGATTTGATTATTTAAAATTTTGTCATCATAAATAATCATCGTAAACTGCCCAAGTACATTATTTGCTAGCGAACATCCTCAACAGTATATGGTATGAGTCCGATCTCTCAATCAATATTCATTGCATTATAACACATTCTGGAAAACAACGTTGCGTGGCCTCTATTCTTTTTCTCAGCATATAGGAAACCGGTTCATTATTCTCCTCCTTTATTAATAACATTCCTACATGGAACTCTCCTCTGAGGCTAATAACTGGAATACCATTTGGTGTGACCATACTAAATGACATTTTAAGTACTGACTTCGTGTAAAAGTGAACCTTAGGCTACCAATCAAGACATTTAGCATCAAACTCTGTCGAGTAAACATCAGAATACAACATCAAGCACTAAGTGCAACGTATCCACCTAACACAAACCATTCGGGTCTCAACCATCTAGGCCTCTAACCTAGGGACGAAGGTTGCATTCCCATCCTTTACAACACCTAGATTTATACTACCATGTCAAAATGAAATCTCATCCATAGGACATGACATTTATCATAGCTTCAACCATCATGACGTAAAATTCTCGCAATAGGAGTTCGGATCATTTAGTACACTCATGAATACGATCTTAGATGGCCATTATAAATGGATTTTTTACTTTACATGCTCATCCAAAAGAGGCCTACCATGGAATCAAATGGTTTCATACCATGGGAATAAAAGTGACCTGCCATATAAATAAATGGTACCAACCCATGTGGATAAGAGTGACCTTCTATGGGAGTAAATGATGCCAAACCATAGGGAAAAAGTGACATGGTATTGAAATAAGTGGTGGCAAACCATGAGGATAAAAGTGACATGCCATGGGAGAAAATGGTGTCAAACTATAGAGATAAGAGTGGCACCATCTAATAAACATGCACTTCCGGTCTGTTGCTTTAGGAGAAGAACAACATTGTTGTGTCGGCCGAAGTGGTTCAACAAGAAAAAAAGATGTGTGATCTTTTGATTTTTGTTTATACTCCTAACAAATATGTATAGCGATAAGTGTTGGGAGTGTCGAACCCAAGGAGGCAAACTTTCAACTAAGTTGTGTAGTGTAGTTATTAATCACGAATTTCTACAATTTTAAGGGTTTTTTTAATAAATTTTATGAATTTTTATGAATTTTATATGATTTTATAAAATTTTTAATTAATAGTTTAATGGTTTATATTATTTTTAAAATTTCTGATTTCAAATTTTTAGTTAATTTTAATTACAAATTTTGATGTATTTTAAATTTTCAAGACAATTTATGGATAAAATATATACAAAAATGGATAAAAAGTTTTTTTTGTATTTTTAAAATATGTGAAAAAAAATTAAAATAAAAATAAAGTATTTTTTGTGTTTTATAAGTATTTTTCTTTATTTAGTAATTTTGTAATAGTTTTTACTATTTTGTGCATTTTATATTAAATTAAAGTTTCGAAATAATTTTAAAGAGAAAAGAACTAATGAATCTACGATTATCATTCTTTATTCTTTTATTTTAGCTTTATCTTTTAGCAAAATTACATATAAATAGATGTAAATATAATAATTTGTCATTGTATATGTCTTTGTTAATAGTACATAATTAACACATATTTTCCAAAAATAAAATAATAAATAGAAAAGAAAAAGCAAGATGTATTTAGAATAAATATAGATTGGCCTAAATCCCGAGAGAAGGTCAAACATTGACCTGATCGACAAAGAAATAAGTAAGAGAGATAAGGTACATTGTATATTGTACATAACATCTAGACCTGTACAAAGAAATATTCATATTTGTTTTACATTATCTAAACACCATATTATTTTTGAATATTTGTGTATAGCTCTAATAATAAAATAAAATAAAATAAACAAAATAAAAACAAAATCCACAAATTCATTGTACAAAGGCCACATGTACATATATACAATACCTATTTATTTAATACCCTTAATTAAATTCAAATAAAAATCATTTTATATCTCTCAAATTATTTTATAAATAAATAAAATATAAAATAAAAGATATTTTGTAAAAATAATAAAATAAAAATACCTGTATATAATACATAGGTATATTATACCTACACATAATACAATATATTGTATATATCATAATAAATTAATTTATAAAAATAATTAAAAATCACAGAAAAATAGTTTAAGAAATAATAAATTTTTTCATTTTTTATTTTAAAGTCATTTACTATTTTATATTTAATATTCTTTTATTTTTTTAAATCCTGAATGTCGATTCGTCCACATGGGATTATTGACCACGGTCGACCCTCCTCCAAGCTGACCCGACTCGATTCGTGCTTCACCAGAGCTTCGTCTCCCCTTTTTCCCGATCGGGTTAAACCTCCATTCACCTGGACTTTTATACCCGATTAAGCTCCTAAGATCCATGATCCTCGCATATCCCTAAGCACAACTAGATCGTCATAGGGTTTCGCGCATCCTTTCGATCTGTCTAGACCCTCGGGCATCCCTATATATTCTCTCTTCCGCCTCCAGAGCTTGTCTGCTTGTGCCTCACCTCTTTCTTCTTCCCTAGCCACCTCTAGCAGAGTGAAAGTAGCCCGGAGGAACTTTTGGAGGGACGTTTAGTGGCTTTCTTGGCCGAAGCTCACTAACGTGGCCGAAGATCAACCGCGTATGGCCTCCCTGGTCCGTCGCAGCCCGTTTGAGGCCATTACATCGCCAATAGCTTTGCTGAAGCTCCTGAGTTTCTCAGTCTCTTCAGGTAACACTTATCTTCCCTGCATTGTCCATTCCACTCGATCTTTTATGTTTCCACTACTGCCAGTACACCAGCTCCGACCAGCTGGTCAGAACCCCATCTGACCTACCTTGCTGCTCTGATCTATATGCCCTTTCACCGCACACCTTCCTCCGTGATGTGACCCCTTAGACTTGTTAGAGTAAAAGGATACTCTTCTATATTATTCCATAGAGCCCTCGGGTCTCTTATATAGAGAGAAAACCATTGGGTAAATTACATAGACATACATTATATAAATAGGAAATACGGAACAATACATCATAACAATAATATAAACCTCTACACTCCCCCTCAAGATGGAGCATAGATATCAATCATGCTCAGCTTGGAAGAACATCTCTGGAAGGGCCCTCTGAGCAATGGCTTGGTAAATATATCAGCAGTCTGGTCCTCTGAACTGACATGAGAAGTGGAAATGAAGCCCTTCTGGATCATGTCTCTAGTATAATGACAATCCACCTCCATGTGCTTTGTTCTCTCATGAAAAGCTGGATTATTGGCAATACACAATGCTGCCTGATTGTCACATTGAAGATTCATAGGTAAGAAGACATCTACATTCAAATCTTCTAAGACTGCTCTAACCCACATCATCTCTGCGCTTGCTTGTGCCATGGCTCTGTACTCGGATTCAGCACTGGATCTCGCCACAACAGTCTGTTTCTTGCTTTTCCAAGATACCAAAGAGCTTCCTATGAAGACAGCAAATCCAGAAGTAGATTTACGATCCTTTGGACATCCTGCATAGTCTGCATCTGCACAAGCTGAAATAGACAAATCTGTATCTTTTCTGAATAGCAACATTGTGCCTGGGGAAGACTTCAGATATCTCAATATCATATACAAGGCATCCATATGAACTTGCCTAGGTTGCTCCATAAATTGACTCACCCGGTTTACTGCAAAGGCAATATCCGATCGGGTTATAGTAATGTATAAGAGCTTACCCACCATCTCTCTGTATCTTCTTTTGTCCACCTCTTCGGTATCATTGTCGTACAGCTTCATGCTTGGGTCCATAGGCATGCTCGACGGTCTGCATCCAGTCATTATTGTTTCAACTAGCAAGTCTGTGACATATTTTCTTTGAGTCATTACCATTCCTTGTGCATTTCTTGCAAACTTTATCCCCAGAAAATATCGTATCGTGCCTAGATCCTTCGTAATAAACTGACTTCCCAACAGGGATTTGGTTATCTCAATTCCCTAAGCATCATCTCCTGTAACCAAAATGTCATCAACATATATCATGACAACAAGTGTACCTCTAGGGGTCTTCTGGATGAACAGTGAATGGTCCGCATTTGATCTCTTGAACCCATGTCGTTCAATCAGCTGGGAAAGCTTCTGGAACCATGCCCGGGGACTCTGTTTGAGGCCATAGATAGCCTTATGAAGTCTGCACACCATCTGAGTCTCCCCCTCAGCAGCAAACCCTTGTGGCTGCTGCATGTAGACTTCCTCCTGTAGATCACCATACAAGAAAGCATTCTTGACATCAAGCTGAAAAATGGTCCAGTCACGTACCACAACAACAAATAGGAGGATGCGAAGAGTGGAGTGTCGAGCCAATGGTGAAAAAGTATCCAAATAATCTACCCCATAAGTTTGGATAAATCCACGTGCAACAAGTCTGGCCTTGTATCTGTCGAGACGCCCATCTGCATGATATTTCACCGTAAACACCCACTTGCAGCTCACCACAGAGGCACTTGGAGGAATGGGGACTAGAGACCAAGTCCCTCGAGACTGTAAGGCACACATCTCCTCTTCCATAGCTAGACTCCAGCAATCAATCTTCATGGCTTCTTGATAGGTCCGTGGAATCTCTACCGACGAGACAGCTGCTGCAAATCTCTGGAAATCCCCATTGAGATGATGAAATGATACTTGAGATGCAAGAGGATATGATGCACATTGTCTTCTCTGCTTCCTTTGAGCAATAGGCCTATCAAGATCATCCATCATTGTGGTGACTGGCGGATTCTCCTCCTGTAGTAAAGGCTCCTGCACTGGTGCATTATCTAACCCATCATTAGTAATAACATCAGAACATACCTGAGGTGTGCTAGATGGTTGGCATGTATCTTGAGCAGGGCCGAACCACTAAGTATAGAACTTAGGAAATGGTACAATCGGAGGTGGTGGTGGTGGCGATGTAGTGGAGTCGGATTGACCCAGGCTTGGAGGCGGAGGTACATAGACATTAGTATCCGTGGGTGTGGAGGAGACCAATCTGTCACCTGCAGGGGAGAAGTACATGACTTGTTCGAAAAATGTAACATCAGCACTCACATAGTACTTGTCATGAATGGGGTCATAGCAACGATATCCTTTCTGTGTCCTTGAGTAGCCCACAAAAACACACTTGATAGCTCTGGGAGAGAGCTTATCAAGTCCAGGAGATAACTGGTGAACAAACACAACTGTGCCAAAGACCCGAGGTGTAAGTGAAAACAAATCCTTGTCAGGAAAGAGAACAGAGATAGGAGACTTTTCCCCAAGAACAGTAGCAGGCATACGGTTGACCAGATAGCATGCTGTAAGTATAGCATCCCCCCAAAAGGCTAATGGGGCACAACTCTGAATAAGTAATGTGCGAGCAATATCAAGAAAGTGTCGATGCTTCTGTTCTGCAACACCATTTTGTTAAGATGTGTATGCACATGTGGTTTGGTGGATAATGCCCTTAGAGGAAAGAAAGCGAGCAAGGGAACGAGTGCAGAATTCCAATGCATTGTCAGTACGCACATACTTAACAGTAGATGAAAAAACATTTTGAACTTCATTGATAAGATTTTGAATAACACTTCCTGCTTCAGATTTATTTTTAAGAAAAAAAGTCCAAGATACTTGAGAAAAATCATCAACTACAACTAGATAGAACCTGTGCCCCTGATGATCTGGGACACGACTGGGACCCCAAATATCTATATGAAATAACTCAAATGGGGAGCGACTGCTCCGACCCTAAAGACCGGGGAAGCTGGACCGATGGTGCTTCCCTAACTGACACGCTTCGCAACGAAATGATGAATTCGGAGAGATCTGAGGCAGGAGGTGACGCATTTTCTGCAGCGGCATGTGACCAAATCAAAGATGCCAGGTATATGGAGATACGGAACCCTGAGAATATAGTGAGACACCAGCATAGGAGTTTCATAAGAGACGATAGAGGCCATTGTGCTCAGAGCCACAACCAATCACCCTGCCCGTTAGTATGTCCTGAAAAATGACAGAAGATGGATCAAATATAGCACGATAGTGCAAATCTCTTGTAATCTGACTAATTGATAATAAATTCATAGAGAACTCTGGTGCATGTAGAACATTCTGTAAGTGCATAGAGGGAAGCAAAGCCGTCTCCCCCTGACCGACAATAGGGCAATGAGTCCCATCAGCTATGAGTACGGAGCGACCATGCTGAACAGCTCTATAGGACTGCATGATATCTCTATCACGAAGGAGATGATGGGTGGCTCCAGAATCAACAATCCAACCTGTGAGATCATGGTTATGACAGGAGACTGAAGTGCTACCTGAGGTACTGGCAGTAGCAGATGTACTAGCTGACGCCGAAGCCGCAATGTCGGAAGTGTCAGCACCCTCTGAAGATGACTGTGGCATAATATCATGAAGCCGTGCCACTAGCTCCTCGAACCTGTGATCTGGAGTAGATGCTGGTGGACCCTGAACATGATCAGCGACACGTGCAGAAGGAGGGAAGCCATGCTTGGAATAGCATGTATCCTCCGAATGACCAGTACGACGACAGAATGAGCACGTAGAATGTGCACGACCTCCTCGGCCACGTCCACCACTTCCTATGCCACGAAATGAAGACGAACTACCACGTCCTCTGGAGACTGCCATTGCCGAGGGAGGTGGAGTCGCTGTATTTGATGGAACTGGTACACGATTGAGCCTCCTGTAGACTTCTTCCATCGGTGGAATAGTGGCATCTGCAAGGATCTGAGAGCGTGCCGCCTCGTACTCTGGGTCAAGGGCAGCAAGTGATACGCCGACCATAGTGGCATTGCGGAACGTCTTCTGCTGTTCTAGTGTTTCTGTGAGCGGGATGGTGCTATATACCTTCTCGAACATTCCACGAAGAGACGTGTACAGAGAATGAAGAGGCCTCTCATTTTGCTTTGTGGTAAAAATATCATGCTGCAACTGCAACATCTTCGTCTCGTTCCACACTTGAGAGTATGTAGTGGCTAGAATATCCCACATCGCCTTGGCGGTGGGTTGATGAAGGACGTCGTTGGCTATCTCCATCGTGAGCGTCCCTGACAACCAAACTTTGGCATACGCATCGTCCGCCACCCATGAGGCATAAATCCCCGTCTTCTCTGCCGGCTCCTCTTCGGTAAGAATATGTTTCTTACCACACGACTTCATAAGACTCAGGAACTGCATAGCCCAGAGTTCGTAGTTCATCCCGTCCATCTTGACTATTGGTGCCAAGCCTTTGAAGGCACCTATGGCGGGCATATCAATCTTTTGGTCTGACATATTGCCGGAGAGAAAGACCAAGGGATGAGAGACAGCAGAACCAGTGTCTACACAGACACGTTAGGTCTTGAGGCCGAGATTAAGGCATGACTTCCTTCCCCCATGAACACCAGAAGTCTGAGCTAACCCACCGTCACTTCCTTGGTTTATCTTGCAAAATAACCTCGGCCGAAGTTTGGTCTTCGAGCTTGGAGTCTACCTGCATGTCTACACACACGTGAAGCATCATTCAGACCTCTAGCAGCTCAAGAAAAGCAACTCCAGGAGGGGAACCATAGCCCCGACTGATGACCGAGAATCTACTATCGGGCTAAGGTAAAAATAATCAAAGGTCGTTGCGACCCGAATAGTGGAAATTGATCAATCAAGAAGAATAAGACCACCAAATAAAAGTAATCAGTCAAAAGTCGAATAGCGGTCTTCGCTATTTATTTAACCTGGTATAGCGACCAGGGTCGAACACAAGGAGCATGGGTTGGCCAAAGAGGCCTACGAAGTAGTCGAAAATAAAATAAAATAAAATAAAGGATTTTTGGTGGATTTTATGAATTTTTAAATTTTTTTGTATTTTAATTATGAAGAAAATAGAAAACAAGGCAAAAATCCACAAACAACAAATTATTCAATGCATCAAATCAGGCTAGAAAATTAAAATAAAATGATTTTTGGGTTTTATAATTTTTAAGTATTTTTGATGATTTTCTTAGATTTTTATGTTTTTCGTTGATTTTATAAAAATAGAAAAAGGTATAAACAGGGAACTAATGTGCAACCAGATTTGAAAGGCTATTTAAAAATATATAAATAGCCTATAAAAATCTGGAAACAATTTTATATCAAACTATAAATGAAACTAAGCTACAGAAATGAAAATTACATTTTTTTTGAATTTTTTAGAATTTTTTAATAATTTTTATATAGTTTTTAGGGTTTTATAGTTCTTAGGGGTTTTTCAAATCCAAATTAAACAAAAATTGGACTGAAGTAAAAAGACACAAAAACACATAGTACCTAATTTTTTATAATTTTTGAATGAGTTTTTATATTTTTAATTGATTTTATGAACCAAACAGTAGAAAAAATAGGTGTTTTTGAATTTTTAAAATATCAAAATAACTCAAAAATATCTCAAAAAATTAATGAAATTTTTACACAGTGGCAAGGGCCACATATACAAATTTCACTAAATTTGGAGTTTATTTGGTATTTTATTCGACCAATAGAAATCTGATAGTGCACAAGGATCTAAGTGTAAAGAAACTAAATTCCAGGGGCCGAAAATTAACTAGCCTAAAAAGCTCAGGGGCCCTTTTGCAAAAATCCCAAGACGTCACAAGTTCAACACGTGATTCACATAAATAAGGGCATTTATGTGATTCCTATTTATAAAAAGGTAAACAGTAACAACCCAAAACTATAAGATAAAGTATGCAAATGTTCCACAAATCACATGTTGAAGCACATGCACCACATACACAGGGACTAAAATGCAAATAAAACAAGCACATGGTCCTACATGCAAATTACCCAAACTAAAAACAACTATATAAAATATTTACATGACTAAACTATAAATGCAAAAAGGAAAGGGGCCTAAGTGATATTACCCCATTATTATGATCCGACGGCTGATGGGCGTCCTCTCTAGATCGAACGGTCGTGATGCGTGGACACCTCTTCGCAATAGACGGTGCGGATCTAACCCTTAGATGGATCAACGGTCGGGAGCCTTCCTCAAATGAACGGCTACGATGAAATCTGGTGTGAGGGGGCTCGATCGACGGTGACGGAGACTCTGGAAGAACAGCTCCCCGGCGAGGTTCGCTGAGCTACCGTGCACACTATGGACCTCCTCCGGTGCTGCTGAGGTGGGGAACTTGAAGCTCGTGGTCTTCCGCAGCTGCTAGGGTACTCCGATGGGGCCGGGAGCGTCGGAGGAGCACTGGCGACGTTGGGGACCTGGGACTCCTGTTCCTGAGTACTCGAACCTCCAGATGAGGCCCTCAAGCCTTGAAACCTGCACAGGAAGAAAGAGGGGTCGAGGGAAAACTACCTCGACCCATTAGCGGGCGAAAAGGGTGTGTGGGTGAGTCAGGGCATAGATCTCCGGCGAGGCGACAGTGGAGGAGACCTAAGTCCTGGTTCCGGGGAGAACCGGGGTAAGCGAAGGGGCGAAGAAGATGGAAAGGGGTCCGGCAAAGGTGAAGGAATGGTCGGGGGCAAAATGGATAAATGGAGCGGTGTGGATTGGCCGACGAAGGCCGGCGGTGTGAAACCTAAAAATCAAAAATCAAACGAAGCTACAGGCTAACTACACTACTTGGTGGAGGAATCCGTCTGTGCTGGAGGTCGGGGACCTCCGAGGGTCGTCGCCTCGATGGATTGACGGGTCCAGAGGCTCGGGCTCGCCTCGTAGTGGAGCATGACGGCGGAAGTCGCCGGATCAGTGGTTCCCGGCTGCTCGTCCCTCACTGTTACTCTCTCGCACGCGACTGTCACTCAAGTGAAGGAGAGGAGATCATCGGAGGCGAGGGGGAAGGCCAAAGATAGGAAGAAAAGGTGCGGCTCCGGCGAGTTAAATATGATGAAGGGTCCGAGAAGATAGGAGTCGGGCACGAAAATCGAGGCTCGGATCCCCAAGAAGAAGCTCGGGCGTGAATCTCAGATGTGCTCTTGACAATCGGAGCCCGGGGTTTGATCGAATGGGGGTCGGATTGATCCAGGAAAATTAGGCAAAATCGGGTCGGCGCGAGGATCCACGAGAATGTGGTCCAGGGGGAGTTGACCAGGGGTCAACAATCCCCCGTGGACCAATGATAAAATTTTGATCCAAAATTATTTGTAAATTCATTTTAAAATAGAAAAAGGCTTTATTTCAAAATATTTACAAAATAAAAAGTGTTTATTTATTTTCAAAGTATTTTTTAGTGTTTTTTTATCTATTTTTTTGAAAAATAAATTATGTATGTACATTATATATTATTATATACATGTAGAAATACCTATGTATTTTTTATTTTTATTTTTAATTATTTTATTTATGTATAATTATCCTAATTTTATATTTTATTTATTTACATCATAAAATTTGGAATATAAAATAATTTTTATTTGATTTTTATTAATTATTTACAAGGGTAAAATAAATAGTACTTTTATTCTTATATACATGGTATATGTACACCGAGGAGAGAGAAATTATTTATTTTATTTTTTATTTAATTTTTCTGATTTTTATTTTATTTTTGTAAATATATATAAATTAATAAAAACCTATTTTATTTTTATTTTATTTTTAATAAAATAAATCATATACATGAAGGAGTATATACATGGGGAATGGCCCTATCTCTCTCTACTTGGTTTCTTTTACGGTCAGGCCAATGCTTGGTCCTCCCTTGGGTTCGGGTCACTCGATATTTATTCCAAATATGTCCTTCTTTTTCTTTATTTCTTTATTCTTTTATTTTTGCACAAAAAATGCTAATTATTGATATTTACACAATGCATGTTTTTTGGTAAATTATTCTATTTACTAGTATGTACATGGTGTTTTGCAAAGTTTTGTAGCTAAAATAAAAGAATAAAAAGTGATGAATGGGGATTCATCACCCCCTATACTTTACTTTGCTAGTCCCTTAGCAAACACTTATTTGAAAAAGAAGTGAAAAAGAAAAGAAAAAGAAAAAGAAGGGAAAAGAATGAATCAATTCTGATTATTAAACTTGTCTTCATTAAATTGAAGTATGGAGCTCGGTCAGATCTTTAGATTATTAATGTGTCAGAACCTTATTTGGACTTAGGTTTAAAACTCAACAGCCTCTAAGTTCCACTAATCTATAATCAAGACTCCTCAACAATCCAGATCAGAACAAATCTACATACACAAACTCTGAAGACCATGAATCTTTTCTTGTACTGTGTAAGTGAGGTATAACTCTCCACCTCAGAAGTGGCAAAATGACAACCCTCCCCAACAAGGTAACTCTAATGCCCTAGTCTGGCAACTCTTTCCTCGAGGAGCGGGGTATTCCCTTCTAAGTTCAAGTACAACCGACTCAAGAAGAGGGGGACGAAGAGAATAGACCATGGCCAGTGTAGCCATGTATCACTGGGAGCTCAACCAGTGTAGCTAAGTCTCCCTAGTGCAAGCTACATGAGATGGAACATGAATACCAAGCTTTGCTTATTGCACTATATACACTCCGGTGGGATTATCATTTTCTTTCAGACCAACCACTTTTTTGGAGTTATTCTTTTCTTTTTGCATTTTTTTGATGTGCATATTTACAACATATCTACAAAGTGCAGCATATATATAAGGAGTTTTTCCTCTTGAGCCGGTAGACTATCCCTCTTTTGAAGCTTTATTGCAACCCACAACTCCTATCGTTAGACCTCATGGCGACCAGACCAAGTTGAGACACACTTCCTTCACTATAAGAAGAAGAGAGGTTCCACCTAGAAGTACTACCCTCATATGATACCCCAAGTCAAAAAAGTCCGCCTCCTCACCACCTCATCCGTAGAGAGCTCGGTGTAAAGTGCTGGTCCAAGTAAAGCCATTGTCTGTAAGAGTCATGTGTGTGTTGTTAAGTGCTCTACTTAGGCTCATCGAGATGACATATGATCATAGCCTAGTGGACTCAAAGAATTAAGTCACCATGGACCTGAAAAGTCTCAACCCTAAGCCCTATAAGGTTCCTCTTAGAATTAGGTGGATTAAGATCTTAACCAAGCTCCATTTTTCAATTTAATTCCAAGCTAGTTTAAATGTCAACTATGATTCAAGAAAAACTATACAATATTTACAAAGATGCAATTTACAAAATATTTATACATGTGCAAAATTTTTGAAAAATGTTTTGAAAACATGGATGTATGCATGAATGCAAGTTTTGCAAAATATTTACATAAATTTACACAAGATTTTTGCAAACTTTTGTTTTTCAAAACATTTTACAAAAATTTTGTACTATATACATAATTTTGATATGAAAATGTTTACAAACTATTTACACAAAAGATTTTTACAAATATTTTTACAAAAATAGTTTTGCACAACTAGCTATGTATGTGCAATAAAAGATTTTTATTTACAAGGAATTTTTTTTTAATTTTTTGGATTTTAAGGTTTTTAGCCATTTTTATTTAATAACACACTCACACAAAGTACGAGTTATGGCTAAAGTATAAGTGAAATATATACGACTCCCCCTATACTTAGCTCGAACGATGTCCTCAGAGTGAATCAAGAGCAATGAAGAAGACATAACTCGTGCTTAGTATAGGGAAGTGAAAAGGAAGGCTATATACAAAGATGAATGAAATAATAGAAATGAAAAGAGGATCTCGGGGGTTTCCCCCTATACTTAGGATCAAGTGATCCTAAGTATAGCAGGCTGTACTCAAAGGGAAATCCAAGTGAGAATGTACAGGGTCTACCTCCCCTATACTTAGGGTAAAATATCCCTAAGTATAGGCAGCAAAACAAAGGTAGGAAATGATGAAAGCAAATATATACAAGATAGAAGGGCATCACTCCCCTTGTACTTAAGGTGGAAAATCCTTAAGTATAGGCAACAACAGGAGTGATGAAACGGAACGAAAGGAATAACTCGATGTTTTCACCCCCCCTATACTTAGGATGAGGTATATCCTAAGTATAGCAAAGATAATCCTATACGAGACCTGGGGTGAAAACAAAAACGGAAGAAAGAACGATCAAATCAAGACGAAACACGTATATACAAAAGGGTACAATGTTGAGGTGCCTCTCAACAAGCGCTAGATTTTACGCCCCTAGCTGGGCGCAAAGGATAGGACAATGCTGTGTCAAGGTTCCAACGACATCTGTAAGGCGAATGCCGTACTGTTATCGTAGTCTCGGTGTGAGAACAATGACAAAATCAACAATGTAAAGAATGACACCCGGATAGGAAATCATGCAGGTGTCTGCTACCAACCAAGGATATGGGAAGAAGGATGGATCAGTCATGGAATCCTCCACGTCAATCAGCGTCTCAAAAAGGTGTGGAAAATCAGGATCAGGAGACTCTCCAAGAAAACCGATATCCGATGCATATAATGGGGACAAATCAGGCATGTCATCGAATATCTCAAGGACCAGCTCATCCTCGTGAGGGTCGTCGAGGTGAGATGACTCAGAATCAGAAGGATCGGGAGACTCGGTTTCGTGATCCGCCAGATCGAATACACTCTCAGAAAATGAAATCGAGTACTCATCATGTGTGACATTCTCCCACAGATAACCCTCGGGGAGGAATGCAAGATCATTAGTGAGAGATAGAGGATTAGGATCTATAGGGCATCTTTGCTGCTGTCAAGCACCCACTCTGTGCACCAGGATGCATCATCATCTGAAGTCTGGCTCTGGGCAATCTGGAAGCAAGAGAAGGTATTGGTCAACTCTGCGGAGGTTGGCTATGTGGCTGAAACTGAACCTCGCTCTGCGACAATGCTGACTGAAACTGATCCTCGCTCTGTGGCAATGCCGGCTGTCACCTGGTCCTCAGAAAATGTATCTGTCTCATCAAAGTGGAGGACACCAGGCTCAAATACGGGACTCTATATATCAGTCATCCCAAAGTGTAGTCCTGTATCAAGCTGTGGCTGCTGGGTTGAGTCCTGGTATCTATCTGAATCCGAGATGTATTGATGACCGAAAGATCCCACAAAATTTGGGTAAAGGTAAACAAGGGTCGTTGCGACCCAGATCTCACGATAATCGGTCAATCAAGAAAATAAGGAACTACCAAAATAAGATATAAAACAATGAAATCACAAAGCGATCCTCGCTAATTTATTAACCTGGTATAGTGACCAGGGTCGGACTCATGGAGCACGAGTTAGCCTTGCGGCCTATGAAGTAGTCAAATCGAAAAATAAAGAAGGAAATGTTTTTAGTGTAATTTTTATGATTTTTAAATGTTTTTGTATTTTTAATTTTATAAGAAAAAGATAAAACAAGCAACAAAAATAATTTATTCAAGCACTAAAAAATACTCCAAAAATTAAAATAAAATTATTTTTGTGTTTTTTTAAGTTTTTAAGTGTTTTTGGTGAATTTTTCAGAATTTTCTAATTTTTATAAGATTTTATAAAAATCAAAAAGAAGGAAAACAGTGGGTCACTGTGCAGCCAGACTTGAAAGATCAACTAAAAATATAAAATTAATCTATAAAAGTCTGGAGGCAATTTATATGAAAAGTATATGTAAAATCTAAGCTACAGGAAAAGAGTTTATATTTTTTTGATTTTTATAGAAATTTTTAGAATTTTTATAAAATTTTTAGGGTTTTGCAATTTTATGGGTTTTATAAATCCAAAAAATACAAAAATTGGACAGAAACAAAAACACCAAAACTAACAGTCCCTAATTTTTTTAGAATTTTTAGACAAACTTTTATATTTTTCTTTGATTTTCTTTTCCAAACAGTACCAAAAATCAAGGTTTTTGAATTTTAAAAATAGTAAAAAGCCTCGAAAATGTCCCAAAAAAGTAGAGAAATTTTTACACAGTGGCAGGAGCCACGTTTCCAAATTTCATGTAATTTGAATTTGATTTGATATTTTATTAAATAAAAGCAAGGCACACAGCAATCAGGGACCTAGATGCAAAGAAACATACTTCCAGGGCTTAAACGTAATACATATAAAAAACGCAGGGCCTGGAATGCAAAAATCCCAATATAACACACGCAACACACGCGGCATGCACTCAGAGGGGCATAAGTGTAATTCCTATTTAAATAAATGCAAACAATAACACACAGGAATCACAAGACTTAACATGCAAAATGTCCAGAATGTCACGTGACGAAGCACGTGTCTCATACAGGCAAGGACTGAAATGCATTTAAAATAAACCTAGGTATGTAATTGCAAATATTCCAAAATAAAAATAACGTGCTAAAATATTTACAGGACTCAACAGAAATAATAAAAAGGCGAAGGGCCTAAGGGATATTACCCCTTTATTATAATCGGATGGTCGAGGAGAGCCACGTGGAGATCCAACGGCTGTGGTACGTGGCTAACCCTTCGCTGGATCGACGCTCTAGATGAACTCCTGATCAAGATCCGACGGTGAAGCTGCCCGAAGAACGGAGGGCTGAGATCTAAACTGGGACGACGCTCGATCCGACGGTGGTGGAGGGTCCTGAATGAACTGGCCACCGATGAACTTCTCCGGCTCACTACGGGCGCGTGGGACCTCCTCCTGGGCAGCTGAGAGATGGAGAGGGAAGCTCGGACTCTTCCGCAGCCGATGGGCACCTCCGATGAGGCCGGGATGCTCCGGCGACGGCGGAGGAGCAAAGCTCCTGTGCTCGAACGTGCGGACCCTAAGATGGGTCACTTTGACCTGCAAAATAGCATAGCAAGACTACTGGGTCGAGGGCGAAGTGCCTCGACCCGTCAGGGGCTGGAATGGATGATCGGAAGGGGGCAGAGCGTAGTCTCCGACGAGGCGACGACAGAGGAGACTCGGTTCTTGGTTCTGGGGCAAACCAAGGTGAATGGAGGGGCGTAGAACGTGGGTAGGAGTCTCGTGAGTGTGAATCGGTGGTCCGATAATCGGATGGGTGACTTAGATGATGTGAATTGGCTGGCGACTGCCGGCGGCGCAAATTGGGCGTAAATGAAAAATTAGGCTAAACTAAGGTGAATCAGAACTACCTGATGGCTGAGGTCGACTGGGCTGAAGCTAAGGAAGCTCCGGGGGTCTTTGCCACAAGGGTTCGTCGGGTCCCGAGGCTTGGCGCACCTCACGGCGACACACGACGAAGAACTCGTCGGATCAGTGGCTGGGTACACCTCCTCCTCACTGCGACACAACCCTCGGATAGCTGTCACTCTAAAGAGGGTAGTGGAGTTCCTGAGATGGAAGGGCGGAGCCAAATATGGCGTGAAAAGTGCGGCAGAGGTGTGGCTTTATACTGGGAAGGGTCCGGCTAGATGGAGTCGGGCAGGGTTGCTAGAAGCACGGACCCCTAGGAAAACCTCTGGGCGAGGATCTCGGATGATTCAGGAATAATCGGGGCCCAGGGTTTTGGTTGATGGCGATCGGATCAATGCGTGAAAAATAGGAGAAAACGGGTTGGGGCGCAAGATCCGCGTCTGGGTGGTCCAGGGGGGAGAGTTGACCGGGGGTCAACATCCCCCGTGGACCAATCAGGAATGACCATGTTATAAATATTTGTAAATTAAATAAAAAATAGTAAATGACGTTATTTCAAAATATTTCAAAATAAAAAATATTTATTTATTTTCAAAGAATTTTTTAGTGATTTTTATTTATTTTTTTGAAAAAATAATTTATGTATTTACATTGTATTATTATTATATATAGGTATATACATATATGTATTTTTTATTTTTATTTTTATTTTTAGTTGTTTATTTTTGCACAATTATTCCAATTTTATATTTTATTTATTTACAACATAAAATTTGGAATAAAAAGATATTTTTATTTTATTTTTATGGTTTATTTACATTAGTTAAATAATTAGGTTTATATACATATGTACAGGGTATATATACAAGGTGGAATATGGTTTTTATTATTTTTCTTTTTATTTTTTTGATTTTTATTTTATTTTTATAATTTGTAAAAATAAACAAAAACACAATTTTATTTTTATTTTGAGGAAAATAAAATTATTTATATATATAGATGTATATACAAGTGTGATTGACCCTATCTCCCTCTACTTGGTTTCTTTTGGGTCAGGCCCATGCTGAGCCCTCCCTTGGGATTAGGTCGCTCAATATTTATTCTAAATATTTCCCTCTTTTTCTTTTAATTCTTTATTCTTTTATTTATGCACAAAAAATGCTAATTATTGATATTTACACAATGCGTGCATTTTGGTAATTTATTCAATTTATACATATCTACATGGTGTTTTGCAAAGGTTTTGTAGCTAAAATAAAAGAATAAAGAGTGATGAATGGGTATTCATCACCCCCTATACTTAACTTTGCTAGTCCCTTAGCAAACACTTATTTGAAAAAGAAGTAAAAAAGAAAGGAAAAAGAAAAAGAAGGGAAAATGCAAGGATCAATGCTGATTATTAAACTTGCCTTCATTAAATTGAAATATGGAGCTCGATCAGATCTTTGGATTATTAATATGTCGGAACCTTATTTGGACTTAGGTTTAAAACTTAACAGCCTCTAAGATCCACTAATCTATAGTCAAGACTCCTCAATAATCCAGATCAGAACAAGTCTACATACACAAACCCTGAAGACCATGAATCTTTCCTTGCACAGTGTAAGTGAGGTATAGCTCTCCACCTCAGAAGTAGCAAAATGACAACCCTCCCCAACAAAGTAACTCTATGACCCTAGTCTGGCCACTCTTTCCTCGAGGAGCGGGGTATTCCCTTCTAAGTTCAAGTTCAACCGGCTCAAGAAGAGGGGGAAGAAGAGAATGGACCATGGCCAGTGTAGCCATGTATCCCTGGGAGCTCAACCAGTGTAGCTAAGTCTCCCTGCTGCAAGCTACAGAAGATGGAACATGAGTCTCAAGCTTTGCTTATTGCACTATATACACTCCGGTGGGGTTATCATTTTCTATCAGACCCACCATTTTTTTGGAGTTCTTTTCTTTTTGCATTTTTTTGATGTGCCTCTATACAACATATCTACAAAGTGAAGCATATATACATAAGGAGTTTTTCCTCCTGAGCTAGTAGACTATCCCTCTTTTGAAGCATTATTGCAACCCACAACTATTGTTGTTAGACCTCAAGGCAACCAGACCAAGTTGAGACGCACTTCCTTCACTATAAGAAGAAGATAGGTTCCGCCTAGAAGTACTACCATCATATGCTACCCCAAGTCAAGGAAGACTGCCTCCTCACCACCTCATCCGTAGAGAGCTCAGTGTAAAGTGTGGGTCCAAGTCAAGCCATTGTCTATATGAGTCATGTACGTGTTGTTAAGTGCTCTACTTAGGCTCATCGAGATGACATATGATCATAGCCTAGTGGACTCAAAGAATTAAGTCACCATGGACCTGAAAAGTCTCAACCTTAAGCCCTATAAGGTTCCTCTTATAATTAGGTGGATTAAGATCTTAACCAAGCTCCATTTTTCAATTTAATTCCAGGCTAGTTTAAATGTCAACTATGATCCAGGAAAAACTATACAAATATTTACAAAGACGCTATTTACAAACTATTTACACATGTGCAAAATTTTTGAAAAATGTTTTGAAAACATGGATGTATGCATGAATGCAAGTTTTGCAAAATATGTACACAAATTTACACAAGGTTTTTGCAAACTTTTGATTTTCAAAACATTTTACAAAAATTTTGTACTATATACATAATTTTGATATGAAAATATTTATACACTATTTACACAAAAAGTTTTTACAAACATTTTTACAAAAAATAATTTTTACACTAGCTATGTATGTGTAATAAAAGAAATTTATTTACAAGGAAAAAAATTTAATTTTTTTTATGGATTTTTGGGTTTTTAGCCATTTTTATTTATTAACACACTCACACAAAGTACGAGTTATGGTTAAAGTTTATATGAAATATATACACACCCCCTATACTTAGTGATGACCGCCCGAATGACTAAGGTAAAGGTGTAGAAAAATAGGTCGTTGCGACCTCAATCACTCAGACTAAGTCAATCAAGAAAAATCAACCACTCAGGACATGTAAAACTAATCAAGCACAAAAGAGAGCGGTCTCGCTATGAGATTAACCTGGTATAGCACCCAGGGTCGAACACAAGGAGCACGAATTGGCCAAAGGCCTACGAAGTAGTCAAAATGAAATAAAACACAGAGAAGATATTTTTAGTGATTTTTAATGATTTTTATATTTTTTTTGAATTTTTAATATGTGAAGAAAATAAAAGAAAGTAAATATCAACACACTTCTACAATTTATTTCACACACCAAAAATAAAGCAAAAATTCAAGAAAAAAGGTTTTTATGTTTTTTAAGTTTTTAAGTGTTTTTGGTGAATTTTTGGTAATTTTCTTTGGTATATTTTATTTTCTAAAAATCAAAAAGTGAGAGAAAGACATGGTACTGTCCAGCCAGAACCAAAACCCTTAAATAAAATATCTAAGGATCACAAAAGGGTCTGGAGTAATTTTCCTATATTCTAAATAAAATAAGGAAAATTTGGGCACCAGAATTATTGCTTTTGGATTTTTAGATTATTTATTATAGTTTTTATGGGTTTTTAAGGGTTTTTAAGTTTTTAGGGTTTTTACGCAATGAAAAATAGCCAAAATTGGCTAGAAAATCAAACAACACACAAACAACAGTAACTAAAATTTTTAGAATTTTTGGGGGTGATTTTATATTTTTTTGTGATTTTTCAAGTTAAACAGTAGCAAAAATAGGGGTTTTTGAATTTTTAAAAATAGCAAATGAAATAAAAAATGTCCTCAAAAATTCATAAAAATTCTACACCATGGCCGGAGCCATGTGTCAAATTTTCATCGAATTTGGAGGTGATTTGATATTTTATTCAAAAATAAAGGAGGGGCACAGTGCAAAGGGACCTAAGTGCAAATACCCAAAAGTTCTGGGGTCCAGGTGCAAAATACCCAAGAAATCACGCGCGTGGCGCGTGCCTGGGGCACTCAGGGACCTAAATGTAAGAAAAATAAGTTCCGAGGGCTTATTGGTAACAAGTACCAAAAGTCCAGGGGCTTATCTGCAAAATACCCAAAATAAAACGCACATGGGGAATTAAATCACGCACAGGGGCATAAATGCAAATAAAGAAAACTTTTTATTCAATCCGATAACATCCAGAACTACAGGGCTTAAGTCGCAAATAACCCAAAATATCACGTGTCGATGCACGTGTCTCACACAAACAGGGGCATAAATGCAAATACTGAAAAGCTCGAGGTCTAATGTGCAAATAACCCAACGTAAACAAAATACTCAAAATATTTACAGGACTGAAATGTAACACAAAAACTACAAGGGGGCCTAAGGTAATTTACCCCTTTTATTAAGTCGAACCGATGGATGAGCGCCACGTGGATAGATGGACGGCTGAGAAGGGGGTGGCGCCCAGGTCTCCGGTCCTCGACTGTGATCCGACGGTCCAGGTGCTGCCACGTTGCAGATCGAACGGTGGGCGGACGACGAGGCTGAGCTGCGCTGGATCGACGGTGGATATCGACCCTCGGATGGATCTGACGGTTGAAGCTGCTCCTCGAATGGACGTATGTGATTGGATCTGGAGCTCGGGGGTCAATCGGACGGCGGAGGAGGGTGATGGACGAACAGGGCTCCGGCGAACTTCGCCGGACTCGTGACGGCGCTGGTCTCCTCGTGGACGCTCGCTGAAGGTTGGAGAAGGAAGCTGTGATCCCTCCGCGTCTAATGGAGCCCTCCGATGGCCCAACCGATCCTCTGGGAGGTCCGGTGAGGTCGGCGGAGGTGGAGCAGCTGGTCCAAGTGGTCCAAGCCCTCAGATGGGCTTGGATAGACCTGCACAGTATCCCAGCAAACTCGCGGGTCGAGGGCAAAGTGCCTCGACCCTGTTAGGCGTGGTGAAGGTGCATGGTGCGTCGGAATGGAGAGCTCCGGCGAAGGTGGTCGGCGGAGGAGCTCGATTCCCAGATCCTGTGCGATCTGGGTTGGGTGAATGGGTGAAGAAGATGCAGAGAAGTCTGGTGAAGATGATGGTCGGGTCGGAATGGCAGATGGGAGATCGGAGGTGGCTGGCGACGGCGGCGGAGCTACGCTACCAGTAAGCTAAAAATCGAAAGCTACGCTAATCTACGGCCTAAGAGATCTACCTGGGTGGTCGGAGAGACTGGGGAAGAGCAGGGGGTGCTCCTGGTCTTAGCCTCAAGGGTCGTCTCGGCCCGAGGCTCGGTGCTCACGCTAGTGGCGGAGCAACGGCGGCGACACACGCCGGATCAGTGGTTTCACCTCCTCGCCTCGCTGCAACAGGGGCGATCGCTTGCTGTCACTCTCACGGTGCCTCTGGAGTTCACTGGGAAGAAGGGGAAGGTCCAAAGATAAGGCGCGGAGGCGGCGGAGGTCGAGATATATATGGAGACAGGGCCGATTAGGGTTGGGTGGAGACGGCTATGGAAGGCGTGGATCCTTCGGCGAAGGATCTGGCGAGGATGTCGGATGATTGGCGAAGGATCCGGGCACAGGATTTGCGGAGGCGACAGGCTGGAGACGCGTGGAGAAATCGGCGAAGTCGGGTCGGGCGCGGGTCTCCCCAAAAGGAAAGAGTCCGCGGGGGAGTTGACCGGGGTCAACAATCCCCCGTGGACCATTCAGGAGCTGCCACGTATTTGATTTTTTTTGTTTATTTATTTTAAGGCAGAAAATGGCCGAATTAAGAAAAACTTAAAACATGAAATATTTTTCTTTTATTTTTTTCTATTTTTTGGTGATTTTTAATTAATTTTTGGAAATAAGAATAAGGTATGTACATTATAGGTCTATACATAGGTATATGTACAAGATGTTTTTGTATTTTTAATTTTGTAATTTTTATTTGATTTTTGTTTTGTTTCTTTTTATTTTATTTACAAAATATAATCTAGAATATTTACAAAAAGTTTTAGAAATAAATAAATTTATTTACAAGGTGAAATAGCTAAGGAAGGTGGTATATGTACATGGTAAAAAGATATTTTTGGATTTTTGATTTTTAATTTTTATTTTGTTTTTAATAGCTTTTACAAAATATATACAAATATTTACAACATATTTTTGGGTGAGGAAAATATATAGTTTTATTTATTTACAAATATATACATATGTGAGCCCCTATCTCCCTCTACTTGGCTTTTATGCGGTCAGGCCCAAGCTGAGCCCTCCCTTGGGTTAGGTTGCTCAATATTTATTCTAAATATTTCCCTCTTTTTCTTTTTACTCTTTATTCTTTTATTTTTGCACAAAAACATGCTAATTATCTATTTTTACAAAGATGCATGCTTTTGCTAAATAATCCTATTTGCACATATCTACATGCATTTGCATAAGTTTTTGTAGCTAAAATATAAGAATAAAGAGTGATGAATGGGTATTCATCACCCCCCTATACTATACTTTGCTAGTCCCTTAGCAAACTCTTATTTGAAAAAGAAGTGAAAAAGAAAGAAAAAGAAAAAGAAAAAGAGGATGTACATGGATCAAGATTGAATTATTAAACTTTCCTTCATTAATTTGAAATATGGAGCTCGATCAGATCTTTGGATTATTAATGTGTCGGAACCTTATTCAGACTTAAGCTTAGAACCTAACAGCCTCTAAGTTCCACTACTCTATAACCAAGACTCCTCAATGCTCCGGATCAGAACAAGTCATCAATCACAAACCCTTAAGACCATGAATCTTTTCTTGTCCTGTGAAAGTGAGGTCTAAGCTCTCCACCTCAGAAATGGCAACTTGACAACCCTCCCCAACAAGGTAACTCTATGACCTCAATCTGGCCACTCTTTCCTCGAGGAGCGGGGTATTCCCTTCTAAGTTCAAGTACAACCGGCTCAAGAAGAGGGGGAAGAAGAGAATGGGTCAAGGCCAGTGTAGCCAAGTACCCTTGGGAGCCTGACCAGTGTAGCCACGTCTCCCTGCTGCAAGCTACAACAGGTGGATCATGAAACCAAGCTTTGCTTATTGCACTTATATACATACTCCGGTGGGATTATCATTTTCTCTCAGACCCACCATTTTTTTGGAGTTCTTTTCTTTTTGCACTTTTTTTTTTCGAGTGCATCTATACAACATGTACATGTGCAGCATATATACAAGGAGTTTTTCCTCTTGAGCCAGTAGACTATCCCTCTTTTGAAGCTTTATTGCAACCCACAACTCCCGTCGTTAGACCTCATGGCAACCAGACCAAGTTGAGACGCACTTCCTTCACTAAATGAAGAAGAGAGGTTCCGCCTAGAAGTACTACCCTCATATGCTACCCCAAGCCAAGGAAGACTGCCTCCTCACCACCTCATCCGTAAAGAGCTCGGTGCATAGTGCGGTTGTCCAAGTAAAGCCATAATCTATATGAGTCATGTGTTGTTGTTAAGTGCTCTACTTAGGCTCATTGAGATGACATGTGATCATAGCCTAATGGACTCAAAGAATTAAGTCACCATGGACCTGAAAAGCCTTAAACCTAAGCCCTGTAAGGTTCCTCTTAGAATTAGGTGGATTAAGATCTTAATCAAGCTCCATTTCTCAATTTGATTCCAGGCTAGTTTAAATATCAACTATCATCCAGAAAAACTATATACATATGTACAAAAAGATGCTTATTTACACAAATTTTACAACCATGCAAAATTTTTGAAAAATGTTTTGAAATCATGAGTGATGATGCATGAAGTGCAAGTTTTGCAAAAAGAAATTTACACACATTTACACAAGATTTTTGCAAACTTTTGAATTTCAAAACATTTTGGAAAAATTTTGTACTATATACATAGTTTTGATACAAAAATATTTACAAATTTTACACACAAAAGATTTTTGAAATCATTTTTACAAAAATAATTTGTACACTAGCTATGTATGTGCAAATAAAAGAAGATTATGTACATGAAAAATTTTTAATTTTTTTGTGGTTTTTAGCCATTTTATTAACACACTCACACAAAGTACGAGTTATGGCTAAAGTATATATGAAATATATACACACCCCCCTATACTTATCTCGAACGATGTCCTCAGAGTCAAGAGCGATGAAGAAGACATAACTCATGCTATGTATAGGGAAGTGAAAAGAAAGGCTATACAAAAGGAGATGAAAAAAAAATCAAGAGGGACTCGGTTCTTCCCCCTATACTTAGGATCAAATAATCCTAAGTATAGCAGGCTGTACACAAAAGGGAAAACCGAGTGGAGAATGTACAGGGTCTACCCCCCCTATACTTAGGGTAAGATATCCCTAAGTATAGGCAGCTAAACAGGGGTAGACAGACACAAAAGAAATACCCAAAATGTCTCACATCCCCCCTATACTTAGGGTAAGGTGCACCCTAAGTATAGCATAATCACAAGATGGAGAAAGGAATGTGGGACTAAAGAATGTGCTGATATGGACATCTGGATCTATATACAACGGAGGATCAGTAAAGCTCAGGCGTGAGATGCATTAGATGTGAGTCAAAGACCACATCTCACGCAAAATGAATAGGGGCAAGATCCACGACCTGCGGCTCATGATCTAGAAATGGCTTGAGCCGCTGGCCGTTCACTTGGAAGGTACTCTCAGAAGACAACTCAGATATGTCGATGCTACCGTTGTCGTGTACCTTCCGAACCAGATAAGGTCCTTTCCATTTGCTCTGTAGCTTCCCTGGAAATAATCTAAGCCTCGCATCAAACAGCCATACTCTCTGTCCAATCTCAAAATGCTTGTGGCTGATATGAGAATCATGCCACTCCTTGACTCTCTCCTTATAATGTAGGCTGCTTGAGAAAGCTGCATCTCTAAGCTCCTCCAGGGCAGCTAGCTCTGCCCTCCTCTGGTCTCCTATACCATCTGGATCCATAAGTATGTCTGTAACTGCCCAAAGTGACTTGTGCCTCAGCTCAACTGGTAGGTGACAGGGCTTGCCATACACGAGGCGAAAGGGAGATGTGCCCAAAGGTGTCTTGAAAGACGTCCTATATGCCCACAAGACCGAGTCCAATAGCTGTGACCAATCCTTTCGGTCAGGGCGGACGACTTTCTGCAGAATAGTCTTGATCTCCCTATTCGACACCTCGGCTAGACCATTCGTCTGTGGATGGTATGGTGTAGCAACACGATGATCTATGCCGAACTCGCTAGCAAGTGCCTTCACCTGGTCGTTGATGAAGTGAGATCCCCCATCAGAAATAAGAACTCGTGGGACCCCGAACCGCGTGATGATATGCTTTCTCAAAAATCTGCAAACTGTCCTCGCATCAGCGGATCGGGCGGGGATAGCCTCAACCCAACGACTAACATAATCTACGGCCAACAGAATGTACTCAAATCCCTAACTCTTAGGGAATGGACCCATGAAATCGATGCCCCATGCGTCAAAAACCTCACAGAAGTGAATGGGCTGCATCGGCATCATATCACGCTGTCCACAAGTGCCCATCCTCTGACAGTCAGTACACCTCTTCACGAACTCATCAGAGTCCTTGAAGAGGGTAGGCCACCACAAGCCGGATTGGAGCACTTTCTGTGCCGTTCTCCTCCCAAAATGATGTCCTCCTACCTCAAGCTTGTGGCAGTAAGTGAGGACACTATGATGTTCCTCCTGAGGAATACACCGACGCCAGACGCTGTCCCCTCCCTCGTGGTAAAGGATGGGATCCTCCCAATGGTAAGACTTGGCCTTCGCTAGGAAGGTCTCACGCCTCTGCCTGGGCCAATCTTGTGGGACTTTCCCAGCAACGAGAAAGTTCACAATATCGGCATACCACGGGAGTGAGGCGATAGCAAGGATCGCCTCATCTGGGAAGGTATCTCTAATGGGATCAATCTGCTCAGAATCCTCAGGTTGCTCTAATCGGGAGAGATGATCCGCCACCACATTCTTGACTCCAGGCTTATCCTTGATCTCAATGTCGAACTCCTGAAGTAGAAGGATCCATCTAGTAAGTCTGGCCTTGGCATCCTTCTTTGACATGAGGTACCGGATGGCGGTGTGGTCAGTATATAAAGTCACTCTAGATCCAATGATATACGATCTGAACTTATCTAGGGCAAACACTACTGCTAGCATCTCCTTCTCTGTGACCGTATAATTCCGCTGGGCGGAATCCAATGTGCGGCTAGCATAATGTATGGCAAACGGAACTCCATCCCTCCTCTGTCCCAGCACTGCCCCCACGGCAAAATCGGAGGCGTCCGTCATGATCTCGAAGGGAAGAGACCAATCGGGTGGCTGAAGGACAGGAGCCTCAATAACACACTGTTGGAGAGTCTCAAAGGACGAAAGACACTTATCATCGACAAGGAACTCGGTGTCTTTCGTCAAGAGGTCAGTCAACGGTCGGGCAATCTTGCTGAAATCATGAATGAATCTCCTATAAAAACCAACGTGCCCCAGAAATGACCGTAGCTGCTTCAAATTGGACGGCGGTGCGAGTTTTCTAATGACGTCAACCTTGGCCGGATCAACCTCCATGCCCCTATTGGAGATGATGTGGCCAAGCACCGTCCCTTGAGTCACCATGAAGTGACTCTTCTCCCAAGACAGAACCAAACGGGTAGCAATACATCGCTGGAGCACTCGGTCTAGGCAGTCAAGACAGGAATCGAATCCGTCGCCGTAAACCGAGAAATCGTCCATGAAGACCTCCAAACACTCCCCCACCATGTCCGAAAAGATCGACAGCATGCATCTCTGAAAAGTCGCAGGGGCGTTGCATAACCCAAATGGCATGCGTCGAAAGGCGTACGTACCAAAGGGACAGGTAAAGGTAGTCTTCTCCTGATCCTCAGGAGCGATGGCCACCTGATTGTAGCCCGAGTACCCATCCAGGAAGCAATAATGGCTCTTCCCTGCCAGTCTCTCTATGATCTGATCAATAAAAGGCAGGGGGAAATGGTCCTTCTTGGTGGCCTGGTTGAGTCTCCTGTAGTCAACGCAGACCCGCCAAGAGGTGGGTACTCGTGTAGCAATCTCCTCTCCCGACTCACTGATCACAGTCGTGATGCCCGTCTTCTTGGGCACCACATGCAAGGGGCTAACCCACTTGGAGTCGGAAATGGGATAAATAAAATCTGCACTCCACCATTTTGATATTTCCTTCATGACAACCTCTCTTAGGTTGGGGTTCAGTCGCCGCTGGAACTCACGCGACGGCTTTGCCCCTTCCTCGAGATAGATATGGTGGGAGCACAACGAGGGACTAATCCCGTGGAGATCTGCTACGCTCCATCCAATTGCCTTGCGGTTCTTTTCAAGAACCCCCATCAGACGGAATTCTTGTTCTCCAGTCAGATCGGCAGAGATGATGACTGGGTACATCTCAGACTCTCCCGCAAGGAATCGATACTTTAGCGAAGTAGGGAGCGGCTTTAGCTCTGGACAGCTGGGTGCTGGCAAATCTGGCTTCTGAAGAAGATGTGTGTATGCTGACAATTCTGCCAAATCTGCCTGGGAAAATGATAAAGAACTCTCACAAACTGGATCTGGAGAAGGCGGGTCCTCTGCATTGTCTCTGATCTGCTCTGCCTCTACCTCCTCCTCATCTGTAGGCTCAAGTGGATCCAGGTCTGGTATCTGATCATCACAATCTGCCCAATCAGATTCTGAATCCGAGGGATCTGTATCAACTGCGGTGGCATCAGTACCACCGTAGAGTAGGGTGGCCTCAGTACCACCATCACTGAAAATTGTGTCGCGATCAAGGTCCGACTCTGCTGACTCAATAGTATCCTGAACCAGGGCTGTGCTCTCCAGGCTATCCTCTGCTCTCATCTGTGCATCAGTTGTGTCTGAATATGAGAGGATGGTCTGTGCTGCAGGATCTGCCCAAGCTGCCTCATCATCTGTGATCACAAAATCACAGTCCTGGTGAATGTCTGGCTCTGTATCTGTCAGATGTTCTGAATCTGTACTGCCCTCTGAGCGGGATCTATCTCTGGCTCTGTGATCCTTAACCGTCTCTATTTGTATACTCTCGCCCTGGACGCGAAAGAATACCTTCCCACTGTCATGGTCAGTCACCGCCTTGGCTGTGGCCAAGAACGGGCGACCGAGGATGATGGGGGAATCGGTCAACGAGTCAGGGGTCTCCATGTCCAGCACTACGAAGTCCACGGGGAATTGCAAACCCTGAATCGTGACGACAACGTCTCGCAATAACCCCTTTGGCCTCTTGACAGACCGATCAGCAAACTGAAGGTATGTCCTGCTCTGTCTAAGAGTGCCCAACTCTAAGTGGTTGAGAAGGGCTGCCGGAAGAAGGTTGATCGACGATCCGCTATCTAATAGAGTACGGTCGAACCTCTGCTCACTAATCTGACATCTGACATATGGGGCTCCTAAATCTGGCCTCTTGGTAGGCAGATGGTTCTGGATCGCGTAACACGTGGCTTTTGTCAACACATGAATCTCTGCGGTGTTGTTCCTCTTCTTCCTCCTGACTGTGGTCCTGTCTCTCAAGGATCGCTGAAGAAGAGGGATGTGCTGCAAAGCCTCATGGAGGGTCAGCTGGATGTGAAATCGGTCTATCATGCTCTGGCTGAACTCCTCCTGCTCTCTCTTTTTTGGATCTTTTTCTCTTTTCTTCCCCTTCCCCAACTCAAGGGCTCTAGGAAAGGGGATCACAGGGTCCTTCTCAGATGAAGGACTAGGAATAGGCCTAGACGGTTCGATGACCGGATCCTCACATACATCATTCACCACAGTGGGATCAGAAGAAACTAAACCTTTTCCTTTATTCAAAATAGAGTCCTGAGATACATTCATACGAGGAAAGACAACATCTCCATCAAAATGAATAATGGTGGCCTCAGTACCACCTCTAGCTGGCTCTACAACTAGACATCTTGCGGCCTCAGTACCGCGGGCTGGCTCGGCTCTGCTGGTGGCGTCAGTACCACCTCCTCGATATGGTGAAGCGGCGACCTCAGTACCGCCGGTGGAATCAGCATCTCGGGTGGCATCAGTACCACCGTCATCATCATGTGCGGCTTCAGTACCGCTCTCCTCTTCCTCATCTGGCGCTCTGGATGGATCCTCGCGTTGTCGCTCAGATGAGGCGCCGCCTGCTGGTCTTCTACCGCTCCTAAGTGTAACAAAATCAGCATCAAATAGATCCGACGACATATCATCAAATGAGTCACTAGGAGTGGTAGGCTCAGTGTGAACTACCTGCTCAGACTTCCTCTTCAAGCTATTCGGATTAGGCTCGATCTGTGCAGGGATGGCGGCCTTCCCTCTCATCAGGTCCCGCATCTCCTGGCGGAACTCGTCCATCTCCCGTCTAAATGTAGCCTGCTGCTCTGTGAAGATGCGGGCTAGATCATCCAAGGCGGGGCTCTCATGGGAGCCTGACGGGTTGCCTCTCTGGTAATGAGGCTGCTGGACCTGGTGCTGCTGCGGCTGAGAGGGGTAAGAGGAAGGATGCTGCTGCTGGTGAGCTTGCTGCTCACGTCTCCAATTCTGTCCCTGCTGCTGGTAGGGACGAGGTACGAAGGATGATGGCTGGTGTGGCTGGTATGCTGGGGGTTGCTGGTGATCTCTCTGCTGGGAGTAATGCCCTCCCTGACCGGCTGGCTGCTGTTGGAACTGGTTACCCCCATTCCCCCACCTGAATCCGGGATGGTATCGTCGGATTCCAGGTTGAGGACGGTCATACCAAATCCCGTTGACATCCATCAACGGCTCTGCATCGAAGGGGTCTGGCGGCAGTACTGCCAGAGGCTGATCCGGCTGATATACCACCATCTGTAAGTCTGGAGATGGTGGTGATTGGTAAGAGGGCTGCTGCTGCTGGTACGGCTCCGCCTGTACAAGGTGAACTTGTCTAGGCTGCTGCAAGGAGCTGGAGCGCTGGGACGAGCTGCGGCTGCTGCCAGAATCGCCTCGCGACTGAAGACGGGGCTGAGAAGCCGTCTGTGCCTCCTGAAGACACAAGAGATGGGTCTTCATGTCGCTCAGAGTTTGTGCCATCTGCTCCATCTGAGTTATGCCCTGGCACTGCTTCTTCTCTATTATTTCCATGCGGTCCAATTTCTCGCTGATAATCCCCATGTCCGCAGCGGCCGACTCTGCCTGTGCGGCTGCAACTGTGGACGAACTGGATGGACCTGCATCAACCCGTGCTATCCGCTGGTACTGCACGGGTCCTGGCGGCTGCTGAGATCTCTGTGTGTACAACCAAGTCTGGGACATCACCATGTAATTTTCGACCATCTCCTCGTAAATGGCCCAGACTTGGTCGTGGTCCTTGGCAAAGTAGGACCCGCCGCAAGAAGCATTCACCAGACCCTGAAGCTCTGGCGTCATCCCACTAAAGAAGCTCTGAACTAGGTTCGGCTTGGAAATGTCGTGGTGTGGGCATCTATCCAGAAGCTCTCTAAACCTCTCCCATGCCTCGTGAAACTGCTCGTTAGGGAGCATGGAGAAGTTGTTGATCAGGGCCCTCGCTGCATTCGTCCGCCCGAGTGGATAGTACTTGTTCAAGTACTCGGTGCGGAGCTGCTCCCAGGTGTAAACAAACTTCCCTAAATGCTTCAGCCAGGCGGTTGCTCTATCTGCCAGTGAAAAAGGGAAGGCCATCATCCGAATCGTATCCTGGTCCACATGACGGTCGTGGACAGTGCTGCAGATCATCAAAAACTCCTGGAGATGGAGGTGGGGCTCCTCAGTGGCAAGTCCGTGAAAATGAGGAAACATCTGCAGGGTGTTTGGAGGGAACTTGAAATCCCCCACGATGGCAGGTACCACCACCCAATGGTGCATCAGTGTAGATCCGGGGTTGTGTAACTCCCGCATCGGTCTCGGTGGTCCCGCTGCTGCGGCGGCTGCCGCTGCGGCAGCTGCCGCTGCGGCAGCTGCTGCTGCGGCTGCTGCCTCGGCATCAGCATCAGGAATGTCCTCAGGCTCGCTCTGATCTCTCACTTCTCTGAGTCGCTCCAGCTCCCTTCTCATCTCAATCATGAAAGCTCCCTGATCGCGTAGCTGCTTCTGTACTGTCTCTAATGACGCGATCAGGGTGGAGTTGATCGCTCCCTGGTCTAGTACAAAATGTTCGGGTTGGCGATCATCTGAACTGCCGGCTCCGGCCATAGTGACGTCTGCAAAATCAGATGAGCCCAATTCAGGTTCTGTCAAATCAATTCGTCTTTCCTCGGGCTCATGTCTCTCAGTAGCAAAAGAAAGGGGATCGAGGGGGAACAGGGTGGAATCGTACTCGGGCCCGGAGAGCTGGTCTCGACTCTCACGGGCCAACCTAAATGGTGAAGTAGACGCGCCTGAAAGCGGTGCAGCCAAAGGCTGCCTAAGAGATCGTCTACCCATCATCTTGATCTGACGAGTTAGGCGGATGGGATCTGGAGAAAATATGATCGCAAAGCAAACCCCCGGTTCACCAACACAACACAATCTGAAGACCGTGAAAGCTCGGTCAATTTATCTTGTCAATTTTATTTGGTGAACACACAGAATATCAGAGCGCTTACGTGACCTGTTAGGATACCCGATGCTACTCCAACCGACTGGCCCGCACAGAAGAGTCGGTAGTCAGCTAGAAATAGCACCGGAGGGCTCTACCTAGGGTGCGGGTCACTCTCTCGCGCATCCAAACCATACAATGAGGGGGTTGCTCTCCCCAAGACAAAATTTTTTAATGTGAGTGTCTTTTAGGGTCAATAGTGTTATCCAGTCCCAATTTTTTTTTTATTTTTAATTTTTTTCAAAATAAATACAAGCGGCCTAACGAATTTTCCGATTCTCCTGATTATTAAGTCAAAAACGGGGGAAGAAGTCGAAAAAGCTGATGCACGAGAAATCAATGATGCATGCAAAGTCAGAAAAGCGTACCTGCCTCCAGCTCTCTACATGCAGAGTGATCCGCGCATAAAATAAAGACAGAAAAGTAAACTAAGCTATATGATGCAACGGTAAAAAGCCGAGTCCTAAGACAAGCAACTTCTATTGATCGTGAAGAACAATAGTTAGTTAACCGAATCGAGTCCGGAGTCCGATCTTGGGAGTCACTCGGTGCCCGCCACAACGGGTCCTGCCAGCGCTGTATGTGACTCCTAACGGCACGTGGTCTCAAATCCAATTAAACTAACTTTTTTAGTGAATTTTAGTAAGGTCCAATTACGTTCTATAGGAACAGATATTCTATTAAGTGTTGGGCCTTAGAAATCTTACGTCACAACCAACAAAGATCCTATGTCTAGGGGCTCGAGCAAAAACCGCGAAAAACCCGGAAAATGACAGTAAGAAAGAAAAAGAAAAGCCGCGAGAAAACCGCGAAAAACCGCGAGGTCCTAATGGGTCCCCCGAGCACACCGGTACTCGGCGAAACAGACCCGCTAAGTTACAAGTGTCCACAAATGTCCAAGTTCTAAATTATTACAAACAATATTGTTCTCTCTTAGAAAATAAAATTCTTCTTCTCTCTCCCTGCTCTTCTTCCCGTGCGGGTCCTCAAAAATAAACTCCAAGTTGTCCACGCAGTACCTCGCACAAAAATCAAAGAGAGAGAGTGTCAGAAAACAATGAAAATATAGAGAGACAATAGGGAAAAATGACTACAAAGCCGTGCTCCCCGGCAACGGTGCCATTCTGATGACCGCCCGAATGACTAAGGTAAAGGTGTAGAAAAATAGGTCGTTGCGACCTCAATCACTCAGACTAAGTCAATCAAGAAAAATCAACCACTCAGGACATGTAAAACTAATCAAGCACAAAAGAGAGCGGTCTCGCTATGAGATTAACCTGGTATAGCACCCAGGGTCGAACACAAGGAGCACGAATTGGCCAAAGGCCTACGAAGTAGTCAAAATGAAATAAAACACAGAGAAGATATTTTTAGTGATTTTTAATGATTTTTATATTTTTTTGAATTTTTAATATGTGAAGAAAATAAAAGAAAGTAAATATCAACACACTTCTACAATTTATTTCACACACCAAAAATAAAGCAAAAATTCAAGAAAAAAGGTTTTTATGTTTTTTAAGTTTTTAAGTGTTTTTGGTGAATTTTTGGTAATTTTCTTTGGTATATTTTATTTTCTAAAAATCAAAAAGTGAGAGAAAGACAGGGTACTGTCCAGCCAGAACCAAAACCCTTAAATAAAATATCTAAGGATCACAAAAGGGTCTGGAGGTAATTTTCCTATATTCTAAATAAAATAAGGAAAATTTGGGCACCAGAATTATTGCTTTTGGATTTTTAGATTATTTATTATAATTTTTATGGGTTTTTAAGGGTTTTTAAGTTTTTAGGGTTTTTACGCAATGAAAAATAGCCAAAATTGGCTAGAAAATCAAACAACACACAAACAACAGTAACTAAAATTTTTAGAATTTTTGGGGGTGATTTTATATTTTTTTGTAATTTTTCAAGTTAAACAGTAGCAAAAATAGGGGTTTTTGAATTTTTAAAAATAGCAAATGAAATAAAAAATGTCCTCAAAAATTCATAAAAATTCTACACCATGGCAGGAGCCATGTGTCAAATTTTCATCGAATTTGGAGGTGATTTGATATTTTATTCAAAAATAAAGGAGGGGCACAGTGCACAGGGACCTAAGTGCAAATACCCAAAAGTTCTGGGGTCCTGGTGCAAAATACCCAAGAAATCACGCGCGTGGCGCGTGCCTGGGGCACTCAGGGACCTAAATGTAAGAAAAATAAGTTCCGAGGGCTTATTGGTAACAAGTACCAAAAGTCCAGGGGCTTATCTGCAAAATACCCAAAATAAAACGCACATGGGGAATTAAATCACGCACAGGGGCATAAATGCAAATAAAGAAAACTTTTTATTCAATCCGATAACATCCAGAACTACAGGGCTTAAGTCGCAAATAACCCAAAATATCACGTGTCGATGCACGTGTCTCACACAAACAGGGGCATAAATGCAAATACTGAAAAGCTCGAGGTCTAATGTGCAAATAACCCAACGTAAACAAAATACTCAAAATATTTACAGGACTGAAATGTAACACAAAAACTACAAGGGGGCCTAAGGTAATTTACCCCTTTTATTAAGTCGAACCGATGGATGAGCGCCACGTGGATAGATGGACGGCTGAGAAGGGGGTGGCGCCCAGGTCTCCGGTCCTCGACTGTGATCCGACGGTCCAGGTGCTGCCACGTTGCAGATCGAACGGTGGGCGGACGACGAGGCTGAGCTGCGCTGGATCGACGGTGGAGATCGACCCTCGGATGGATCTGACGGTTGAAGCTGCTCCTCGAATGGACGTATGTGATTGGATCTGGAGCTCGGGGGTCAATCGGACGGCGGAGGAGGGTGATGGACGAACAGGGCTCCGGCGAACTTCGCCGGACTCGTGACGGCGCTGGTCTCCTTGTGGACGCTCGCTGAAGGTTGGAGAAGGAAGCTGCGATCCCTCCGCGTCTAATGGAGCCCTCCGATGGCCCAACCGATCCTCTGGGAGGTCCGGTGCGGTCGGCGGAGGTGGAGCAGCTGGTCCAAGTGGTCCAAGCCCTCAGATGGGCTTGGATAGACCTGCACAGTATCCCAGCAAACTCGCGGGTCGAGGGCAAAGTGCCTCGACCCTGTTAGGCGTGGTGAAGGTGCATGGTGCGTCGGAATGGAGAGCTCCGGCGAAGGTGGTCGGCGGAGGAGCTCGATTCCCAGATCCTGTGCGATCTGGGTTGGGTGAATGGGTGAAGAAGATGCGGAGAAGTCTGGTGAAGATGATGGTCGGGTCGGAATGGCAGATGGGAGATCGGAGGTGGCTGGCGACGGCGGCGGAGCTACGCTACCAGTAAGCTAAAAATCGAAAGCTACGCTAATCTACGGCCTAAGAGATCTACCTGGGTGGTCGGAGAGACTGGGGAAGAGCAGGGGGTGCTCCTGGTCTTAGCCTCAAGGGTCGTCTCGGCCCGAGGCTCGGTGCTCACGCTAGTGGCGGAGCAACGACGGCGACACACGCCGGATCAGTGGTTTCACCTCCTCGCCTCGCTGCAACAGGGGCGATCGCTTGCTGTCACTCTCACGGTGCCTCTGGAGTTCACTGGGAAGAAGGGGAAGGTCCAAAGATAAGGCGCGGAGGCGGCGGAGGTCGAGATATATATGGAGACAGGGCTGATTAGGGTTGGGTGGAGACGGCTATGGAAGGCGTGGATCCTTCGGCGAAGGATCTGGCGAGGATGTCGGATGATTGGCGAAGGATCCGGGCACGGGATTTGCGGAGGTGACAGGCTGGAGACGCGTGGAGAAATCGGCGAAGTCGGGTCGGGCGCGGGTCTCCCCAAAAGGAAAGAGTCCGCGGGGGAGTTGACCGGGGTCAACAATCCCCCGTGGACCATTCAGGAGCTGCCACATATTTGATTTTTTTTTGTTTATTTATTTTAAGGCAGAAAATGGCCGAATTAAGAAAAACTTAAAACATGAAATATTTTTCTTTTATTTTTTTCTATTTTTTGGTGATTTTTAATTAATTTTTGGAAATAAGAATAAGGTATGTACATTATAGGTCTATACATAGGTATATGTACACGATGTTTTTGTATTTTTAATTTTGTAATTTTTATTTGATTTTTGTTTTGTTTCTTTTTATTTTATTTACAAAATATAATCTAGAATATTTACAAAAAGTTTTAGAAATAAATAAATTTATTTACAAGGTGAAATAGCTAAGGAAGGTGGTATATGTACATGGTAAAAAGATATTTTTGGATTTTTGATTTTTAATTTTTATTTTGTTTTTAATAGCTTTTACAAAATATATACAAATATTTACAACATATTTTTGGGTGAGGAAAATATATAGTTTTATTTATTTACAAATATATACATATGTGAGCCCCTATCTCCCTCTACTTGGCTTTTATGCGGTCAGGCCCAAGCTGAGCCCTCCCTTGGGTTAGGTTGCTCAATATTTATTCTAAATATTTCCCTCTTTTTCTTTTTACTCTTTATTCTTTTATTTTTTCACAAAAACATGCTAATTATCTATTTTTACAAAGATGCATGCTTTTGCTAAATAATCCTATTTGCACATATCTACATGCATTTGCATAAGTTTTTGTAGCTAAAATATAAGAATAAAGAGTGATGAATGGGTATTCATCACTTAGCTCGAATGATGTCCTCAGAGTTAAGAGCGATGAAGAAGACATAACTCGTACTTAGTATAGGGAAGTGAAAAGGAAGGTTATATACAAAGATGAATGAAAGAATAGAAATCCAAGAGGATCTCGGCATTTCCCCCATACTTAGGATCAAATAATCCTAAGTATAGCAGGCTGTACACGAAGGGAAAGCCGAGTGAGAATGTACAGTGTCTACCCCCCCTATACTTAGGGTAAAATATCCCTAAGTATAGGCAGCAAAACAGAGGTAGAAAGAATCAATAGAATACCCGAGAGTCCTACACCCCCTATACATAGGGTAAAGTACACCCTAAGTATAACATAATCATAAGATGAGAAAAGGGGTGCGGGACTAAAGAATAGAGTGATATGGACAACTGGATCTATACAAGTCAGGAGAACAGTGATAATCAGGCGTGAGATGCAATAGATGTGAATCAAGAGACCACATCTCACGCAAAGTGAATCAGGGCAACATCAACGACTCGCGGCTCATGATCTAGATATGGCTTGAGCCGCTGTCCGTTCACTCGAAAGGTACTCTCAAAAGATAACTTAGATATGTCGATACTCCATTGTCATGTACCTTTCTCACCAAATAAGGTCTCTTCCATTTGCTCTGTAGCTTCCCTGGAAATAGACGAAGCCTAGCATCAAAGAGCCATACTCTATGTCCTGGCTCAAAATGCTTGTGGCTGATATGAGAATCATGCCACTCCTTCACTCTCTCCTTGTAATGTAGGCTATTTGAAAAGGCGGTATCACGAAGCTCCTCCAGGGCTGCTAACTCTACCCTCCTCTGATCTCCTACACTCTGGATCCAAAAGTATATCAGTGACAACCCAAAGTGACCTATGTCTCAGCTCAACAGGTAAATGGCAGGGCTTGCCATAAATGAGGCGAAAGGGGGATGTACCCAAAGTCGTCTTGAAAGACATCCTATATGCCCACAAGATCGAGTCCAAAAGCTGTGACCAATCCTTTCAGTCAGGGCAGACGACTTTCTGCAATATAGTCTTGATCTCCCTTTTCGACACTTCAGCAAGACCATTCGTCTGAGGGTGGTATGGAGTGGCAACTCGATGGTCTATGCTGAACTCGCTAGCAAGGGCCTTTACCTTGTCGTTGACGAAATGAGACCCCCCGTCAGATATCAACACTCGAGGTACCCCGAACCGTGAAATGATATGCTTCCTCAAAAATCGGTAAACAGTCCTAGCATCTGTGGTTCGGGCGGGGATGGACTCAACCCAACGACTAACATAATCAACGGCCAACAGAATGTACTCGAATCCCTGACTCCTAGGGAATGGACCCATGAAATCGATGCCCCATGCGTCAAAAACCTCATAGAAGTGAATGGGTTGCATCGGCATCATATCACGCTGTCCACAAGTGCCCATCCTCTGACAGTCAATACACCTCTTCACGAAATCATCAGAGTCCTTGAAGAGGGTAGGCCACCATAGGCCGGATTGGAGCACTTTCTGTACCGTTCTCCTCCAAGAGTGATGTCCTCCTGTCTCAAGCTTGTGGTAGTAAGTGAGGACGCTATGGTGCTCCTCTTAAGGAATGCACCTACGCCAGACGCTATCCCCTCCCTCGTGGTAAACGACGAGATCCTCCCAGTGGTAAAACTTGGCCTTCGCGAGGAAGGTCTCAAGTTTCTGCCTGGGCCAATCTTGTGGGACTTTCTTGGCAACAAGAAAGTTCACAATATCGACGTACCATGGGAGAGAGGCGATAGCAAGGATCGTCTCATCTGGGAAGGTATCACAAATAGGCTCAGTCTTCTCGCAATCCTCAAGATGCTCTAATCGGGAGAGATGATCCGCCACCACATTCTTGACTTCAGGCTTATCCTTAATCTCTATGTCAAACTCCTGGAGTAGAAGGATCCATATGGTCAATCTAGCTTTGGCATCCTTCTTTACCATGAGGTACCTGATGGCGGTATGATCAGTATAGATGATCACTCTAGATCCAATGATGTAAGATCTAAACTTATCTAGGGCGAAGACTACGGCTAGCATCTCCTTCTTAGTAATTGTATAGTTCCGCTGCGCGGCATCCAATGTACGGCTAGCATAGTGAATAGCAAATGGGACTCCATCCCTCCTCTATCCCAGCACGGCTCCTACGGCAAAATCGGAGGCGTCCGTCATGATCTCGAATGGGAGAGACCAATCGGGTGGCTGGAGAATAGGAGCCTCTACAACACAGCTCTTGAAAGTCTCAAACGACGATAGACACTTATCATCGACAAGGAACTTGGTGTCTTTCGTCAGCAGATCAGTCAACAGTCGGGCAATCCTGCTGAAATCATGAATGAAGCGTCGGTAGAAACCGACGTGTCCCAGAAAAGACTGTAACTGCCGCAAGTTGGACAGTGGATTGACTTTTCTAATGACATCCACCTTGGCCGGATCAACCTCCATTCCCCTTTTGGAGATGATATGGCCAAGCACCGTCTCCTGAGTCACCATGAAGTGACTCTTCTCCCAAGACAACACAAGGTGAACCTCAATGCATCGCTGAAGGACTCGGTCTAGGCAGTCAAGACAAGAATTGAATCCGTCGTCGTAGACTGAGAAATCATCCATGAAGACCTCCAAGCACTCCCCCACCATGTCCGAAAAGATGGACAACATGCATCTCTGGAATGTCACCAGAGCGTTTCACAATCCAAATGGCATGTGTCTGAAAGCATATGTCCCGAAGGGACAGGTGAAGGTGGTCTTGTCCTGGTCCTCGGGTGCGATGGCCACCTGATTATAGCCGGAGAACCCATCCAAGAAACAATAATGGCTCTTCCCTGCCAGTCTCTCAATGATCTGATCAATAAAGGGCAGGGGGAAATGGTCCTTCTTGGTGGCCTGGTTGAGTCGTCTGTAATCTATGCAGACCCGCCAAGAAGTGGGTACCCAGGTAGCGATCTCCTCTCCAGACTCGCTGACAACAGTAGTGATGCCCGTCTTATTGGGCACCGCATGCAACGGACTGACCCACTTGGAGTCGAAGATGGGGTAGATAAAATCGGCGCTCCACCATTTTGAGATCTCCTTCATGACAACCTCTCGAAGATTCGGGTTCAGCCGCCGCTGGAACTCACGCGACGTCTTTGCCTCCTCCTCGAGATAGATATGGTGGGAGCACAGGAGCAGACTTATCCCCTAGAGATCGGCTACACTCCATCCTATCGTCTTGCGGTTCTTTTCAAGAACCCCCATCAGACGGGATTCCTGCTCTCCAGTCAAATCTGCTGAGATAATGATTGGGTACATCTCGTGCTCACCCGCAAGGAACCTATACTTCAGCGACGCTGGTAGCGGCTTCAACTCTGGACAAGTAGGTGCTGGTAGATCTGGTCTCTGAAAGGTCTGAGTGAATGCTGCCAAATCTGCATGGGAGAACGGAAACTCTCGATCACAATCTGTATCTTGAGAAGGCGGCTCAGTTGGACTGTCTCTGCTCTGCATGGAATCAACCTCCTCCCTAGATGTAGGCTTAGTGGAAGTCAGATATGGTATAAAATCATCAAACTCTGCCCAATCTATATCTGACTCCGAGGGATATGTATCATGCTCACAAAAATCTGTCTCGCGGTCAGGAACCGGATCTGCTGCCTGAAAAATATCCTAGACCAGGAATGCGCTCTCCAAGCTCTCCTCTGCTGGCATCTCTGTATTAGCGAACTATGAAGGTGAGAGGATGGCCTGTACGACTAGGTCTGCCCAAACTACCTCGTCATCTGTAATCACAAAATCACAGTCCTGGTGGAAGTCTCGCCCTGCCTCAGTCATCTGCTCTGAATCGGATGTCGGCTCTGAGCAAGCTAAATCTCTGGCTCTAGTCTCCTCGACCATCTCTATTTGTATACTCTCACCCTCGTTGTGAAAGTACACCTTCCCGCTATCATGGTCGGACACTGCCTTGGCTGTGGCCAAGAACGAGCGTCCTAGAATGATCGGGGTATCGGTCAAAGACTCAAGGATCTTCATGTCCAACACAACAAAGTCCGTGGGGAATTTCAGGCCTGAATCGTGATGACAACGTCCTTCAGCAACCCCTTCGTCCTCTTGACAGATCGATCAGCAAACTGAAGAACCGTCCTGCTCTGTCGTAGAGTGCCCAACTCAAAGCGGCCGAGAAGGGCTGCCGGAAGTAGATTGATCGAAAAACCGCTATCTAATAGAGTGCGGTCGAATATCTGCTCATGTATGTAGCATCTGACATACAGGGCTCCTGCATCTGGCCTCTTGGCCAACAAATGGTTCTGAATCGCAAAACACATGGCTTGAGTAAGCACATGGATCTCAGACTGATGGTTCCTCCTCTTCCTCCTAACTGTGGTCCTGTCTTTGAGTGTCTATGGAGTAGAGAGATGTGATCCAAGGCCTCCTGAAGAGTCAGCTGAATATGGAATCTATCTATCATCTGCTGGCTGAACTATATCTGATGGTTCTTTTTTTGATTTTCTGTTTTCTTCCCCTTTGCCAGATGAAGTGCTCGTGGAAAGGGGATCACAGGGTCCTTCTCAGATGAAGGACTAGGAGAGGGTCTGGGCTGCTCAAGAATGGAAGAATCCACACATACATCATCAAGCACCACCGGTGGATCAGAATAAAATAAACCCTTTTCTTTATTCACAGAAACATCCTGAGATACATGTACAAACAGAAAGATAATAGGACTAGCAGAACTGGGAATGGTGGCCTCAGTACCACCCTCGGCATGTCGACTTGCGACATCAGTACCGTGCTCTGGCTCAGCAACTGTGGTGGCGTCAGTACCACCTCCTCCAACTGGTGAAGCGACGACCTCAGTACCGTCGGCTGGATCAACATCCATGGTGGCTTCAGCACCACCGTCATCATCTCTCGTGGCATCAATATCGCGCTCCTCCTTGCCTGGCGCTCCTGAAGTAGTGTGGGAACGTTGCTCAGACGAGGCACCACCTGCTGGCATCCTACCGCTCCTAAGTGTAACAAAATCAGCATCAAACATGTATGCAGACAAATCACCAAATGAATCACTAGGAGTGGCAATCTTTGTGAACTCTACCTGCTCAGATTTACTCTTCAGATTGTTCGGGTTTGGCTCAATCTAGGCAGGGATGGCGGCCTTCCCTCTCACGATCTTCCGCATCTCCTGGCGGAACTCATCCATCTCCGGTCTAAAGGTAGCCTGCCGCTCTGTCATGAGGTGGGCTAGGTCGTCTAAGGCGAGGTTCTCATAGGCTGGCCCATGAGAACCTGACGGGTGGCCTCGCTGGTAGTGAGGTTGCTGCTGCTGGTGTGGGTGAGAGGGGTACTGCTGTGGATGATACTGCTGAGGCTGCTCTCGCCTCCAAGACTGTCCCTGCTGATAGGGACGAGGACCATACTACTGGTGGTGCTGGGAAGAGTGCTGCTGGTGGTGAACTGGGGGCTGGGGCTGCTGGTGCTGCTCTCGCTGATGGCCGTACTGGCCACCCTAAACTGGAGGCTGCTACTGGGAACTGGTGCCTCTGGCCGACCAGCAGAATCCGGGATGGTCTCGTCGAATAATGGGCTGGGGGTGATCGTACCAAAACCCGTTGACGTCCATCAACGGCTCCATCTCGTAGGAGGGTGGCAGGAGTACTGCCAGGGGCTGATCCGGCTGGTAGACCACCATCTGAGTGTCTGGAGATGGTGGTGACTGGTAGTATGGCTGTGGCTGCTGGTACGGCTCCGCCTGTACAAGGTTAACCTGTCTAGGCTGACTGGAGTGCTGGGACGAGCTACCACTGCTGCTTGGATCTCCTCGTGCCTGAAGATGGGGCTGAGAAGCCGTCTGTGCCTCCTGGAGACACACGATCTGTGTCTTCAGGTCACTCAACGTCTGTGCCATCTGATCCATTTGAGATATGCCCTGGCACTGCTTCTTCTCTATAAGCTCGATCCGGTCCAGCTTCTCGCTGATGATGCCCATGTCTGCGGCTGTGGACTCGACCTGTGTGGCTGCCGCGGACGAAGTGGAAGGATCAGCATCGACCCGTGCTATCATCTGGTACTGCACGGACTATGGCTGAGGGCGTCCCTGAATGTAGAGTCAGGTCTGGGACATCACTGTATAGTTTTCGGCCATCTCCTCGTAGATGGCCCAGACCTGATCCTCATCCTTGGCAAAGTAGAAAACACCACAAGAAGCGTTCACCAGGCCTTGCAGCTCTAGTGTCAAGGTGTCAACCCACAGAAGAAGCTCTGAACTAGGTTCGGCTTCGTGATGTCGTGGTGCGGGCATCTGTTGGTAAGCTCTTGGAACCTCTCCCATGCCTCATGAAACTGCTCGTTGGGGAGCATGGAGAAATTGCTAATCAGGGCCCTCGCTGCATTAGTCTGCCCTAGTGGATATTACTTGTTCAAGTACTCGGTGCGGAGTTGCTCCCAAGTGTAAACGAATCTCCCTAAGTACTTCAGCCAGTTGGCTGCTCTGTCTACCGGGGAGAAAGGAAAAGAAATCATCCTGATGGTGTCCTCGTCCACCTGACGATCGTAGACTGTACTACAGATCATCTCAAACTCCTGGAGATATAGATGGGGCTCCTCAGTGGCGAGCCCGTGGAAGCAGGGTAGGATCTGAAGTGTGTTCGGGGGGAACTTGAAGTCCCCTACGATCGCTGGAGGTACCACCCACCGATGTGTTAGTGTCGATCTGGGGTTGTGCAACTCCCGCATCAGCCTCGGCTCTGCTGCGGCTACTGCCGGCTCATAGGGTCTCCGTGGTCCGTCTCCGGGATCGCGCTGCTCGCGGTCGGCTCTCATCTGCTCCATCTCTCTCGTCATCTCTACCATGAAAGCCTCCTGATCTCGTATCTGTCTCTGCATGGTCTCGAGGGAAGCTAACATGGTGGTGTTAATCGCACCCTGGTCCAGAACGTATGTGGTCGTCTCTGGCCTCTGACTATCGATGCGCTCCTCGCTGCTAGCCATGGTCTATGCAAAGGCAAAAGACCCAAACTCAGGTGCCGAAATATCAGTCCGCTATCTCGCATCTGGTACTGGTAACTCAGGAATAGAAGAAGGGTGGTCAAGGGGGAACAGGGCGGAATCGAACTCGGGTTTGGAGAACGGGTCTCGGCTCTCACGAACCAACTTAGATGAACGAGCTGGAGTGCAAAAAAGCGGTGCAGCCAGAGGCTGCCTAAGAGACCTCTTGCCCATCATCTTGATCTAGCAAGTTGGGCGGATGAGATCTGGAAAAACAACCAAGATGAGCAAACAAACCCCGGTTCACCTACTCTACGCTGAACCGAAGACCGTAAGAGCTCGGTCAATTATCTTGTCGATTTTATTTAGGTGATCATGTCAGGATATAAGAGCAATTACGTGACCTGATAGGAATCCAATCCGCCTACCAGACTGTCCTGTATAAAAGACCGGTAGTCTGATCGGGGTTCGGATGTGGCTCTAGCCTAGTGTGCGGGTCACTCTCTCGCACATACAAACCAAACAATGAGGGGGTTGCTCTCCCCAAGACAGATTTTTTTAGGTGAGGTGTCTTTTAGGGTCGAGTTTGTTTAGCAATCCCAAATTTTATGGTTTTTGTTTTTTATGTATTTTTCAAGCAAACAACGCCTAACGAATTTTTCGATTCTCCTTGTTATTTAAGTCCAAAAATAGGGGGAGAAGACGAAAAAGCCGATGCGCGGGAAATCAATGATGCATGCAGAGTAAAAAATGCGTACCTGACTCCAACAGTCTACATGCAAAACGATCCGCGCATATAGTAAAGACAGAATATAAACTACCTATATGATGCACGGGAATCGGCCTTAAACAGAGCAATTCTACACGGAAAGAACTGATGACTAAGTGGTCAACATGAGGGGTCGGTGTCCGGTCTCAGATGCCGATCGGTGCCCGCCACAATGGGTCCAGCACTGTATACGACCTCTAGCAGCTCGGAACCCCTCAAGTGACCAAGTAGTCTTTTCTTGTTAATTTTTATTTAGGTTCAATTTACGAGCTAATAGGTACAAACAAGTAATTAAGTGTGTGGACCCTAATTACACTACTAGAAAATGGTATATTAGCCACGCTTTAAAGCCATGGTAATATTACCGTCACAAACAATTTTATGCCACCATAAATTACCATAGCCTAAATGCAATAACGACGTAAATTTCTGTAGCCAATAAAATTAGACCACGGAAATATATCATGGTTAATAAATTTTGGTGACAGCACTCTACATGGACAATATTTTCAAGCTACGTTTTCCTCCCGTGACTGATTATTTTAAGAGACAAATAATATGACTGTGGCCAAATCCCCAAACTCCCTCCGAAATTCTACCATTCCCTCCCAAATTCTAAAATTAAACCCTCCATCATTCCCAAAAAATGTAATCCAATGTTAATCCCTCCCAATTATCCTGCCGATCAAATCCCAAATTCTCGGTTCCCCCCAAATCCCATTATTCCCTCCCAAATCTGAAATATAATCCATATTCTCTCTCAAATTTAACAATAAAATAATCCCCCCAAATCCCTAACGATTCTCCTTTCCTCCACTATCGTATTCCCTTTCCTCTTCCGTTGCCACACTCGACCAATCCCATTTATCCTCATTGCTCTCCTTTCCTTCGTCTCCGCAGTCCCCGACCAAAGCCTTCAGGATCTTTTCTCTGTGCGTGTGTACGATAATCTTCGTGCAAGAGGAGGCTACTCGAGATCGCGTCCTGTGTATTTGTGTTTTCTCTGCATTCCTTTTCTTTGAGGTAAATCTTTAATTTATTTATTAAAATTTCCTTATATTTTCATGTCTAGACCTATTTTCCACTCTAGTAGAAGTTAGATGTAAGGCAATACCTACAGCCATATGAAATCTCAAGGATTATAAGATTTTAAAATTCACATTCAATTTGATGGAACCTCCATATCCTCATTAATCTACATGTTATGGTCCTGCAAATCATGTAACAGAACCTACCACCTCTCGGTTGTAGATAACATGATGTCGTAGGAAACATCTGGTGGGAAGAAGAGATGGGTGGTAGAACCATGATCTTTGGGAAGGAGCGATTTTGTAGACCCGAGAAGATTTCTAAGAGGTCGACTCATTCAATGATTCCATAGCCCAACCCCAATCCTGACTCGTCTCTGCTTTCTTTTTAACGTCGAGATATTTTTCTCACGCGTTAGAGAGGCTACTGGTACATGGACTATTTCAACAAGTTACTCATAATGATGAAAATCAATTAATTTGGAATGTTAATATTCTTTGCTCACATTAAATTAGAGTTTTACTTCAGATGAGTGACTGGTAAAAAAACAGATGAGAGATTTTCTTGTTAGCCCGATTTCAGAAACCAGTAAAAGTATTGTATCTTATGTTTGTTTATGGCTACTATTGTGAGTTTCCTTTGCAAATTACAACATCCTCCGAGAAGGAAGTATAACCAGTAGTCTGAATGTAAGGGTCAGTATCATAATTTAGCTCGATAACAATAGTTCAGCTAGAAGATTGTTTAGGACATTGGACCCATTATAATTTCTCTCCTCCACAAAACGAATATTGGTATATAGTTGATATTGACGAATTAACCAAGATAGAGCCAAACAAGAAAACTAAAACATTTCCTTGTTGTGTGTGGGTGAAGGGTGGGGATCATTAAGTTGTGGTTTATAGTGAGTATTGTGGTCAATTTGTATCTTTTTATTAATTTTATGATTGTCCACTATATAGTAAGTCATGGGAGCAAAAGTGTTGAAGAATATACAATGAGTATTGTGGATATACAACTGAAGAATATACAATGGTCAACTAAAATATTTCGTTGGTATCTTTGTATTAGTTATACGATTGACCACTATATAGTAAGTCAAGGGGTAAAAGTAAAACATATACAGTGAGTATTGTGGTCAAATTATGAGGCAAAAGTGTTGTGCTACTTTGGTAATTTGGGGCATTGTGGTTGCAGTTCACAGGTTTTATTGTAACACTAAGTTACTATAGTGCTTTATATATGTGTGTGTGAATTTGGATGACCACTATACTCCAGTGATCCTCTGTTTTAAACAAGTGAATTGAAGAAGAGGAGGATATTAGTAGGTCAACCCTTATTATATATGAGTCATATTACTGTCACTACATTATTAAATTACCGTGGCTGGATAGAATATGATGTAATATCATGCTGGAGTCAGTGAGCACGGGTTTTTCAGTGAGCACGGGTTCCAGATCTGGATAGAATATGATGTAATATCATGCTGGAGCTTGAATTTCCCTACAAGAGAGACAGCAACGTTTGTTAACCGTGATTTTTGGGTTGAGGTTTCGGTTGACGGAGGTCGATAGATCTGACGGAAGGAAAATGTGCGTAAGATCCGTCCGGATATATGAAGAGGCCATGGGTTGTTTGGTGGATCTGAGATGGTGAAGGCATTGTTGGGGAATCGAAAGGGAGGGAGAGGAGAAGGATGGGTTTGTTGCCGTGTTGGGCTGTGGAGCTGAACAGGAGGGGATTGGAAGAGGGTAAGAGCCGTGGGTGAGGGAAGCAAGAGGGGCATTTTGTCCATTTGGAAAAAAAAATCCAAACTCCATTTAAGGTGAGAGACATACCAGGAACCACATTGTTACCATAAACAATGTTTAGGACCCAAATCATTACGATGGCAAGTTTAGGGACCATATTGTTGTGGAATAATATAGTCGAGTATTAATGCCATTAAACCCACTCTGACATGTCTGATTACTGCCATTAAACCCACCATATCATTACGATGATCGAGTATTAATGCCATTAAACCCACTCTGACAGGTCTGATTACTTCCTCCCAACCATTTTGCTGTGGAATAAATGTTTAGAACGAAAATATATTTATAGATTCTCATGCTGTATATATCTAGCTAATGGATTGGTATACATTATGTAGATGGACAAGACTTGGTTGACTAAGCGGTTGTCAGATATAGAAGTATATAATCGAGGAGTTCATGATTTTTTAGACTGGGCATTTCATTCTGATAGAGCACGTTTCAGATTTGGATCTAACAAGGATTGCATTTATTGCCCTTGTCGGAAGTGTATGAATAACAAGAGACATAAACGAAAGGAAGTATATGATCACCTTATTTTGAATGGGTGGTGGCAAAGATATATTATTTGGAATTTACATGGAGAGGAGGAATGGCTTCAAACAACATCAGAAGTTGCAGAAGTCGAAGAGCGATCGGAAGATATTATTACTCCTATGGTAGCAGATGAACCTATTGAATTCGAAGGTAATTTAGACAATGTTGAGACGGTTGACAATGGAAGGGATCAATTTCTCAAAGCTTTTATGGAAGCTGAGGAACCTATTGCCAAAGGGTTGAAGATGTCTCGATTCAAGTTCATCTTAAAACTATTCAAATTGAAAGTTAAGCATCGAGCTACAACCGCCTTAATGTCAGATATGCTGCAGTTTATTTTTGAGGTATTAGAGAATCCACCAAATTATCCGCAAAGTTGGTATGAGGCTAAGAAGACTCTTCATAAATTAGGAATGAATTGTGTCAAGATTGACGCATGTCCAAATGACTGTATTTTATTTTGGCAAGACAATAGCGACCTTGAATTTTGTCCACATTGTAAAAGTTCTAGATACAAAGATGTTTGTAATTCTGTAGTCAACAACAAGAGAAGAAAGAAGCCGGCAAAGATTCTGCGATATTTTCCTTTAATTCCTAGGTTGCAACGCCTCTATCAATCACAAAAAACTGGAAAATAGATGTCATGGCATAAGAAGATAAGAAAAGATGATTGTAATGGTCTTATGCGCCATCCAGCTGATACTGAGGAATGGAAAAGATTTGATTCGATCCATCCAGATTTTGCAAGTGAGATGCGTAATGTTAGACTTGGAATTGCAAGTGATGGTTTCAATCCTTTTGGTAACATGAATAATAGCTACTCTATATGGCCAGTCGTCGTATTCACATACAATTTACCACCGTGGATGTGCATGAAATCTATGTTTACAATGATGTCGTTATTAATACCTGGAAGTAAAGGTCCTGGAAATGCAATTGATGTATATCTATAACCATTACTTGAAGAGTTGAAGGTTCTATGGATCAATGGTGTTGAAACATATGATGCAAATAAAAATGAAACTTTTTGTATGCGAGCAGCAATTTTATGGACCATTAATGATTTTCCCGCTTATGCAAATTTATCCGGCTGGAGTACAAAAGGATATACTGCATGTCCTATTTGTATGGATCGAACACACAGTTTACGTCTGAGGAGCAGTTTAAAACAATGTTACATGGGTCATCGTCGTTTTCTTCCAGAAACACATAAATGGAGGGATCGTCGGTTCAATAAAAAGTTTGATGGTAATTCAGTCGGAGAATGTTTGGACTTGGGAAGCATTCGTTATAGTGGAGCAGAAATATGGAATCAGCAACAATGTTTGGAGGAAATTCTACTTGGACGTCCTTTTAAACAACTTAGAACAGGTGGTTGGAGGAAAAAGAGCATATTCTTTAAAGAATTACCATATTGGAAAGATTTGATAATTAGACACAATTTAGATGTCATGCATATCGAAAAGAATGTCATGGACAATATTTTATGCATATTAAATTTATCAGGTACATCTATGGATACACTTAGAAGTAGACAAGATCTTCAACAACTGCGTATCAGAAGTGACTTGCATCCAATTGAGGTCGGAGAAAATACATTTGAATTACCAAATGCAAGCTATACATTGTCACTTGAAAAACGAGAAACTATTTTAAGGTTTCTGAAAGCGATTCGGGTTCCCGAAGGTTATGCAGCAAATTTATCAAAATGTGTTAATATAGATGAGAGAAAAATTTCCGGCTTAAAGAGTCATGATAATCACATATATATGCAAGTGTTTATGCCATTAGCTCTACGTGGAAGTCTACCTGATAATGTACTAGAACCATTGATGGAGCTCAGTTTTTATTTCAAAGCTATTTGTTCTAAAGTTCTTGATCCTACTATTTTAGTAAGGTGAGAGACTGATATTGTAGAGACGTTATGCAAGTTGGAGCAGATTTTCCCACCATCATTCTTTGATGTGATGGTTCACTTAGTAGTCCACTTGGCCAACGAGGCTCGAATTACAGGACCGATACAATACAGATGGATGTATCCAGTAGAGAGATTTCTTAAGAAGTTAAAAGACCATGTATTTAATATGGCGCATCCAGAAGGTTCCATAGTAGAGGGTTATCTCTTTGAAGAATGTGTTAATTTTTCGTCATTATATCTTGATGATGAAAATGATATCTTCAACTCTGTCGAAGAAAGTAAAGATGACATAGATGTTGACAACGATGATGATGGTATTGTATCTATTCTTTCAGATTATGGAAAGCCATCAAGTGGCACAACTCGAAAGTTTTTAGATGCTGATGAGATGAATTTGGCTCATTATTACATATTAATGCAGATTAAATAACTTGATATGTTTTTCGAAGAGTACAATAGTATGTTTCACAATCTTGAACGACGAAAGTCTATCTATGCACGTAATTTCTTACAATGGTTTAGGTCTAAACTTAACCAGCTCAAAGAATGTCAAGATAGTAGATGGACTCTAGAGTTGCAGATTTTAGCTGAAAGACCATTTTCATTTGTCCACACATATACTACTTATACAGTTAATGGATTTAAATTTCGAATCAAATCTGTTGACTTACATAGAAGAACACAGATGTGTGGTGTCATTGTGAAATCTCATCTTCAATCAGGCTTGGATGGCTACTATGGAGAGGTAATTGAAATCATTGACATCAGTTTCACACACGACAAGCGTGTTGTTGTTTTCAAATGTATATGATTTGATGTATTCAATAAAGATAGAGGTTTTGTAAAAAATAAAGATGGTTATATTAGTTTAAATCGAAGTCGTATATTGGAGACAGAGGAACCGTTTGCACTTGCAAGTCAGGTTGAACAATTTTTTTGTTGAGGATATTGAAAGACATGGATGGATAATTCCGATTAGAACAATACCACGAGCCTATTACAATATGCATGAAAAAGATATAAATGATTCCGATGAGGAATGTGAAGCATATCAGGAAGAAAATTTAAGCTAGTAAAGGTAAGTCGTATATTCAATTATTATTTATATGTCTAAACATTATTGCTTTGCTTGCTACAAAATATGAGAAATGCTTTGCAAACTCTTTTCAATATAATGTCGGGATTGTTGTAATGCAGATGCCTCCCCGTCGACGAGCAGTTGATCGCAGAGTACATCATCACAACACACAAGATGAGCAACATTCACCCTCTCCACCTACAAGACCATCATTGGTAAATCTTAATATTTAATTATTCACTTTAATATGAATTCTTGCATAAATTATTGTCTTCCATGTTGTAACAAAGGTGACCTCCCATCAGCGGGCGATCGATGATATTGAACATGATCGCAACACACCAAATGTATATCGTTCGCCATCTCCTCCTTCAAGGCCGTCATTTGCATCGGTAATGTTGTGTTATTAAAGGTTGTATGAAAATGAGAAAGATTGTCATTTTTAAAATATGATTAACTTATATTGTTTAACACTAGGTGGCCTCTCATCGACCAGCAATAGATCATCGAGTTCATGATCACAACGCACCAGATGAGCATCGTTCTCCTTCTCCTCCTACAAGACCATCGTCTGCATCGGTAAAGTTGTGTTATTTAAGGCTGTATTAACATAAAATTCGTTTGTCATCAAATAATACCATTCAATTTATATATGAAGAATTTCTATTATTTATCATCAGGTAGTCTCTCGTCGACGGGTAATCGATCATAGAGTGCATGATCACAACACACAAGATGAGCATCATTCGCCATCTCCTACCATGAGACCATCATCTACATCAGCTACTCCATCTGAGGAGGATTTAGGGACTCCAAGTACACATGAGTCCAAACGACCACGAGTACGAGGTGCTGCTCAAGGAGCTGCTCTCAACCGTCTTAGACCAGGAGAGACTTTTTTTGTAGATCTTGTGGACGGTTATGCTGTTGGAATCAATAGTGAACTTTTTCAAAGTCATTTGGGTATACTCACTCGTAGTATTATCCCAATTACGATCCGAGATTTTCGAAGAGACGCCACAAAAGAGATGCGTGATCTACTTATGAAGAGATTGAGGGTAAGGTTAATATATACCTTAGAAACATTGTTCCTATTTTTTATATGGAAATTTTAATCAGAATATATTACAGGAATCATTTTTGTGGGAGATCAACGATGAGTTGGATAAGATGATTCTTTTGCATGCTTCAGAGTTGCATCGAAGTTGGCGATTTCGGATTAAGAGAGATGTAAGCAAATAAATTTATTTAATCATTATAGGCTTATCATTGGAATGAATTAATATGTAGAATTATAATCTATATGTGTTATCTATATTTACAGCACTTTGATGAGAACATCCCGATAAGTCAACTACTTGCTAATGTACCAGAAGGTATAACTGAAGAAGATTGGAGAACTTTAGTTGATTACTGGACATCCAAGGAATATAAGGTATAAATTCGAACATTTAGTGGTTACTTTAATAGTTCAATAGTGTCCTCTTTAGTTTAGATTTCTGTTCGAAAATAATAGGTGTTAATTATGGAAATTATATTGTTGTAGGCAATGCAATGTAGAAATGCACATAATCGATCAAAGTTAACACATGCAGCTCATCGCATGGGTAGAAAAAACACCAAACAGTTAAAGCACGAGTTGGTATGTAATTGCTGCTTTTTTAATTTAAGTAATTTTTATGCATTACCTCATATATTTATTTATATAATTAAATTCAGGTGAAAAAGGGCATTGATGCTGATCGTTGCAATCTTTTTATATACTCAAAAAGTAGAGAAGGAAAAGATGGCTCAAGAATGTGGCATGATAAGAAATTTCAAAAGCAACATGTAAGTTAATTTACTTATGTTTCAAATTCATTTTACTCTATCTATTAATTCAAATTCTTTTTATTTCATTGCCTCAGGAGCACATGATGGCACTTCAATACCCTAATGATGGGTCTCCTATCTCTCCAGACGCAGCATATCTACAAGCTACTGGACCTGAACATCCAGGACGCGTGAGGGGAGTAGGCGGAGGGGTTAATCCATCCAAGTACTATGGAGGTAGAGGCCAATCAGATCATAGCTTACATGACCGAGTCACAAGATTAGAGGTCTTGCTAGGAGAGATAGCAAAATCAGTTGCTGTCATTGCCAAAGCACAAGAGGCGTCATCATCGAAGGACGGTCGTTCATCACAAAGAGAGTGTTCGTCGTCTGGAATGAACAAAGACAAGGGTGCAAGAAGAGATGATGATGAAAATTCAGAAGATGATGCCGATTTTAGTGATTTTGCTTTAGATGATTAGCATTTATTTTTAGACTGATCTTTATTTTACATCTCATAGTATTAGATTTCAAAGGCTTAATTGAGACATGCATTACTTTTTTTAACAGTATGTTTTTTTTTGCCACGGTACAACATCCATGGCCAAATCTTTGTCTCCACAACTATTAAACCGTGGCCAAATCCTATGCACTTTGGTAAGATAGTTTTTGCCACATTTTTGTTTACCATGGCTTAAATAGTTTTGTCATGCTATTTAACCGTAGCTAGAAAGTTTTTTCATCGATAAAATTACCGTGGCCAAAACAGTATAGCCACATAAGTTTACCGTGGCGAAAAAGTGACCTCTTTGGCCACGGTAAACTATAAGACACGGTGGTATAAACCACGGTAATAATACCGTGGTCAATGCTATTAGGCGACGGTAATATTACATTAAGCCACAATACTAAACCGTGGCATGTTCATTATTTTTTAGTAGTGTTATTACGACGCAATCAGAGAAAATCCTAAGCTAAGGCCAAAAACCGTGAAAACCATATAAGCAGTAAATAAACGGTCTGAAAAAAAACAAAACTGACGACAACCACAGTGAGGTCCTCCAGAACACCGGTGCTCGATGAAACAGACCCCGCAATCACCAAGTATCCAAGTCTGAGTCTGGTCCTGTGTTATTACAAATTAATAATATCTGAAAATAAATCTAAACTATAGTATACTAATCCGCGGCTATCCGTAGGTCCCACACTCCTACTCGGCCTCTTGCGTCCTCCTGCAGCTCTGTAGAGAAGAGAGCTGCCTCCGACTCTCGCGGTTGCGTCGGCTCTTCGAGAAGAGCCGCCTCGGTCCTCGAGCCCTCGCAAAAAGTCAACAGAGGTGTCAAGCACAATTATTATAAAAATAAACAAGATAAAATGAAATAAAATGACTATATGCAAAAATGGAAATAAACACACAAAATAAAACAAACAAAATAAAAAAAATGAAAATAAAAATAAAAAGAAAATAGAAAGCCGCAAAAAGCCGCGGACAAAAAAAAAGCCGCAACCGCAAAAAACAAAAGAAAATAAAAATCGAAAAACGACGACTACTAAGCCGTGCTCCCCAGCAACGCGCCATTTCTGATGACCGAAAGATCCCACAAAATACGGGTAAAGGTAAACAAGGGTCGTTGCAACCCGGATCTCACGGTAATCGGTCAATCAAGAAAATTAGAAACCACCAAAATAAGATATAAAATAATGAAATCACAAAGCGGTCCTCGCTAATTTATTAACCTGTTATAGCGACCAGGGTCGGACTCATGGAGCACGAGTTGGCCTTACGGCCTACGAAGTAGTCAAATCGAAAAATAAAGAATGAAATGTTTTTGGTGGATTTTTATGATTTTTAAATGTTTTTGTATTTTTAATTTTATAAGAAAAAGATAAAACAAGCAACAAAAATAATTTATTCAAGCACTAAAAAATACTCAAAAAATTAAAATAAAATTGTTTTTGTGTTTTTTATGTTTTTAAGTGTTTTTAGTGAATTTTTCAGAATTTTCTAATTTTTATAAGATTTTATAAAAATCAAAAAGAAGGAAAACAGTGGGTCACTGTGCAGCCGGACTTGAAAGATCAATTAAAAATATAAAAATGATCTATAAAAATCTGGAAGTAATTTTTATAAAAAGTATATGTAAAAATTAAGCTATAGGAAAAGAGTTTATATTTTTTGATATTTATATATTTTTTTAGAATTTTTATAAGATTTTTAGGGTTTTGCAATTTTTATGGGTTTTATAAATCCAAAAAGCGCAAAAATTAGACAAAAACAAAAACACCAAAACTAACAGTCCCTAATTTTTTTAGAATTTTTAGACAAATTTTTATATTTTTCTTTGATTTTCTTTTCCAAACAGTACCAAAAATCAAGGTTTTTGAATTTTAAAAATAGTAAAAAGCCTCGAAAATGTCCCTAAAATTTAGGGAAATTTTTACACAGTGGCAGGAGCCACATGTCAAAATTTCACCTAATTTGGATTTGATTTGATATTTTATTAAATAAAAACAAGACACACAACAATCAGGGACCTAGATGCAAAGAAACATACTTCCAGGGGCTTAAACGTAACACATATAAAAAAAGCAGGGCCTGGAATGCAAAAATCCCAATATAACACGCGCAACACACGCGACAAGCATTCAGAGGGGCATAAGTGTAATTCCTATTTAAATAAATGCAAACAATAACACGCAGGAACATGACTAAACATGCAAAATGTCCAGAATGTCACGTGACGAAGCACGTGTCTCATACATGCAAGGACTGAAATGTAATTAAAATAAACCTAGGTACCTAACTGCAAATGTTCCAAAATAAAAATAAGGTGCTAAAATATTTATAGGACTCAACAGAAATAATAAAAAGGCAAAGGGCCTAAGGGATATTACCCATTTATTATAATCGGATGGTCGAGGGAGCGCCACGTGGAGATTCGACGGCTGTGGTGTGTGGCTAACCCTTCGCTGGATCGGCGCTCTAGATGAACTCCTGATCAAGATCCGACGATCGAAGCTGCCCGAAGAATGGAGGGCTGAGATCTAAACTGGGATGACGCTCGATTCGATGGTGGTGGAGGGTCCTAAATGAACTTGCTACCGGCGAACTTCGCCGGCTCACTACGAGCGTGTGGGACCTCCTATTGGGCTGCTGAGAGATGGAGAGGGAAGCTTGGACTCTTCTGCAGCCGATGGGCACCTCCGATGAGGCCGGGAAGCTCTGGCGACGGCGGAGGAGCAAAGCTCCTGTGCTCGAATGTGCGGAACCTAAGATGGGTCGCTTTGACCTGCAAAACAACACAGCAAGACTACTGGGTCGAGGGCAAAGTGCCTCGACCCGTCAGGGGGTGAAATGGATGATCGGAAGGGGGCAGAGCGTAGTCTCCAGCAAAGCGATGGCGGAGGAGACTCGGTTCTTTGTTCTGGGGCGAACCAAGGTGAACGGAGGGGCGTAGAACGTGGGTAGGAGTCTCGTGAGTGTGAATCGGTGGTCCGATGATCGAATGGGTGACTGAGATGATGTGAATTGGCCGGCGACTGCCGACGGCGCTAATTGGGCATAAATGGAAATTAGGCTAAACTGAGGTGAATCAGAACTACCTGATGGCTAAGGTCGACTGGGCTGAAGCTAAGGAAGCTCTGGGGGTCTTTGCCTCAAGGGTTCGTCGGGTCCCGAGGCTTGGCGCACCTCGCGGCGGCGCGCGATGAAGAACTCGCCGGATAAGTGGCTGGGGACACATCCTCCTCACTACGACACGACCCTCGGATAGTTGTCACTCTAAGGAGGGTAGTGGAGTTCATGGGATGGAAGGGCGGAGCCAAAGATGGCGTGAAAAGTGCGACGGAGGTGTGGCTTTATACTGGGAAGGGTTACGCTAGATGGAGTCGGGCAGGGTTGCTCGAAGCACGGACCCCTACGAAAACCTCCGGGCAAGGAGCTCGGATGATTCAGGAATAATCGGGGCCCAGGGTTTTAGTTGATGGAGATCGGATCAATGCGTAAAAAATAGGAGAAAACAGGTCGGGGGGCAAGATTCGCGTCTGGGTGGTCTAGGGGGGAGAGTTGACCATGGGTCAACATCCCCCGTGGACCAATCAGGAACAACCATGTAATAAATATTTGTAAACTAAATAAAATAGTAAATGATGTTATTTCAAAATATTTTTAAAATGAAAAATATTTATTTATTTTAAAGAATTTTTAGCGATTTTTATTTATTTTTTTGAAAAAATAATTTATGTATTTACATTATATTATTATTATATAGGTATATACATATATGTATTTTTTTATTTTTATTTTTAATTGTTTATTTTTGCACAATCATTCCAATTTTATATTTTATTTATTTATAACATAAAATTTGGAATAAAAAGATATTTTTATTTTATTTTTATGATTTATTTACATTAGTTAAATAATTAGGTTTATATACATACGTATATGGTATATATACAAGGTGAAAAATGGTTTTTAATATTTTTCTTTTTATTTTTCTGATTTTTATTTTATTTTTATAAATATGTATAATTCAACAAAAACACATTTTTATATTTATTTTGAGGAAAATAAAATTATTTATATATATAGGTGTATATACAATTATGATTGACCCTATCTCCCTCTACTTGGTTTCTTTTACGGTCAGGCCCATGCTGAGCCCTCCCTTGGGATTAGGTCGCTCAATACTTATTCTAAATATTTCCCTCTTTTTCTTTTAATTCTTTATTCTTTTATTTATGCACAAAAACATGCTAATTATTGCTATTTACACAATGCATGTATTTTGGTAATTTATTCTATTTACACATATCTACATGGTATTTTGCAAAGGTTTTGTAGCTAAAATAAAAGAATAAAGAGTCATGAATGAGTATTCATCAAGTATCTCTACAGAAGAAAAGCTGAGTCATCCAGGACTGGACACTGAAGTGGCTTGATCAATGGCTGTAGTAGCGGGGGCTCCTCCGTCTCCTGGATTATAAGAAAATCCGATATCCAAGAATCGTCAACTAAAAACTCTGGGGCTGACTCGAACTCTAGCTGGAAGACCAACGGGAACTCGAGTAGTCTCTGAGTCAGAAACTCCACTGTGGCAGTCATCTCCTCTGTACTCTGTGCTGCGGCAGAATCCAAGTCCTCGATCGGGTGTGTAGAAGCTGTATCCTCATGTAGTGCAACACACCCCACTAGTACTGCAACATCCTCATGTGTTGTCCCGACTACGGCATCTCGTGAAGATGGTCTCTGTGAAATCGATCTCGAGATGGCATCAAGTAACTCAATATCAGAACTGCGGTGTGAACCGCCACATGAGGTAATCACCAGTGCTATCTGATCCGCGGTCATCCCCCGCATGGAGATCTCAATAAAGGTCTGTCGGTGAAAGTCCATGCTTAGGAAATCTCCTCAAGAGGTCAAGAAACCTCAGCCATGCCTCATGCAGTGGCTCCTGGGGGTCTACTGAAAACTCTATGATCCGAGTCTGCATCATATCTACTCTACGATGGGGGTAAAATCTCTGTAGAAACTCGAACCATAGCTCTCCCCACGTAGCGACTCTCCTTCCCAATCGTCTGTGCCATCTCATGGCTCTATCATTAAGTGTGAATGGGAAGGTCTTCAGCATCAGCTCCTCCACAGTGATATCTGAATATTCCTGGCTCTCGCAGAACTCCTCGAACTCAACCAAATGAATATACGGCTCCTCGTGCACCTCTCCCGAGAATGTCGGCAGTCGCTGCATAAACTCCAAATCCAGAATCAATGGACCTAATGTAGAAGCTGACTGAGCTCCCTATCCTATCTGCTCATCCACCATGCTGGCATAGGAGGCATCTGATACTCGCATCTACTCTCTATGATCGTGTACGAAGTGCACTCTCAACTCAGCAATGGCATCATCCGGGCCTCGCATCTGCTCAATCTGATCTCCACGGACGTCTAACGCAGCATGCCCAGTAGAGTGAAAGGGATGGGAGGGAGGGAATGGGAGGTTGGTCGGAGATCCGACCTCCCTCAAGGTTGGACTGGACTGATAGGAAGAATGTGAAGAAGCCGCAAGAGTCGACAAGAAGTGAGGGGGGTCCATCATCTAGGGATACAGAAGAGGAAGAGAAAAGTGAAGGGAGGGTGGGAGGGAGAAAAATGAATGGAGGATAGGCAGAGGAGAAGATAGATGGGAAGGCGGAAGGGATCTGGAAACACACAAGATGAGAAAGCAAACCCCCGACTCACCTACTCAACACTGAGCTGAAGATCGTAAAGGATCGGTCAATTATCTTGTCAATTTTATTTAGGTGATCAAGTTAGTCTTTCAGAGCGATTACGAGCTGATAGGAATCCAATACTCTTAACAGATTGTCCCGAATAAAAGGCCGGTAGTATGTAAAGAAATCGGATATGGCTCTATCCTAGGATGCGGGTCACTCTCTCACTCATCCAAACCAAACAAGGAGGGGGTTACTCTCCCCAAGACAGATTTTTAAATGAGATGTCTTTTAGGGTCAAGTATGTTTAGCAGTCCTGATTTTATTGTTTTTCTTTTTAGGTATTTTTCAAGCAAACAACGTCTAACGAATTTCCCGTTTTCCTTTTTATTCTTAAATCTAGAAAACAAGGGGAGGAAGACGAAAAGCCGATGCATGAGGAAATCAATGATGCATGCACGAGATAGAAGGCGTACCTTGCTCTAGCTGTCTACATGCAATTATGATCCGCGCATAAATTAAAACTAATCTATATGGATGCAAAGGCGAGAACCGTCCTAAGCAGAAATTTCTATTATCGTGAAGCACCGGTTTATTTGTCTAGATCCAAGCGTGTTCTATGGGAACATATATTCTATTAGGGCTTTAGACCTAATGCTACCTGGTTCAATGAAAATAAAAACCTAAGTCTAGGGGCTCAAGCATAGAAATCCACGTGAAATCAAAGAAAAGAAAAGCGAGAAAACCAAAACAGCGATGGGGTCCACCGAGCACACCGGTGCTCGGCGAAACATACCCTAAAAAGTCCACAAGTCTGAATGTCCGGCTATCCCTATATTATTACAATAATCAAGTCTGCAGAAAAAGAAACTATCTACGATAAACTATCCTCTCCTCTCTCCTGCTTGACTCCTCGCGCTCTCCTACGGCTCCGTACAGAAGGGAGCCACCTCCGACTTCCGCGGTTGCTTCAGCTTTCTGAAGAAAGCCGCCTCGATCCTCAGACCCTCGCAAGAAATCAAATAAAAGAGTATCAGACACAGTTATTATAATAATAAAAAGAAAAATGAAAATAAAATGCAAAAATAAAAATAAAGACAAATAAAATAAAACAAACACAAACAAAAATAAAATAAAATAAAATAAATCAAAAATAAAAAAATAAAAATCAAAAGCCGCGGAAAAGCCGTGGAAAAAGCCGCAAAGCCAAAAACCGAACAAAAACAAAAAGAAAAAGACTACTAAGCCATGCTCCCTAGCAACTGCGCCATTCTGATGACCGAGAAATCCACTATCAGGCTAAGGTAAACATAATCAAGGGTCGTTGCGACCTGAATAGCGGAAATCGATCAATCAAGAAGAATAAGACCACCAAATAAAAGTAATCAGTCAAAAGCCGAATAGCGGTCTTCGCTATTTATTTAACCTGGTATAGCGACCTGGGTCGAATACAAGGAGCACGGGTTGGCCAAAGAGGCCTACGAAGTAGTTGAAAATAAAATAAAGGTTGTTTGGTGGATTTTATGAATTTTTAATTTTTTTCTGTTTTTAATTATGAAGAAAATAGATAACAAGGCAAAAATGCCACAAACAACAAATTATTCAATGCATCAAATCAAGCCAGAAAATTAAAATAGAATTATTTTTGGGTTTTGTAATTTTTAATGTTTTTGGTGATTTTCTTAGTTTTTTATATTTTTTTGTTGATTTTATAAAAATAGAAAAAGGTAAAAATAGGGAACTAATGTGCAGCCATATTTGAAAGGCCATTTAAAAATATATAAATAGACTATAAAAATCTGGAAATAATTTTATATCGAACTATAAATGAAAACTAAGCTATAGAAATAAAAACTGCATTTTTTTATTTTTTAGAATTTTCAATAATTTTTATAAGGTTTTTAGAATTTTATAGTTTTTAAGGGTTTTATAAATCCAAATTAAACAAAAATTAGACTGAAGCCAAAAGACACAAAAACAAACATTATCTATTTTTATTATAATTTGTGGATGAGTATCTATATTTTTAATTGATTTTATGAACCAAATAGTAGCAAAAATAGGTGTTTTTGAATTTTTAAAAATATCAAAACAACTCAAAAATGTCCCAAAAAATTAATGAAATTTTTACACAGTGGCAGGGGCCGCATTTCCAAATTTCACTAAATTTGGAGTTTATTTGGTATTTTATTCGACCAATAGAAACCTGATAGTGCATTAGGACCTAAGTGTAAAGAAACTAAATTCTGGGGGCCGAAAATTACAGGCCTAAAAAGCTCAGGGGCTCTTTTGCAAAAATCCCAAGATGGCACAAGTTCAACACGTGATTCACAAAAACAAGGGCATTTATGTAATTCGTATTTATAAAAAGGTAAACAGTAACAACCCAAAATTATAGGATAAAGTATGCAAATGTTCCATAAATCACGTGTCGAAGCACGTATACCACATACGCAGGGACTAAAATGTAAATAAAACAAGTACAGGGTCCTACATGCAAATTACCCAAACTAAAAACAACTATATAAAATATTTACAGGATTAAACTATAAACGCAAAAAGGAAAGGGGCCTAATTGATATTACCCCATTATTATGATCCGACGGCTGATGGGTGTCCTCTCCATATCGAACGGTCGCGACGCGTGGACACCTCTTCGTGATGGACGACGCGGATCTGACCCTCATATGGATCAACGATCGGGAGCCTTCCTCAAATGAACGGCTACGATTTAATCTAGCACGAGGGGGCTCGATCGACAATGACAGAGACTCCTGGAAGAACAGCTCCCCGGTGTGGTTCGCCGGGCTATCGTGCGTGATATGGACCTCCTACGGTGCTGCTGAGGTGGGGAACTCGAAGCTCGTGGTCTTCTGCAGCTGCTAGGGTACTCCGATGGGGCTGGGAGCGTCGGAGAAGCTCCGGCGACGTCGAGGACCTGAGACTCCTGTTCCTGGGTACTCGAACCTCCATATGAGGCCCTCAAGCCTTGAAACCTGCACATGAAGCAAGAGGGGTCGAGGGCAAACTGCCTCGACCCATTAGCGGGCGAAAAGGGTGCGTGGGTGAGTCGGGGCGTGGGTCTCCGGTGCGGCGATGGCGGAGGAGACCTAAGTCCTGGTTCTGGGGCGAACCAGGGTGAGCGATGGAGCGGAGAAGATGGAAAGGGGTCCGACGAAGGTGAAGGAATGGTCGGGGGGGCAAAATGGGTGAATGGAGCGGTGTGGATTGGCCGATGAAGGCCGGCAACGCGAAACCTAAAAATAAAAAATCAAACGAAGCTACAGGCTAACAACGCTTCCTGGTGGAGGAATCTGTCTGTGCTGGAGGTCGGGGACCTTCGGGGGTCGTTGCCTCGATGGATTGACGGGTCCAGAGGCTCGGGCTTTCCTCGCTGCGGAGCACGGCGGTGGAAGTCGCCATATTAGTGGTTCCCGGTTGCTCGTCCCTCACTGCTACTCTTTCGCACGCGGCTGTCACTCAGGTGAAGGAGAGGAGGTCGTCGGAGGTGAGGGGGAAGGCCAAAGATAGGAAGAAAAGGTGCGGCTCCGACGAGTTAAATATGATGAAGGGTCCGAGAAGATGGGAGTCAGGCACGAAAATCGAGGCTTGGATCCCTAAGAAGAAGCTCGGGCGTGAATCTCGGATGTACTCTTGACAATCGGAGCCCGGGGTTTGATCGAATGGGGGTCGGATCAATCCAAGAAAATTGGGTGAAATCGGGTCGGCGCGAGGATCCGCGAGAATGTGGTCCAAGGGGGGAGTTGACAGGGGTCAACAATCCCCCGTGGACTAATGAGAAAATTTCGATCCAAAATTATTTGTAAATACATTTTTAAATAGAAAAAGGATTTATTTTAAAATATTTACAAAATAAAAATTGTTTATTTATTTTCAAAGTATTTTTTATAATTTTTATTTATTTTTTGAAAAATAAATTATGTATGTACATTATATATTATTATATAAAGGTATAAATACCTATGTATTTTTTATTTTTATTTTTAATTATTTTATTTATGTATAATTATCCCAATTTTATATTTTATTTATTTACATCATAAAATTTGGAATATAAAATAATTTTATTTGGTTTTATTAATTATTTACAAGGATAAAATAAATAGTTCTTTTATTCTTATATACATGGTATACGTACACTGAGGAGAGAGATATTATTTATTTTTGTTTTTATTTAATTTTTCTGATTTTTATTTTATTTTTAAATATATATATATATATAAATTAATAAAAACCCATTTTTATTTTTGTTTTATTTTTAATAAAATAAAATATATACATGAAGGAGTATATAAATGGGGAATGGCCCTATCTCTCTCTACTTGGTTTCTTTCGCGGTCAAGCCAATGCTTGGCCCTCCCTTGGGTTCGGGTCACTCGATATTTATTCTAAATATCTCCTTCTTTTTCTTTATTTCTTTATTCTTTTATTTTTGCATAAAAACATGGTAATTATTGATATTTACACAATGCATGCTTTTTGGTAAATTATTCTATTTACAAGTATCTACATGGTGTTTTGCAATGTTTTGTAGCTAAAATAAAAGAATAAAGAGTGATGAATGAGGATTCATCACCGACCATCCGACCGTCACTTCCTCCATCAGAGGCGTTCATTCAACGCGGAGCATTCCTATGAAGGTGTTGAACTCATTCGTGGGTTGATCAGCCACCGGGTTCACCGTAGATCCTTGATCAAACCTCATCGGTGCCGTTTATTCCAACACCCTCTAGAATTGTCAGATGATTCCCATCATCCAGTTCTGATCACAGTCGTTCATTCACACATACAGGATAGCGACATGATCCGTTGCCTTGTCAGATCTATAGGTCGACGTCCCAGACATTCCTCCAGACGTTATATCCTTTTTTAGAAGAAGATCAGAACCGTACATCAGCTTTGTGCTCTAGGCAGTCAGATACTGCCCGAAGCCACTGTCATCCGCGCTTTCCTAAGTAAACTTCATCTGTTACCTTGTCTTTTATGTCAATTCTATTCAGTCCTATAAATGTAATATGTAGTTGAGAATAATTGTTGTTTAGACCTTCTATTTTATCTATTTGCATTTTAGTCCAGTTGAGTCGAGTTTACGTGCGTCCCCATGTGTTTAACTGGGATATTTGCAATCCGTGTCCTGAACTTTTTAGATGTTATGAAATGAAGTTAATTTTCTAAGTATTTGCATGTATACCCCTGACTGCCTGGATCACGTGTTGCACGTGGATTTTCTAGACTATTTGCATATTTGGCCCTGGGTTCTTAATATTCATTATCTGGTCAGTCATAGAAGTTAAAATAATTGCATTTGGGTCCCTATGAACTGTTTTTAATTACATGTCCTTTATTTGATGCAATAAATATTAAATCGACTCAAATATTTATCTAAAAATTACATGTAGTATGTGATTGCATGTAGTATTTTTAGTAATTTTCGCTTGTTGATTCCCTTGCATTTTATATTATTAAAAATTCAAAAAATCATAAAAGTGTCCTTTTTGTCTTTAAAAATTATAAAAATTCAAAAAATTATCTAAAATTTACATAAAAATTTGGGTAGCTGTCTTTTGTTGCCTTTTACTTCCAGTATAATTTTGTTCAAAAATACCTTATAAAAACCTAAAAATTGCAAAACACTTAAAAACTTTAAAAAAGTATATAAAATTGTAGAAAAAATATAAAAATGTTGATTCCAGTCTCTGTTTGTAGATATTTCCTTGTATTTTATCATAAAAATCACTCATGGGAGTTTTGGGCATTATGAGTATTTTAACTTGTAAATTACTCCTATTTGATTACCATTTTTGTCACTGTTTGATTTTTAGGAAATCTTGTAGTGGCTAATAAAATAGCTGTAGACCATATATCAACATATCTCGCCAACTGAGAGTCCTAAGGGCGCTACTACAGGGACCGATTCACTCCGCTGAATGCAGAAAGCGGCAGGTGATGCCGGATTGATCCAGCCAGTCGCGTTTCAGTTCAGGAAAGCATTCTCACTTAAGACAGCAGGGGTCTATCTTTCATCTCAAGCTCAGCCTCGAAGGCAACGAAGTTCAGTTCAAAAGTCTGATATCGCGATTAGGGCGGAGTGGAGCAGCTGCGACACAAAGTTCCCGTCAGCTGGATCTCGCTGGACAAAAACATTTAAAAATTCCATAAAAATTACCAAAAAATATAAAATGCATAAAAATCAAAAATATTTTATTGCAATTTTCTGATTATTTTTGACATATTAGAAAAATACAAAGTGTGTTTGAGTACTTTGATTCCTTGTTCTTATTGTGTTTTTGAAAAAGTAAAAATTTACAAAAATAAAAAACCACTAAAAATATTTTGTTTCCAGAAATCATCACTACTTAGTTTTTTAATTTTGCTCCTTGTGTTCGACTCTAGTCGCTATACCAGGTAAATAAAATAGCGAAGCCGCTTACATCTGAGTGTTTTATCTTTGAGTGGTTTGAATTTTCACATTGATCCGCTTGGTCGATTTGGTTCTCAACGATATTATTATTTCATAGTTAACCCGAGTCGATCTTCGTGTCAACAAGAGCTACTATTTTTGTGATTTTAAAAATAGAAAATGAAAACAAATAACTTAGAAACCAATTTTATATCAGTGTACATTATTTACACTTTAAAACGAGTTATTATATTAGTTTTTTTATGATTTGTTGTGATTTTATATGATTTTTATAAGTTTTTTGCAAATATTTGAATTGTTATGATTTTCTTTTTATATTTTTATGTGATTTTCGAATATATGAAAAAATAAGATAAAATACATCTATTATAATTTTTGAAAAATTTCAATCCTTTTTCAAAATTTTATGAACTTTTTAAGATCAAACATGGAATTTTGTACTATTTTTGAATTTTTAAAATTAGAAAATGAACTTAATTTTGAAAACTAAAATTATTGTAGATATATCTGATTATTAGTAATTAACAAGGTTTTTATGAAATTTTTAGATAACATTAATTATTAAAACTAAGCAAGATAGTCATAAAAGAAAATGGATAAATTCAAGGATCTATTCGCAATTAACATAAATTTTGCATTCATTTATTATTAACATATATAAAGAATTCATTACAGATACTATAAATAACCCAAACAAATCTTATTGTTCTCCACATACAACTGTTGTGGACTGGAATGCAATTCACAAAAACCAAATGGCTATTCATGCAATTATTTCAATGATCACATGCACTCACGTGCTACCAAACCTTTTGGCAATATTAAAAAAATGCTTTTTATCATTTGCGCCCCTCTGAGATATTGCAATTTCAGTTATGCCCCTCCCTTTTTGGTAATATCAGTTGTGCCCCTCACTTCTTTCTCCGTTATCACTTGTGTCCCTCGGGTTAGTTGTCGTCCATCTCCAATGCAAACAGACGTTAACCTGAGGGATATAATGGGAATTAAATTAAAAAATAAGGTTGAAAAGGTCATTTCTCTACCCTTCCTCTCCATCCAACCCCCTCCTCCCTAGCCTGAGCTCCGACCCAAGCTCCTCCCCCACACCTCCTCCTCCACAATCCACCCCCTCCTCCCCAGCCCATCTCCCTCCAAGCCCGAGCTCCTCCCAGCCCGCCCCCTCCTCCCTAGCCCGTCCCCCTCCAGCCCCGAGCTCCTCCCCCACACCTCCTCCCCTGTCCCTCCTCCCCAGCCTACCCTCTCCTCCCTGGGCGACCCCGCCAGCCTCGAGCTCCCCCCTGAGCTCCTCCCCAACACGTCTTCCTCCACCTCTCCTCCCAGCCCGCCCTCTCCTCCCTGGGCGACCCCTCCAGCCTCGAGCTCTACCACCGAGATCCTCCCCAACAACTCTTCCTCTGCCCCTCCTCCCTAGCCCAACCCTCCTACCTGGCCCAACCCTGCCAGCCTTGAGCTCCGCCCCGAGATCCTCCCTAGCACCTCTTCCTTTACCCCTCCTCCCCGGCCTGCCCCCTCCTCCCTGAACCGACCCCCTCCAACCTCGAGCTCCGACCCGAGCTCCTCCCCTGCATCTCCTCCTCCTCCCCTCCTCCCTAGCCCGCCCCTCCTCCTAGCCCAACCCCTCCAGCCCCATGCTCCACCCTCATCTCCATACCGACCCCTGCACGCCTTCTGCCCAATCCGCCCCTCCAACCCATCCTCCTCCTCCCCAACCCCATCTCATCCAGTTCCCCTTTCCCCCCCTCCTGACAGTTTTGTCGAGGCTGTTGGGGGATGTCATCTTCGACCAGCTGATGTCATGGAGGTTGTTCATCATCAGGAGCCACGAAGAGGAGACGGTCATATACAATAGGGAGAGATTATATTCTGACCATAATGCCCTTCTTAACCACACCATGGTTGAATAAACCATGGTTATTTTAATTTTTTGATGGTCAATCTAACGGAAGGGCATAAGTGATAACAGAGAAAGAAGTGAGGGGCACAACTGATATTACCAAAAAGGGAGAGGCATATTTGAAATTACAATATATCAGAGGGGCATAAATGATAAAAACCCTTAAAAAAAGAGGTTTTGTAATTTCACCAAAAGATGTGCATAAAGCACACGTGAAGGTTCTGAAGTAGTGGATGGTTGGATCCGGATCCCTTAGATTTGATCCGACAACTACGAATTGCGCACGATCTTGAGGCTCAAATTTGATCTGGGGTGCCTCTCCTCAAATGGATGGTTCTGGAGGCACATGAAAGAACCACAAAAAAATCATCTCCTCCGAGATTGGATCACTCGGATCTCGGCTGATGTCGATCAGATGAAGCCTACAGATATTACTATTACTCTGAGATGATGTTACGCGTCGATCGCTGATGGTCTAAGGGTCTAGGTCTTGCTGAGATGAGACATGGGGTTGTGCTGCAGATGCTCCTATTGAAAGTCTGATGAGGGTGTCGATCTATGCTCCATAATGCCTCTATGTAACCTATAACTTATTCTGAGGCTCAGGAAGATGGTCCTAAACCAATAGTTATTCAAAACAAGTAAATTGAAAGTAAATTGATGGGGATACTCGACGGAGATGGAGGAAAAGGACATGATGCCCATATCCGATCTGATCTGTGATGGATCAATTGATTGGAGAAAATGGAGAAGCAGAGATGATCGTATGAGGTCAAACAATTAGATCATGATAAAAATCGATGAAGAATGACTTCCGATCGAGGTGATCAGAGATCAGGGTTACGCTACATGTAAATGGAATAGAAGTCGAATGAATCTGGAATGAAACTCAAAATAAACTGCACTAAACTTGCATATGATGAAAACTAATCAAAGGTGAATACTTGCCTCCATGATCTGATGATCAGAAGCTCAATCACGACGGAGCTGCTGTTCGTTGGAAGTGCATCTCACCTCAGCCTTCGTCGTACACTCCCGCTCAATAGAAATTGATACTCTATCACTGTACCTCTATTGAAACACTCTTGGTCGATCTGCTGATCAAACACGATTAGTATTCACTGATGTGATCAAACACAAGAGGCGAATCGGATAACAGTTAACCCACATATTAAAAATAAAGCGATGCAATATGTGTGTGGAGTTAAATTTATTATAACTCTACAAAGTGTGTGTATAGGAGTAAGTATGTAGAGTGTCGAACTCAGGGAGAAAAATGATAGATTGGACAATTAATCCAAAATTCTCCTTCTCCTATCTTGTTATTTTATTTTTATGGATATTTATTATGTATTATTTAAGGTTTTTTAATTTATATATATTTGTTTTTAATTTTATATATTTTATTTTATTTTTATATTCTTTCAAATTATTAATTCCTTCTTCTTTTTAATAAGTAGTAAGTATATATAAGTATATTTGTATAATTAGTATAAGAGGTTAATGGGGCTGCCTGCCCCCACGTCATTTTCAGTATTTTTTATTTTTTTTTCAAAAATATCACCATATATATATTCATCCCTATATCCCTCATATATGTCATTCGAATTTCGTCAGAAATAGATACTCCTACGGCCTCCATCCAGACAATCATTTTTTATCGGTAACAAGATTTTTTAAATCAACACCATCTCGATGGAGGCCGTAGGAGTCTCTGTTTCTGACGAAATTCGAATGACATATAAGAGGGATATAGGGATGAATATACATGGTGATATTTTTTAAAAAAATTAAAAAACACCGAAATAAGGGGGCAGCCCCATAGTGGCTGTCCCCAGGGTGCAGCCCCATTAAATCATTAGTATAGTATAATTACAATATAGGATATAAGTATAATATATATATATATATATATATATATATATAATCAAGAAGATACAATCAAGTACAGTCCTTTTTATTTTTTTAAAGGTTTTAAAATATATTCTAGGTAATTTTAATAATAAATAATACTTATGAAAAATATATAGATATAATCTTTATATAAGGTACTCTATTTAAAAATATAACTATATATAGTCAAAAACTAGAATATAATATTTTTATGCTTGAATGTTTTCTCTATTTTTTCTAATTTTCTTATAATTTTTGCTCATTTTTGGTATCGCTAATTGATTAAAAGTGTCAAATAAGGTACTTATGACAATAAGCCATATTATTTTGGAATTAAAAAATAGATAATTATATCAACAATTTCCAAAACTATTTTTAATATATAATATATAATATAGACAAAATTCAGAAGCTGAAACTAATATTTTAAGTTTTTTAAATAAATTTTATAAGGTTTTAGGATTTTTTTAATTTTTATTCTTTTATATTTTTTAGTGATTTTTGGTTTGAAGTTGCAAAATATAATAATAAAGATACTCTAATTTTTTGGAATTGATAGAAATGATTTTATAATTTTTTTTGTATTTTTTAAACTAAACAAGGAATAAATGCTTTATTTTTTTAATAAATAGAAAAAAAAAGAAAAATGCTTAATAAATTTTTTTGTGATATAACAAGATTCAAGGCATTACCCTAATTTTTATAGGATTTTTAGAACATCAAAGCATTTAATAAAAATAAAAATCAACAAAAAGAAAAAATAATGGAACGGGTATGTTTGTTATATTCCAAAAAGTCAAGGTCTTGAACGTAATTTTTTCACAAAATATTACACTTAATATCAACGTTTCATGACTAGAAATAAATACAAGAATGATAACGGCCCCATGCAACCCAGGTTAAGTAATATCTATGGTCGTTTCAATCCGAATCACAAGGCACAATCAATCTAGAAAAATCAGACCACCAATGAAAGCAATCAAGCACGAAAATCAAGATAAGCGGTCTTGCTATTTATTTAATCTGGTATAGCCATCAGGGTTGAACACAAGGAGCACGGGCTAAGCCTACAAAGTAGTCGAGAAATCAAAGAAGAAAAGAGCTATTTTTGGTGTTTTTTTAATTTGCATTTTTTATATTTTCCTAATAAGAAAAAGAATAAGAAAATAAAAGCAATTTCACTACAACAATTTTTATTATGGTAAAAAATGCTCAAAAATTCAAAATAAAAATGTTTTTATATTTTTAAAATATGCAAGTGTTTTAGGGTATTTTGTGGACTTTTTTAGATTTTTATATAGTTTTTTAAAAATAAAACGAAAGGCAAAATGTGCAAATAATGTACAACCTAGATAAAAAAGGCAACTTTAAAATATCTAGTGTACCCCTAAATTTCTGGTTGTAATTTTATGTGAAAATAGATAAAAAGAGCTTACTGCAAAAATTGAAAACACCTTTTTTTATTTTATGGATTTTTTTACTGATTTTATAAGATTTTAGGTCTTTTGAGATTTTTATGGGTTTTATAAAAGATAATAAAATAAAAAGCTATAGAAATTAATACAAACCAAAACACATACTCAAGAATTTTTTTTTCAAAATTTTAAAGTGATTTTTATATTTTTTATGTATTTTCTAAATTCGACAGACACACTTTTTAGGGTTTTTGATTTTTAGAAAATAACAAATAAAATCAAATTACGTCACAAAAATTACCAAAAATATTACACAGTAGCAGGAGCTATTGTAATTTTTTGAGTAGATTTAATATTTATTTAATTAAAAACAAGACGCATAGGTCATAGGGACCTAAATGCAAATAATTTAAGTTTCTGTACTAAACAATAACATGCACTAAATGTCTAAGGGGGTATCTGTAAAATTTCCAATCAATTCCAGCACATGCGTAATACAACATTCATAGGGGTATAAGTGTAAATTCAGAAAACCTCACATTCAAACATTAACATAGAAAGAATCTAGGGTCAATTATGCAAAAACATCGCTGTTCAAGTGACCAAGCACGTGTCTCCAGACAAGGAGGACTAAATGCAAATATCAGAAACTCTAGGGACTAAAGTACAATGAATCCAAGTACAATTTTTATTTACAGACTAAAACATAAAACATAAAAAGTGTAGGGTAAAAAGAACAATATACCCTTGCATCACGTGAGAGGAACGTGAGGACACGTGGACGCCGCTGGTGTGGGCGCAGACGTACGGCTCTGATCGTTGCAGGTGTCAGATCTAACGCTCCAGAACTAGTCGGGGACGTGGGGCGCAGATGCACGTCAGATCTGACCTCTAACCATCTATCAGGTCTGCTGTGTTAGCGGACATGATGCAATCTGGAGAGGGTCGACTGATCCAACGGTGCGGAGCGCGTTTGGAAGAACAACGTCATGCGGACTTCACCAGAGCCAAGGAGATGATCCTCAGCTCCGATGGCTGATCGGAGAGCGCTGACGTGATCGTGGGACAGATCCGTGTCGACTGAGCGGGTTCGATGGAGAAGCCGCCAACCGGATGGGCGTGGCAACGAAGGGGGCCTGGAGCTACTCCAGCAAACCTCAGATGGATGGAATCGGGGGTTCTCAGCGCGTGCTTTCACCAACAAGGGGTAGCTGGGACTCGGGGCGGTGCTCTGGTCCGGGTTATTGGAACTCAAAGCCAAAGAAGCGAAGGGAGGCGTGAATCGATCTCCGGCGAAGGTGGTAGGGGAGATCTAGGTCCTAGTCTCGACCCGATGGTCGAGGCTAAGGTTGATCAGGTTGCGGAGCGAGATGGGGGTTGAGCGTGCGGGTCAATCGAAGTGGCTGGAGGTGAGTAACAGCTAATCTTTCCTTGGGCATGTCAGTTTCTACCGATGTTTTATATGAAACTTCAGTAAAATTGCCCGACCATTGTCTGATCTTCTTGCGAAGGACACCAAGTTTATTGTCGATGATAAGTGTCTTTTGGCATTTGAGACTCTCAAGAACATGGTTGTAGAGGCTCATGTCCTTCAGCCACCCGATTGGTCTCTCCCATTCGAGATCATGACGGATGCCTCTGATTTTGTCGTTGGGGTTGTGTTGGGATAGAGGAGGGATGGCCTGCCTTATGCTATACACTATGCTGGAAAGACTTTGGATTCCGTGCAATGGAATTACACGATTACAGAGAAAGAAATGCTAGCCGTAGTATTTGCCTTAAACAAATTTAGGTCCCACATCTTAGGATCTAAAGTCACTATTTTCACTAATCACTCTGCCATCCGGTATTTAATGGATAAGAAGGATTCGAAGTCGTGTCTAACCAGATGGATCCTTCTACTCCAGGAGTTCGATATCGTTATCAAGGATAAGCCTGGAGTCAAGAATGTGGTGGTGGATCACCTCTCCCGTCTAGAAACTCCTGAGACTGCTGAGTTTAATACACCAATAATCAAGACCTTCCCCAACGAGGCGATTCTTGTTGTCGCCTCACTACCATGATATGCCGACATTGTGAACTTCCTTGTTTCTAAGAAAGTCCCACAAGGTTGGTCCAGACAGAGGCTTGAGACATTCCCCGCGAAAGCCAAGTCTTACCATTGGGAGGATCGAGTCCTTTATCATGAAGGAGTGGATTCTGTCTGGCTTCGGTGTATTCCTCAGGAGGAATACCAGAGGGTCCTCATGTATTGTCATAGATTAGAATCTGGAGGATGCCATTCAGAATTATTGCTTGGAAGAACGTAGAAGAGTCTTTTCCCCAGTGAACTTTGATCTATGATTTCTCCCAGCTCCTGTGATATTCCTCGATTCTGACCATTGCTACTCCTTCTTGGGAGTGTTCTGCACATACAGGGATGCTTCAGAAGCTCCAGGCCTCGTCAGAGGAGGGATGGAGAGGTCTTCTTCGTCCGACACATGGGCTATATGTTCTTCATCGATTCTCCTTCCTAGGTTCTCATTCAGAGCCTCTCACCTACATAAAAATACGATAGGTCAATATTGTATTTTATTCCAAAATAAAAGAATACATGAAAGAAAAGAAAAAGAAATGAAGTGTCAAAGACACTGAATAACCCTAGACCCCAAGATCAGGTCAATATTGACTTGGTCGACAAGCAATAAAGTAGAGGGGATAGGATAAATCAACTGTACAAAATACATAGAAAAAACCCTAATCTTATTCATCTATAAATAGCATTTGGCACCTATTTTATTTTTAAATCTATATACCCAAATAATAAATTCCTCAACATTAAATTTGTACATAAAAATACAAAGAAAAATACAAAATTAATTGCACATAAAAATAATGTACAATGCACCCTAGACACTCAAAACAAAAAGTTGTTAATAAAACTTTTGAGGCATGTATCTCCTCCATATATACTCAAAATTGACCAAACTCACCTTTATAATTCATAATTAAATTATCTATTTAATGAAGGCTGTTCATTAAAAATGGAGCTCAGATGTAAAAGTTGGCTTTTGGGTCCCTATTGTACTATATACTTGTATATTTTATTCAATATATTCATTCTTTATGTTTATAGATTTTTTTAATATTTTATATAATTGTAAATATTAGTTGAAATACATTTTAAAAATAAGCATAAAAAAGCATGAAAAATGCATTAAAATAAATAAAGTATTAAAATATTCAGGTAAACTATACTTATAAGATAATGCAACTATTTATTTAAGTAAAGAGAAAATCAGAAAATAAACTAAAAATATGTAAATATGTATATAATAATACTTTAAATTTATAAAATTCAAAAAATACGATAATAAAATACAAAATACAAAAAAAAAGACATAAAATACAAGTAAATATATCTTTGTATATACATGTAAATATTGGTACTTTATAAATGGGCTCGTAAAAATAAATAAAAAATATAATTGAATACTACATAAAATAAAAAAAACATTTTTCATGTTTTGACTTTTATTTAATAAAATCGTTTCTTATTTTATATCTAATTAATAAGGGATTTCCCCCCTCCTTTTTCCGATTGATCCATGTGATCGATAGACAATCCTTTCATCATCTTTGACTTAGGTCAGAAGTCATGAGGACCCCTTCTTCATCCCTTTTCATGCATCATCCATGTTCCCTTCCTCCTCGAACAACCCTCCATCATGCAATCACCACTTCCCTACTCCACGCCACTCCTCTAGATCCCACCAACCACCTCCCTCCCTCACGTAAACTCCCTCACCCTTCTGCCTTTCAACTTGTATATAAATAAACCCTCTATGAATCCGTGTTGGCATGGATGGGATGAGGAATTTGGAGATCTTAGCCTCATTGGAGTCATATGGTGGAGCTTGATCTGCTCCTTGGCTTAGGTCAGGTCGAGCTACTGTATTTGCATTTTCTTTTCATATTTCATTTCTACATCGTAGTGTATCCTTTATTTATTGCAATTAGTTTGTAACATAGCCTTAATTCCAACATCATTGTTTGCTAAAGATACACGCTCCAGCATCTATTCATCATGATTTATACCATGTTTCGACTCATCATCACCCTCATCTCCTTCCCTAACATATTCTCCATCGAAGCCCCATCGTTTCACCTCTATTCCTGTAAGGAATCGATTGACCAGAGCTCTCTCCGCCTCCATACACCGGAGCTCACCACCCGTCCCATTCCCATGCGCTATCAAATTTAAACTTGGGTTGAGAGAAACCCTCTCGAGCCCTTCTTTTTTTTGTACAAGTCAAGCATTGGAGCAACCCCCAGGATCGTGGATTCGAAGCTTCATCTGAAGCTCTAGGATATGCGGCATAATCAGAGCCTCATGTCCCATTCGAGGGGTCAGGAATCAGTCAAACGCTGCATGCTGATGCGGAGGACCCCCAACTACGTTTTGAGACTGGAGTGAGGACCAGAGGAAACCAGAGGCTCGATAAATCGGAGATCGAAGGAACACTAGTACAAAGTTCTTAGTTGTTCTTCGTGATAGCGCCTTGACCGTTTCATCGAGAACACTATACAGATCTAATCTGGGCCATCCAAATTAATTGAAGCGATGCGCTCTGACACTGTTGGATTAGCTTAAGTACGCCTATGTTGCATGCTCAAGACTTCTCATCTCTACCACTTATTGAGAATATATCAGCGTGCCCCCACTGCTCTTCTGTATTACGTATTTAACCTTGTAAATATTAAGTTTAGTTTAAAAACTTTGGTATAAATGTCCAAGGAATCCCACACTTGTTAGATATTACAAAAAGGCATTCGCGCCTCACGTGTTGTGCCATGTGAGGCTATATAACGTTTGCAACTAAGTCATGCTGCCATTTAATTATCTACTTTTAGTCCTAAAATTTGTAAATATAGTGTAAAAACCTTGGGGAAATTTGCATGTGAAGACATGTACTTCATTTTAATTGCAAATGCTCCTTTCAGGATTGCATTTATTTCTGTGCATGTTTATTTTTGTTGAATAGCTCATGTGCTCTAAAATTATTGGTATAGTTTTTGTAGATGCCTGAAATCTTGCTTTTCTACGACCATTTTTTTTAGGTATTTATTGCATTTGCCCATTTATTTAAAATCAAATAGGAGCTATATATTCCCTGTTTACATATAAAAATCCAAAAAGTGATAAACTAATCTTTAACAATTCCAAAAAAATTAGAGTACATATATTACTATATATTATACCTCTAGACCAAAATCACTAAAAAATATAAAAAACCTTAAAAATCACAAAACTCTAAAAAACCTATTAAATAAGTAAAAATTCCAAAAAAATTTAAAAAATACTTTTCCATTCTATATTTATATATATATTATAGTTTATATTAAAAATTGCTTTGGAAAATTTTAGTCTTATTATCTTTTTTAATATCCAAAATAATTCGACATTTATATTGTACTCACTATTTTGTACATTTTATTACATAAAAAATACATAAAAATTTGTAAAAAATATGGAAAAATTATAAAAATAGAGAAAAATTCAAAAATACATAAAATATTTTATTTTCTAAATTTTAACTATATTTTTAACTATATTCAAAAATTTAAAACCCTATATATACTATATATACTTAATAATACTTATTTACTAATTATTACTTAAAATCTATGTATTATTTTAAAAACCTTTAAAAAATTAAAAAGATTGTTTCTTTATATATTTATATATATTTACTACATATTCTATCTGTTATTTATAATATATACTACTATTGTTATTAATGTAGATATATATTATATCTTAAAAATTAAAAAAAGAAACTCAAAATTTGTAAAATTAAATTAAAAAATTAAAAATATAAAAAAAATTAAAGATAAATAAAAATTAAATTTAATTAAAACCCCAAAAAATCAGACTATTGCGCAAAAAATATAAAAATAAATATTATTTGTTATTAATGAATAATAATTTTACATATCCTCAAGTTTGTTCTCAATGGTTCAACCCCTATACTTACGTGTTATACACATCTTTTTGTAGGGTACAATATATTTCACACCGCATTTTGACGTTGTTTCATCATTTATTTGGGTTGATTGTTTATCTGAGCCGATTTTTGAGTTCTGAATATCGTGAGAGCAACCGCTACAATGATTGCCGGATCTGACTTGTTGGACACCACATGTCTTCCAAATCCAGACGTTAGGAGCCTCATTAATCTCTGTTCAACAAAATGATGTCGTTGCCAGGGAGAAATGCATAGGGTAGTGTACATCTAGTTGTGCGCGCGCGCACACACATATGGGTTTAATGGGGTTGCCCCATTGGGTAATCAACTGGCTGTCCTCGCATCATTTTTCTATGAATTTTTTGTTTTTTCTGAAAAATACCGTCGCATATTTTCATCACTATATCCTTTTAATATGTCATTCAAATTTCTTCAAAAATAAAGACTCGCATGCCCTCCATCTAGAATAGATAATTTTAACGATCTTAAAATTACTGTAATCGACCTGTTCTAGATGGAGGGCGTATGAGTATCTCTTTTTGAAAAAAAATTGAATGACATATTAGATGGATATAGTAATGAAATACATGGCGGTATCTTAAAAAAAAGCAAAAAAAATCACCGAAAATAGCGCAGGGGTAGCCAGTGGGCTACCCCCAGGGGACAACCCCATTAAACCATGTATATATATAAAATAATTGTTTATCTATGCTAATCATCTTTCTTTGTTGACTTTTTCGTGAGGGCCCGCTACGCGAGGATGATCTTCTCGAAGACTGAAGCAACCGAGCAGAGCGTAGATCGGTCCCTTCTTTGCAGTCTGGTAGGAGAGAGCAGGAGAGAAGACCGAGGAGATTGAGCATTGCAGAATAGCAGTAGCCTAGTGTAGATTTTTATTTTTATTTTCTATGAGAGATTGACACTTGTACATTATTGTAATAATATAGGGAAAGCCATTCGGACATTCGGACTATGACAGGTCTATTTTACCAAGTGTTTGTTCACCTGGAGGTCTGCTCGGTTTATCATGGTTCTTATCGCTTCTATCTTCGTTCTCCTTATTTTTCCCTTTATTTTATTTTTTTCTCATGTTTTGAGTTGTTTGCCTTCATTTTCTTTGTTTTGTGTGCTTGTAGACCCTAGTTATAGGATTTTTATTTAGTGAGCCAGGTAGAAAATCTACCCTTGTTAATGTTGTCTGATTGACTATTCATTGCAGTCGGATAGATCCACGTCGATAAAAAATAACCGCACAAATCGATGAATCGTCTAATGAATTTAATATGCGGTTTTATGTTTATTTAGCATGGGCAAGCCCCAGGGTCGACTCAAGGAGGCAAAGGAACAACTCGGGATCAGATTAGATGAATTAGATCGCGGTTTTCCAAGTGGTTTTTTTTGTAATTTTTTATGCGATAAAAATGCCAATGCACAAATACGGATGAACTAGGTTATTAAGAGAATGATCACTTAGCCAAATTTAATTTTTGATGTCAAATTGATTCAAATCGACCAAGTTATAATTTTCCTAAGAACCTAATCCAAACATGAATGCTAAATGGATTTTTTGTAATTTTTGGATTTAAAATGCACACATGAAAAATACAATCTTTTTTTAGGGTTTTATTCAATTTTCAAGCAAATGATATGCAAAAATTATGAAAATTTTACGGGAAGTTAAACAAGATGAAATGAAGCTACCCTATTTTTTTGCAATTTTCTGACACTTTATGATTTTTTATGATTTTTTACTGAAACAGAGCGACTGTGAGTATTTAATTTCTAATAAATCCACGAAATCAAATTATCCAGAAATTGATTTATCTCAAAGAGATATTTTAATGAGGAAACCAGGAGAGTTGAAATTTCTCGAAAATATTATTCGTGAGTTTAAATAAAAATTATTTACATAAATCACCCTTTAATTTATTTTAAGCAAAAGACAACTCCGAATTGGACGAAATATGGACAGTAATTAAAGAACATTTGGAGGCATCATTTATAATTTTTTTCACAATTTTTTGAGTAAGATATAGGCCTGTGAGAATTTCAGAGCATAATTAGGTGAAATATCACTGATTTTCACTCTCTGATTTTTATAAAATTTCGAATACTCACAAAAATTCAAATAAATAGCCAAAATGTTCAGAATTAATTTATCAACAACATGCTATTTTTGTATAAAAAAATGATGCAAAATGACAGTCCAAATAAACGCTCAAAGTCAGGGGTCCTTTTGCAATACAGAAATTGAAATAAACAAATTCAAAGGTGCACAAGGGCACTTCTGCAATTATAACAAACGTGCTGGGGGAACTATCCAATGTTCACAAAATATAAAATAAAATCACCTTTACTTCTCCTGCAAGGCACACGATGGGGAGCAGCTAGGGCTTCGTGCGCGTGGACCGCGAGGAGGCAGCGCACCGCGGCGGGTGGGCGCGCGAGCAGAGGATGCCGTGTGTGGCGGCGTGGATGGTGGCGCGCGACGTGAAGGACGACGGCCTGGGCGCTGAGGCGGCGCACGCGGGGGATACACGCGCTCCAAGGCGGCGCACGGAGGAGGACTGCAGCCAGCGGTGGCTCGGAGCGCGCGGGTGGGAACTAGCGCCGCGGAGGAGGTCGGCGGGCTGAGCGGGCAACCGCGGCGAGGGAGGCGGTGGCCTGGGCGCTCATGCGAGCCGGTGGGGAGCTCTCGGGGCGGAGCGGAGGCGCGGAGGCCAAGGTGGGCGGTGCATGGGGGGCTCGGCGGTCGCTCGCGGCCGGAATTGTTCTAGATGGCTGGAGGAGGGACGCGCACCGTGCGGCGGCCGCTGGGAAGCGGGACCTGGTCGGTGCAAGGGGAGCTCGCGGGCAGCGCCGCCGCACGCGGCGGGGCGGTGGCCTGGGAGAGGAGGGGCGTGGACCTGGCGTACGGCAGCGAGGAGCTTGCGGTGGCCGCCGGCTGGATGGAAGTCAGCGGAGCTCGGCCGCGTCCGGCGTGGGGCTAGCGGCCTGGAGGTGCACGGCCGGCGGTGGTTGTCGTCGGCGGAGGCGGTGGTCCGGCGGGCGGTGCAGTGAAGGGATCGTCCAGAAGCTCCTGCTTTATTTTTTTTGATTTTGTTTTGTAATTTTTTCGTTATGTTTTTTTAATGCAAACAGGAAATAAAAGTTGTAGAGATGAATTGATAGTGTGATAAGGATATATGATGATGGTGGTGTAAAAAAATGCAATGAAGATGTATGTAAAAAACGTAATGAAGTGATATTGGTGAATGAAAATGTTTTGGTGGTGATAAAAATGAGGTGATGTGGTGAATGAAATGATGTGAAAATGTGGTTGTTTATGGATTGTTTTGGTGACACACAAGATAAATTATGTGAGATAAAAAATTGACAAAGAAAAGTTGAGGAATTACTTACCTGTGATTCGCCGAAGATGGAGCCACAGAGTACGGCTTCCGTCGTCGTGGACTCGATTAGCTTGGCGAAAAGCCGAGAAGCTAGGCAATCCCCTTGTGGAGAATGCTACGCGAAGAAAGCTCGCGGATCTCACCTTGAAAACCATCGTTGCTCGACCTAAAAATGTTGACGTTGTCACCGACAACACTCGGGGGCTGGTGGTCTCTCCCTCTCGATTGAAGAAATGGCGGATGAAAAATAATGGAGGAGAAGATGGGAATATAAAGAGGAAGAGGGATTTTGAGAAGAGATGGAGAGAGTGGAGAAAATGGTGGAGGAAGGGGAGAAGATGTGGCTTGGAGTGGGGGAAAAGAAAGGAGAAGAGGTAAAATGGGATTAAAGAAACAAAATAATAGAGTAATATAGTAGGCTACTTACAATATTTAAAATAATAATAATAAAAATAATAATAAAAAAAATCCGAAAATAATAAAATAAATCTGAAAATAATAAAATAATGGGGTGACATGTGGTGGCTCCAGGAGCTGTCACGTGTCGCTCCCAGAAAATTCAGAAATTAAATGTAAAGAAAAATAAAAAAGAAATAACAAAAAGGATTAAATCAAAAAGTGATCAACATAAAAGTTGCTCGTCTCGACGAGATCTACAACTTTCGTGAAGGTCCAAAAATCAAACAAGGTCATCTGTACAAAAATGTATTTTTGGGTGGTACCTTATAGATATAAAATACCGCATTTTTCCTTTTGTAATTTTTTGTCATTTTTAAAAGAGAGAAAAATCAAAATAAAAATAGAAAAAATATTAGAAGAATATTTAAAACTTAATCTATTTTTTGGATTTTTAATAATTAAGAAAATGAAATGGTAAAATACAGGGGCAAAACGGTCAATTTGTACAATATACAAAAGGGGCCCAAAACCCAAGTTTTGCATACGAGCTCCGATTTTAATGAAATTGGTCTTGTTTCGAAGGTCTTTGAATGTATATTACTTTAAAAGTGAGTAGACCTTATTCGGAGGTTGTATGAGAGAGATGTGCATTTTAAGGTTCAAGGTCTCAAACTTGGATTCGGGTTTTATTGGTCAATTTTTCAAGTTAGTATTTTTTGATATTTTTCCTTTATTAGTGTTAGTAATATATACACTATGGAGTTGGTTTTTTCGGATTTGGAGTTAGTATAAAATATATACAAATAGCGTAAATATGGAGAATATACAGGTGATTTTTACAGATGAATTTGGCTTCTTATTTATGCAATATGAATGCTAAAATGCAGATGTTATCGATGCATGCGTGAATGCTAATTATGCAATATAAGTGGAAATATGTAGCTAATTACTCGAGAACAAAGCTCTATTTTCAACTTTTAGAGTCATGAATCACAGATTCATCACCCCCCAATACTTAAACCTTGCTCATCCCCGAGCAACTAAATGAAATGCAAGAGTGAAATGATTTTGGGTTCCATACCAAGGTCATGAACAAAAGTTGAAAATGAAGCTTGACTCGACCTTTGGATTAATTGTGTGGCGGAACCTCATTGGGACCTGAACTTAAGACCTAACAGACTTCAAGTTCCACAAGTCTTCTATTCAAGACTTCTCAATAGTCAGGTCAGAACAAATCCTCAGACGCAAATTTCTGATGACTATGATTCTTACTTGTACTGTAAGTGAAGTGTAACTCTCCACATCAGAAATGGTTCAGAAACAGCCTCCTCTAACAAGGTTACTCAAATAACCCGGTCCAGTAACTCTTTCCTCCAAGAGCGGGGTATTCCCTTCTAAGTTCAAGTGCGACCAGCTCAAGAGGAGGGGGTAGAGAAAAGAATGGACGGGAGCCAATGTAGCTACCTATCCTGGGATGCCTGACCAGTGTAGCCAAGTCATCCAGCTGCATTTTCTTTGCTAATATACATACTCCGACAAGTTTTTTTCTTTCACTTGAACCTGTCTGATTTTTTTTGGAGTTTTTGCATTTTCTCTCTTTTTTTTTCTTTTTTTTGAACTATATACAAGGTGCAGCATGTACATCAGGAGTTTTTCCTCTTGAGCTAGTAGACTATCCCTCTTTTGAAGCATTATTGCAACCCACAACATCCTGTCCTTAGATGTCAACACCACCAGGCTAGGTTGAGATGCACTACCCTCCCTAGAGGAGGACGGATGTTTCCACCCGTGTGCTACTCCAAGCTAAAGGATTCTACCTCCTCACCACCTCATCAATGAAGAGCTACGTGCATTGTGCTTGTCCAAGTTAGGTCATTATCTAAAAGAATCATGCGTGTGCACGAGATACTCTACTTAGACTAATCAAGATGACATGTGAACATAGACTTGCAGACTCAAAGAATTAAGTCACTTGACCTGAGAAATCTTAACTCCAGTTCCTATAAGGTTCCTCTGAAATTAGGTGGATTAAGGTCAAATCAAGTCCATCCTCAATATCTACTCATAACTTGGTTCAAAACCCACTAGCTTTTCACCTTGCATATGCAAGATATGCAGATGAGATGCAGATGTCATGCTATGTATATGAATGTAAATGCAAGACTCTTTTTTTTCGATTAATGCAAGGATGATATGCAAGAGTAAATAAGAAGCCTATTTTCTTTTGTTTTTTTGTTTGTTTTTTTTTGTTTTGTTTTTTTTGTTGTTTTTTTGGTATACCTCCTATGTTACAACAATTTACAAGAGTTTATAAGCATTATACAAGTTTTACAAGTGTTATACAATATACAAGTATACATTTTTTATTTTATTTGTACAAAAAGTTTTACACGTATTATACAACAATTTTTTTTCAATTTTTACCCACCCCGTAATTATTTCAAAAATATATACAAAAGTACGTGAAAATACACGAAAGTACGAGCTATGGGTAAAGTATATATGTAATATATACACGCCCCCTATACTTAGCGTGTGCTATGTCCTCAGAGCACGAAAAGCGAGAAAAAAGACATAGCTCGTGCTAAGCGTAGGAGAGCTAAAATAACAAAAAGTGTAGAAGTCATCTCGCCCCCCTATACTTAGGCTCTGGCAGCCTAAGTGTAGAAGAATAACAAGAATGGGGCGGATGAGGTTAAGAGGGGAAATGGAAGAGTATATACACGGCGAACATCGGTCCCCCCTATACTTAGGCTCAAGTCAGCCTAAGTATAGGACAAGAGTGAGTATAAGAACCGATGAGATCTAGAGATTATACATAGAATGATGAAGAGACTCGGGTCAATATCCCCCCTATACTTAGGATCTGGTCATCCTAAGTATAGCCATAAAATGAAATGATATGGAGCCGGGGCGAGTGATTCGAATCACTGGGGAGGGAGGAAAATATATACAAGAAGGAGAGAGAATATACAAGGATTAAGAAGGTTTGTGACGAACCTTCTTGCGGACAGGAGGAGGTGGATAATATACATATGTGTCGCTGTCGGAATCGTCCTCAGATGAATAATAGTGAGGTGTAGGGATCGTCCAACGAGGGTCGACACACGACTGCTTGCTTAGATAAGGCTTAAGGACAACCGAACTGAGCTCACTCATATAAATCACCTTATCTGGACCCAATGAGGATTCCTCTGATAATTCCTTCTCCGAAATGTTGAAGGAAATTTTCTTAGTCGGTTTTCTAGAACCTGAATCATTGAGAGGGAGATGAGAGCGACGCACTTGGAGAGGTTTGGGGGAACATCTCGAGGAATCAATTCTTGACTTCCTCTCACTAGATAGCCGACTAGAAGAGGGAGCGACCATGTTTTTATGTGGAGTCAATTTATTCTTGGTTGTTTCCTTTGATGGTCCGGGGTGTGGTGCGGTGCTGACCATGGGTTCCTAATCAGACGAGTTACCATATAGATTAGAATATTCCTGAAGGGTCAGCACGCGTCTCGAAAAGGTGCTAGTGATCTCAGTTGGCTTGACATTATTGGGCTCTTGTGTCAGATCATGAAAATGGTCAAGACAATCAGCAAAAATCATGTCTGACTCGATGTCAGCTTCTAGTTGCGAGTCCTCCTTAGAAGCTGTCACGGTGGTGGTGCAAGCAGTTGATGAAGTGGAGGTGTAGGGAGTCTCAGAACCAACGGTCGTCCGGACAGTCGGTCTCTCAGGTGTAGCAGAGAGGTGGGACTCATCTACCTCTCGATTGTCACGACTGTCAGCGGATGTGCGGGTCACCTTAGAGTAAAGTGTATCAAAGAATGGGTGAGGTTGAAGCGCTCCCAATGCTGAAAAATCGATCTCCTGAGTCTCGCAATCTATAGTCGCCTTAGCCAAGGCTAAGAACGGTTTCCCGAAAATAATCGGAGACTGAGTAAACTCTCCTCGGTGCTCGATATCAATGATCGTGAAGTCCACCTGGAGTAGAGCACCATGGAAAGTAACGATGATTGAAATGTTTCCTCTCGACCGTTTGATGGATCGATCAGCCAGCTGAACGATCTCTCTAGACTTTCTGATTGGCCTGAGTTTGAGCTTGTCAAACACAGAGGTCGGGAGGATATTTATCGGGGAGTCATCATCGATTCTTGCATGGGTGAAGATAGTGTCTTTGATTTCACATTCCACTTGGGGCAACCGCTTCACTCTACGGCTTTTGGTCTTTCTCCCCATCACCAAGGAGGTGGCCACAGACACTATGTGTCTTTCAGTCCTTGTCCTCTTATTGCCCGACCTCTTGGGCATCAATTTACTTCTCACAAATCGTTTGAGGTCGGGGAAGTGATCTATGACCTTTATTAAAGGAAGATTAAAAATCAGTTCTTCATCAAGTGCTTCCCTTAGGGCAGGATCCAATTTTTTTAGGTCCTTTTCATTTTCAATTTTTATGTGATTTTTTGGTTTTTCAATTTTTTTGGTATTTTGGGGATTTTCAATTTTTTGGTGTTTTTAGTTGATGAATGATCAGACTCAAGATTAGAAGGCAACGGGCTAGCAAAAGAGGGAGTTAGAATGGACTCCAGCTGTACATAAGATGTGGGTTCCCTAATGCTTGCTTGGTTTTCAACCTAAAAATTACTCATATCCATTTCCACTTTCATTCCCAAGCTGGCAGAAATTGAGTTCAATATTTCCATGACATTTCTCAAGTTGTTACCTAATATTTCATTTTTCACGATAAGTCGAGAAATGTCATCCTCCACAAAATTCCCATGACAATTCATGGGAGAGTTCTGCTCAAGTGGAGGATACTGCTGAGATATTGGGTTCTCATACTCAACATACCTAGACTCAGGCATGTAATGCTGGGTCGAGTATGGACCATCTAGATGGCAAATATTGCCCGGAGCCTCATATGATGAAACAGAGACTGATAAGTCTAGCTCATGAGTCCAATCTTGTGAGTGTATAGGCTCTCCGAATGAAGGCTGGTTAATGAAAGCTTGATCACTAAAGTCAATCAAGTCTGGGAAATCATGATGTTCATGCCTCTCTATTCGGTTTGTTCGATTGACTAAGTTATGCCTTAAGGTCAAGTCGAGATGTGTATATGTAAATTGTTGTATGGTCCCTACTTGAGGTGAGAATGAAGTATGTGGGGGCATATAGTTTTGCCAATCATCTGTCTCAGCAGTGGCTTGCTCTTCGTTCGATTCTTTGATTCCTGCAAGCTCTCGAGAATAAGTACAGTCAGCCGAAGATCGAAGTGGATACAGAGTGTTAGAATATGGAGTAGATGAGAAATGCGAAGAAGTGGATAAGTCAGTCAAAGTTCTGACTTCGTAATCGGGTTGAGATGGAGCCGACCACGTGTAAGGTTCTCCTGTGGGTGGCGAAGGATACAGGAAAGAAGGTGAAGGTGAAGATGAATGGTATATGATCGAGGAGGATTGACCAGAGGTCACAGGGTATGGGGACCAATATTTCGACATCTTGAAGAGGAAAGGAAGAAGATTGAGGTAGAAAATGTGCAATTACACAGGATAATGCACACAGACAGACTCAAAGACAAACGCAAGAGCAAACCCCGAGTTCACACTCAACACAGTGAAGGACCCGAAACCGAGTCTGATTAATCTGGTTAATTTTAAGTGTGATTTTTCAAGCAAGATAGCAAGGATTTACGCAGCCTATAGGGAAGTCGGCTCAGAGCCGGATGCGTCTTCCCTGTGTAACCTGTCGCCTAAGATACCGCCGGTCCTTCCTTTCTTCGCTCCTATCCCAAGTTGATGGATTCAAAGACCTGCCCCTATCTACCTGCAAGCAGGCGGAGGCTGACAAGGCCGGAACTTCACCCCAGGGGGTTACTGGCAACTTGTCACGAAGTACCGCAATTTTGCCCCTATCTACCTGAGACAGGCGGAGGCTACTTGGTACTAGTCAGTGAACCTTAATAAATTCAACTTGTGATATTTGCTAGGATTAGTTGGAACGTGATATGGAAAGCGAGGATTTGGGCTCTGCCTTAAGGCGTTCACACACACTCAAGTACCCTCACTCAGCCTGAAAACAAGGTCGGGGTTAATTTCCCGCAAACAAGGGTTAATTTTAGTCAATTTTTTTGTCAATAATGTTAGCAATCCTGGTTTTAAGTTGAGTTATCATTGATTTAGTCCAATCCACACAACACACCTAACATCCAGTCCCAATTTCCGTTTAAATTACGTTTGAAAAATAGAGGGGGAAATCGAGAAAAGCCGATGCACAAAAAACAATGATGTGTATGCTGAGTAGAGAATACTTACAGTGATCCCTTCGCTTTTATGCAGGATGCAAAACAGAACGTAGATCTTTTACACTATATGTAAATGCAAACGAGAAAAGCCGCTCCTAGACAAGCAGATCTATTAGCGAGTGAAGAACGAATTTGATTTGACTAGATCTGCGGTTTAAGTGCGTCTTTTACGTGCAATGTGTGGTCCTAAATAATTACGAGCACAAGCAAATCCTAGAGTGGTTTAAGGAGCCGCTAGTGCAAGCATAGTCTAAAATTCAAACCACACAGCAGACAGGGACACGGTTCCACTATGTTTACACACGCGAGAACCCAAACGGGAACCGCTGTAAATGCAGACAATTTTTACAAGTTAAAAAAATGAAAAAACCTTCTGGCGTCTCAACAGCCGACTTGATCCACGAATAGTCGGCCTCCGATGCACTTCGAGATGCGTCGACTTCAAGAAAGCCGCTCCAAGTCCACCGGGCCCTTGCACAAAAAGATAAAAATGTTAGAGAGATAAAATAAATTAAAAAAATAAATAGAAAAATAATTGAAAAAAAGGAATAATTACAAGATGGATCGGGGATCGGACTACCCGAGTGTGTGGAAAATATAAATCTAATTTTCTAAAGTGATCCTAAGCCGTTTGCCTCCCCGACAACGGCGCCATTTGACGAACCGAAAATCTACCCTTGTTAATGTTGTCTGATTGACTATTCGTTGCAGTCGGATAGATCCACGCCGATCAAAAATAACCGCACAAATCGATGAATCGTCTAATGAGTTTAATATGCGGTTTTATGTTTATTTAGCCTGGGCAAGCCCCAGGGTCGACTCAAGGAGGCAAAGGAACAACTCGGGATCAGATTAGATGAATTAGATCGCAGTTTTCCAAGTGGTTTTTTTTTGTAATTTTTTTATGCGATAAAAATGCCAATGCACAAATACGGATGAACTAGATAACTAAGAGAACGATCACTTAGCCAAATTTATTTTTTGATGTAAAATTGATTCAAATCGACCAAGTTATAATTTTCCTAAGAACCTAATCCAACTATGAATGCTAAATGGATTTTTTGTAATTTTTGGATTTAAAATGCACACATGAAAAATACAATCTTTTTTTAGGGTTTTTATGCAATTTTTCAAGCAAATGATATGCAAAAATTATGAAAATTTTATGGGAAGTTAAACATGATGAAATGAAGCTACCCTATTTTTTTTGCAATTTTTTGACACTTTCTGATTTTTTTATGATTTTTTTACTGAAATAAAGCGACTGTGAGTATTTAATTTCTAATAAATCCACGAAATCAAATTATCCAGAAGTTGATTTATCTCAAAGAGATATTTTAATGAGGAAACCAGGAGAGTCGAAATTTATCGAAAATATTAGTCATGAATTTAAATAAAAATTATTTACATAAATCACCCTATAATTTATTTTAAGCAAAAGACAACTCCGAATTGGACGAAATATGGATAGTAATTAAAGAACATTTAGAGGCATCATTTATAATTTTTTTCACAATTTTTGGAGTAAGATATAGGCCTGTGAGAATTTTAGAGCATAATTAGGTAAAATATCACTGATTTTCACTCTCTGTTTTTTAATAAAATTTCGAATACTCACAAAAATGCAAATAAATAGCCAAAATGTTCAGAATTAATTTGTCAACAACATGCTATTTTTGTATTAAAAAATGATGCAAAATGACAGTCCAAATAAACGCTCAAAGTCAGGGGTCTTTTTGCAATACAGAAATTGAAATAAACAAATTCAAAGGTGCACAAGGGCACTTCTGCAATTATAACAAACGTGCTGGGGGAACTATCCAATGTTCACAAAATGTAAAATAAAATCACCTTTACTTCTCCTGCAAGGCACACGATGGGGAGCAGCTAGGGCTTCGTGCGCGTGGACCGCGAGGAGGCGGCGCACCGCGGCGGGTGGGCGCGCGAGCGGAGGACGTTGTGTGCGGCAGCGCGGATGGTGGCGTGCGACGTGAAGGATGAAGGCCTGGGCACAGAGGCGGCACACGCAGGGGATGCGTGCGCTCCAAGGCGGCGCATGGAGGAGGACTGCAGCCAGCGGTGGCTCGGAGCGCGCGGGCGGGAACTCGCGTCGCGGAGGAGGTCGGCGGGCTGAGCGGGCAGCCGCGGCGAGGGAGGTGGTGGCCTGTGCGCTCGTGCGAGCCGGTAGGGAGCTCGCGGGGCGGAGCGGAGGCGCGGAGGCCAAGGTGGGCGGCGCTTGGGGGGCTCGGCGGTCGCTCGCGGCCGGCGTTGTTCTGGATGGCTGGAGGAGGGACGCGCACCGTGCAGCGGCCGTTGGGAAGCGGTACCTGTTTGGTGCAAGGGGAGCTCGCGGGCAGCGCCGCCGCACGCGGCGGTGCGGTGGCCTAGGAGAGGAGGGGGCATGGACCTGGCGTACGGCAGCGAGGAGCTTGCGGTGGCCGCCGGCTGGATGGAAGTCAGCGGAGCTCGGCCGCGTCCAGCGTGGGGCTAGCGGCCTGGAGGTGCACGACCGGCGGTAGTTGTCGTCGGCGGAGGCGGTGGTCCGGCGGGCCGTGCAGTGAAGGGATTGTCCAGAAGCTCCTACTTTATTTTTTTGATTTTATTTTTGTAATTTTTTGGTTATGTTTTTTTTAATGCAAACAGGAAATAAAAGTTGTCGAGATGAATTGATAGTGTGATAAGGATATACGATGATGGTGGTGTAAAAAAATGCAATGAAGATGTATGTAAAAAAATGTAATGAAGTGATGTTGGTGAATGAAAATGTTTTGGTGGTGATAAAAATGAGGTGATGTGGTGAATGAAATGATGTGAAAATGTGGTTGTTTATGGATTGTTTTGGTGATACACAAGATAAATTATGTGAGATAAAAAATTGACAAAGAAAAGTTGAGGAATTACTTACATGTGATTCACCGAAGATGGAGCCACGGAGTGCGGCTTCCGTCGTCGTGGCATCGATCAGCTTGGCGAAAAGCCGAGAAGCTAGGCATCCCCTTGTGGAGAATGCTACATGAACAAAGCTCGCGGATCTCGCCTTGAAAACCGTCGTTGCTCGACCTAAAAATGTTGACGCTGTCACCGACAACACTCGGGGGCTGGTGGTCTCTCCCTCTCGATTGAAGAAATGGCGGATGAAAAATAATGGAGGAGAAGATGGGAATATAAAGAGGAAGAGGGAGTTAGAGAAGAGATGGAGAGAGTGGAGAAATGATGGAGGAAGTGGAGAAGATGTGGCTTGGAGTGGGGGAAAAGAAAGGAGAAGAGGTAAAATGGGATTAAAAGAAATAAAATAATAGAGTAATATAGTAGGCTACTTAAAATAATTAAAATAATAATAATAATAATAAAAATAAATCATAAAATAATAAAATAAATCCGAAAATAATAAAATAATGGGGTGACATGTGGTGGCTCCAGGAGCTGCCATGTGTCGCTCCCAGAAAATTCAGAAATTAAATGTAAAGAAAAATCAAAAAGAAATAACAAAAGGGATTAAAACAAAAAGTGATCAACACAAAAGTTGCTCGTATCGACGAGATCTACAACTTTTGTGAAGGTCCAAAAATCAAACGAGATCATCTGTACAAAAATGTTTTTTTGGGTGGTACCTTATAGATATAAAATACCGCATTTTTCCTTTTGTAATTTTTTTGTCATTTTTAAAAGAGAGAAAAATCGAAATAAAAATAGAAAAAATATGAGAAGAATATTTACAACTTAATCCATTTTTTTGGATTTTTAATAATTAAGAAAATGAAATGATAAAATACAGGGGCAAAACGGTCAATTTGTACAATATACAAAAGGGGCCCAAAACCCAAGTTTTGCATACGAGCTCCGATTTTAATGAAATTGGTCTTGTTTCAAAGGTCTTTGAATGTATATTACTTTAAAAGTGAGTAGACCTTATTCGGAGGTTGTATGAGAGAGATATGTGTGTTTTAAGGTTCAAGGTCTCAAACTTGGATTCGGGTTTTATTGGTCAATTTTTCAAGTTAGTATTTTTTTGATATTTTTCCTTTATTAGTGTTAGTAATATATACACTATGGAGTTGGTTTTTTCGGATTTGGAGTTAGTATAAAATATATACAAATAGGGTAAATATGGAGAATATACAGGTGATTTTTACAGATGAATTTGGCTTCTTATTTATGCAATATGAATGCTAAAATACCGATGTTATCAATGCATGCATGAATGCTAATTATGCAATATAAGTGGAAATATGCAGCTAATTACTCGGGAACAAAGCTCTATTTTCAACTTTTAGACTCATGAATCACAGATTCATCAGTCCACACACCTAAAAGAATTCTGTTCCTATAGATCGTTGGAGTTAGTCAAATTAATAAATCTACGCTTCCTGAGTAGAAGTTCCTATCGCTTTCACACATATAAGATATGTTTTATTTTATGCACGAATCATTTTGCATGTAGGCTGTTGAAGTCACGTACACATCCCTATCTCTAGCATTCGTATTCATTGATCCTCGTGCATCAGCTTTTCCGTATTCCTTCCCTATTTTCTTGGATTTAGGTAATAAAAGGAATCAGAAAATTCGTCTGACGTTTTATTTTTCAAAAAGACCGAAAAAAGTGATAATAAATAAAATTAGGACTGTTAATTGAACTCGACTCTAAAACTAAACGTAAAGGACAAATCTCATTGTTTTGGGGAGAGTAATCCCCTCATTGTCACATGTACATCCTAGACTGAGTGAGGCACACACACATAAGGATTAGAGCATCCAATCTTGTACTTGTGCATTAAGTTCTTTGGTTGGCTCTTGGGCCTTGTTATTACTATAAGTACTTTCCTAGGACTTTAGACGATGTGGTCCAGTGTTCTAATAGGTGTGCTACACTAACTTAAATATAACAACCTAGGCGACTGCACCTATGAGCTTGTAAATATTTTCATTCGCACCTAACTCTAAAACCGAAAAGAAAAAAGATTGAACCTTCACGGTCTTCACATTGTTGAGTTGGTGAATTGAGGCATTTTTTTATTGATGTTTGTTTTGTGTGTGTTGATCACTCAGCGCATTTGCACCTTTTCTATTCGTATTTTGACTTGACTTTCATGCTCTCCCCAATCTCCACCCCTTGAAGATCTATATGGCTGACTGGAGTAACTTTTATATGGACTTTACAAATTCTCTCACTCTACTCCAGTTGGTGCACCTCTAATTTGTCAGGAGGAGTATTATTAGGATTTTTACTTTTTTGTTCATATCCCCACGGACAACCTACATACTTTGATTTTCCATATCCTTTGGGGCATCTACACAACCATAGTGTCAACCATCGGATTTTGACTACCCACCACCACAATCACATTTCCCACCTTCACTCCATCCAATGCTGCGATGTGGGATTGTTCTCCCTTGGAACCCACTCTTGATTACATGACTCGAATAGTAAAGCAAATACAGAAGAGGATAGAGGACCTCACTGATATGAATGAGAGCCACATTACCGCTTCACCCTTTGATGTGATGGAGTCATGAGAGGCCACCCTTGGAAGATCGCAGTCCCTAAAAATACAAAAAATGAGCAAAATGTAAAATCTAAAAGACAATAAAGGGATACACCTAGCCGAAACAGATCGTGAGGAGAGGACACCTATGCCATTCCCTTTTCCCACATAGACACACATCACAGTTCCCACTACCCCACCTCCCAAGGATGACATTATACATGCTGATTCTGGTCATTCTTGTATACAAGATGATTCTGACTTCTTCCCCAGTGATGAAGAAAATAAAAAATTTTAAAAATGTTGACCAACCCTGAAGTGGTGGCATTTATTTAGGATATTTTTAATGCCATACTTTGAAAGGCCATAAACCTTTTGCCTGCACCTACGTCCAAGAAACGAAGAGATGTCATAGGACTGAGCACCACATTCTGACCATGGCCACTACCCATGCCATCACTCTTCGTCTTTCTAAGAAGAAAAGGGACACTGGTACACCATTTGTTAGATGTGTCATTTCTGACCATCACTTTGATCATACTCTCCTTGACAATGACACATCGATTAATATAATACCCTTGTCACTTGTCAAGGCACTCAATCTCGAGCCTCTCAAGAAAATTAGGATGGTTTGTTAATTTGTTGACCGATCAATAAAGAGGCTGAAGGGGATTCTTAAAAACCTTGTCATTCAGATCCAGGACATGAGCTACACTATTGATTTTGTCATATTGCCCATGGAGACATCCACCTCTATGGAGCGTACTCCAATCATTCTGGGTCGGCCTTTCCTTGCTACGACAAAGGTCGTAGAGAGATACATGTTTGTTCTCACAACGAGAGCATTCTGATTGACACAAACATTGCACACACTGCCAGTTAGAAACGCAGCCCTGATGAGAGCATACATGTGTCAGCCGACTCAGAGGACTATGGCCTAGCTGCTGAGATCAAAGATGTTTGTTTTACCATGGACTATACCGAGATCTGAGTTTCCTCTTTGAAGGGGAAGACTCAGAAAGCATAGGACCTTTGTGTCTCCTCTTCTTATGTGTGGCGATGTATTGATGAGATCCGCAACATTTACACCATAGACACCTTACTGCAAAGGGCATAAAAAGCTGAGACTTCATAGGCTGGACCTAACCTTACTTCTTCTATTGATAAGTTCGTGCCTTTTTGTTTTGAGACCACTGAGGATCTCCACCATGTCGATCCTGATCAAGCTTTGTCAGTTGTTGACCCCGATATCGACATGCATCTTGTCAGATCCATTCCTCAGAGGTCGCAAAATATGGTGAGATTTCTACATTCTTGATTACCATATATTCATCTCATTGTATATTCTTGCTTTCATTTCTTTCATTCCATCTACCGTCTCTCTCATCCACCTCGATCCATGTGTTTCCATTGCTTAGTATGTGCTTTATCCTAAGTATAGGGCAGGTGAATGAATTGAGTATTCGTTCTTCATTTCATTTCATCACTCATATCGTTGCTTATACTTAGGGATCTCTTACCCTAAGTAGGGGTGAGGTTGCCCATTCTCCCATCTTTATTTCTTTAATTATCGTATTATTTCTTTTGATCCCCTCGCTTGTCTCCTCCCTTTATACTTAGGGATATCTTACCCTAAGTTTAGGGGATACATACCAAGTTGTCAATCTGTTCATTCTAAGTCCCCGATCATCCCTGTAATGTATACATTATGCTATACTTAGAATTAGTTGATCCTAAGTATAGGGGGCGACCGACTTTTCATTCTTTTAGTCGTTGTAGTATAGATTTTTTCCTATATAGCACGAGTTATGCCTTCTTTTTTCTCTTTGATCACTATGAGGACATAGTTTGCGCTAAGTATAGGGGGTAGTATATAAGTTGTATATACTTTAGCTATAACTCGTACTTTCGTCTTTTGAATAATATGGCTAAAATATATTATATGGGGGGTAAAGGTATACAATTAATCAATTATAAAGAATTACTATACATATGTATAAATTTTTTCAGAATTCTTTATAAATATGTAAATCAGTTTAATAATGTTCTGCAAAATAGTTTGAAAAATTATTGTAAAATATCTTGAAAAAACTCTTGAAATTGTTTAAGAAAACTTTTTCTATATATTTTCAAACCTATGTAAAAACGTTTTGTAAATATTTGCATTTTTTTCATTTGTTTGAATAAAATAATTTGCAAATTCAATTTTCAAATGATTTGCAAAATGTTTGCAAAAATATTTTCAAAATCTATCTATACCTTTGAAAAATCTTTGCAAAAATGATTTTCGAAATTTTCAAACTTTGTAAAATGTTGTAATAATTATTTGCCAAATGTTTTCAAATGTTTTCAAACCATTTTGAGAACCTTGTATATAGTGGTAGAAAATAAAATTCTTTTCATATATAAACCTTAAATATAAATATATAAATAGCCACTAACTTCAACAAACTCCTAGTGTAAAATTCACAACAACTCTTGTAGATAAGCATGTACTTGTACTCCTGTGTAAATATATCTACATACACTTTTCACAGACCTTTATCAAAACCCTTAAAATTTTCAAAATTTTAAAAATCTATAAAAAATAGAAATATTTTCATAAATTACATAAAAATTTGCAAAAACTTTTTAAAAAAATCCATAAAAAGATCAAAATCAGAAAAATAGCTTCACAAAAATATTTCCTTGCATTTTCATTTGCATTATTCAAATTGATAACGACAATTGAACATGTTGGAATAAAGTATGAAGATTGGAGCGAAGATTGGAGCTTGGATGGACCTTAATCCACTTAATCACAGGAACCTTGAAGGAAATAGAATTGAGGAGCTTTAGGTTTGCTAGACTTACTTCTTTGAGATGACAAAACTGGGTTCATATGTCATCTTAACTGCCTAAGTAGAATATTTTGAAACACAAGCTTGGTGACAATGACCTAACTTGGAAATCTGCACCTTACACTTAGCTCAACTCATTTGAAATGGTAGGGGGTTGGATTTTTCAGCACGAGACACAAGCAAATGAAAACATACAAAGTCACAATATGTGGCCATTATACCCCAATTTGATCCAGTAGCGATGAGGTCCAAGGACAGGATGTTGTGGGTTGTGATAAAGCTTCAAAAGAAGGATAGTCTACTGGTTCAAGAGGAAAGAGTCCTTATGTAAATATTGTTGTAAATAGTATTAAAAAAATAGTATGCAATAAAGACTCCAAAAAGTTAGATGGGCAAAAATCAAAGAGAATCCATTCCCATCTGAGTACGTATTCAATAAGCAAGCTTGTACTTCAAAGCCAAAGATTCATGTGAGCCTACAACCGGATGACTTGGCTACACTGGTTAAGCATCCTAGGATAGGTAGCTATACTGGCTACCGTCCATTCTCTTCTCCACATCCTCTTTTCAAGCCAGTTGTACGTGAACTTAGAAGGAAATACCTTGTTCCATGAGGAAAGAGTTGCTGGATTGGGGAATGATGAGCTACCCACCTACTAGGTTAAGTATCAAAGTAAAACAGAGGTCGTTGTGACCCCAATCGATAAGCGAACTCAATCTATAAAAATAAAACCACTCAACGAAGAATCAAGCAATCAAGAAATGTAAGCGGTTCGCTATTTTTATTTACCTGGTATAGCTACCAGGGTCGAACACAAGGAGCACAAAAGAAATATGAAGTAGTCAAATTTCGAATAAATAAGTTTTTAGTGGTTTTTTTTTATTTTTAGATTTTTAATTTTTGAATAAAGCACACAAGCATAAAAATAAAAGAAAACAAGCATAATGATCTTTTTGGCTTTTTCTAAATAACTAAAAATAGTCAGAAAATCAAAGTATAAATATTTTTGGGTTTTCTGGTTTTTAAAGTGTTTTTGGTAATTTTTAAAGATTTTTCAAAGGTTTTTGTATTTTCTAAAAATAAAAAGTGCTCAAAAATCAAAACAGTGCACAGTCAGGACTAAACTACAAATTAAAAATCTTTAAAATACCCAAAAGTCTTGATTACAATTTTATGATAAAATAGAAATAAAAGGCTACAAACAGGAGATGACATCGGAATTTTTGAATTTTCCCTTGATTTTATATGATTTTTTATAAGATTTTAGTTATTTTGTAATTTTTAGGGGTTTTCTAGAAAACTGATATTGTTAAAAGATAATAAAATACATAATCAGGAATTTTATAGAATTTTTCAAGACATTTTTCATATTTGTAAGATTTTTACAATTTCAATAGGACACTTTTTTAGGGTTTTTGAATTTTTAAAAATATAAAACACACTATAAATCAATCCAACAAAATTATAGAAAATATTACACACTAACAGGAGCCGATGGTAATTTTTATACAATTTTTCAAATTAATTTATTATTTATTAAGTTCGAAATACAACATGTAATTAGGCATAGTTTACATGGGCCTCTTTGTAAATACTTTAAGTTTTGGGACTAAACAATATCACTATTGGAAAACTTAGGGACCAATATGCAAAAATCCCAATTAATTCAGTACATGCTCAATATACGATGCACGGGGGTATAAATGCAAATTCTAAAAACATGTCATCCATTCAGTAATAGTAGAAAAGTACATGGCATAAAGTGCATATGTCCCAAAACTCACGTGAACATGCACGTGCTATAGACTGAGAGGGACTAAAGTGCAAATATCTAAAAACACGAGGTCTAAACTGTAAAAGTATTTAACCACAACATTTACTTATTGGACTAAAGAAAAATATCAAAACATGCGAGGATAACAAGGAAATATACCTTGGCGAGGACACGCGACACACGTGGAGGCGGGTCGAACGTACAACTCTCATAGCTGCCAATGTCAAATCTGACAGCTGCAGAGGATGTCGCAGATGTGCAGGCAGATGCATCAGAGGGCCTGATCTAACGGCCCAAAAGCTAGCCCTGTCTGGAAGATTAGATTGGATCTGGCAGGAGGGACCCATCGAAGGTGGTCAAAGGGTCAGCAAGAACAAGACCTCTACGAGCTTCTACAGAGCGTCAAATGGGCTCCAACGCTCCGATGAATGATCAACGAGGTCCGGCTGCATCATGAAGGTATTCTGCATCAGTTGGGGTGCTCGGATGGAGGTGACGACGGCTGGATGTGCATAACGGTGAAGGGGGTTCTGGAGCAGCTCCGCCTGAGCAATCGAGGACTCTAAGTCGTCTTCTTGCACGTGTAATGTCCTGCAAAGAGTAGAGGGAACTAGGGGCTATGCTTCGGTCCTGGTCATTACAGTTGGAGAGGAAATAAGCGATGGGGAATGGTGGTCGATCTACAACGAGGGCGGAGGAAGGAGATCTAGGTCCTAATCTTGATCCGATGGTTGAGCCTCGGGGGGAAAGGACTGCGTAAGAAGATGGAGGGTGAGGCGTAGCATCGATCAGAACGAAGGGGAGTGGGTATCGGGGCTCCGACCGACAAGTCGGAGCAAAGATGACTATGATAGTATGAAAGGGGAATATTTGATCAAACTAGGCAATGCAAAAGGAAATATAGATACCTGAAGGGTCGGAGGAGTTCTTGAGCTTCAGGCAAAGGTGGGCAGACGGGTCTTGTCCTCGACCAAGCTGCAGCTGGCTGAGAGGCTACTCACGGTAGATCTCCGGCCATGAAGCGAGCTACGAGCCTCCAGGCACCTCCAGCTTATCCTGAGCTACCCCAACGGTGGTTGTCACTTCAGTAAATGGAGCTAGGGAAGAATGGTGGTGCGAGGGATGAGCTATCGAGTAGTGGAGGCGATGGAGAGATTTTATAAGGTTCCCAGGGTCCAAAAAGATCGGAAGGGAGCGCGCAACCTAAGAAGATCGGACCCTTCCTAGGGATCCGCGAGGGTCACAGATCCTAGGAGGAGAATCAGGCAAAAAAGCAAGGGGTATGGAGGTTGAAGTCGTGCGTAAGAATTAGGAGAAGTGGCTCCGGCGAGAGGGGAGGCAACTCGACCCGGCTGGAAGAGACCGCTGACTGAGCTCAACGGTATAACGTGGACCAATGAGAAAAACATGATTTACAAAATAAAGGTAAATTCAATAAAAAATAGAAAATGAATTTAAAATAAAAAGTATATAAAATGAAAAATGTTTATTTTTTCTAAAGTATTTTTCTACAATTTTTAATTATTTTTATGAAAAAATAAAATAACATATATACAATATATAATATTATATACATGTATACTATACCCATGTATTATGTACAAATATATTTATTTTATTATTTTTACACAAATACCTTTATTTTATATTTTATTTATTTACAACATATTTTTAGGAGTGTAAAATTTATTTTATTTTATTTTATACATTATTTAATGTATAGAATAAATAGTCGATGTGATACACACATATGTAATTTATACAAAGGTTTGATGATTTTATTTTTATTTTTCTGATTTTTATTTTATTTTTAGAATATTATTAAAGCTATATACAAGGGTGTCAAGAATAAAATAATTTGGTTTTCTCAAAAATAAATAGATAAGTAATAATTACAAGTATAGGTGATATGTACAATACAAAATAAACCCTCTCTCTCTCTACTTATTTTATTTTGTGAGTAGGTCAAGGCTTGACCTTCTCTTAGGGTTTGGGTCACTCTGTATTTATTCTTAATACATCATTCTTTTACTTTTTCCTTTATTCTTTTATTTTTGTAAAATACCTGTAAATTATGCCTTATTAACAAGAGCATGCGGAAAGCTAAAATATTATATTTACAGGTATTTACAGGGTGTTTTGCGAATAAGAAGAGCTAAAATAAAAGAATAAAGAGTGAGAATCATGGATTCATCACCCCCTATACTTTACCTTTGCTAGTCCCTTAGCAAACACTTAATTGAAGAAGAAGTGAAAAAAAGAATCAAAGATTGATTATTAAACTTGTCTTCATTAATTTGGAGTATGGAGCTCAGTCAGACCTTTGGATTATTAGTTTGTCGGAACCTTATTGGTAAATATGTTTAAGACTCAACAACCTCTAAGTTCCACAATTCTATGGTCCAGACTCCTTAATAAACCTGGTCAGCACAAGTCTACATACACAAACTCTAATGACTATGCATCTTTCCTGGTACTGTGTAAGTGATATGTAGCTCCCCACCTCAGAAATGACAAAGAAACAACTTCCCTCGACAAGGTAACTCTTATTCCCTAGTCTAGAAGCTCTTTCCTCGAGGAGCAGGGTATTCACTTCTAAGAGCGCTCCCCTCCGATCTTTCCGGACCTTGGGGAACCCTATAAAATCTCTCCATCGCCTCCATTGCTCGATAGCTCATCCCTCACACCACCAATCTTCCCTAGCTCCCTTCAGTGAAGTGATAGCCACCGTTGGGGTAGCTTAGGATACACCGAAGGTGCCTGAAGGCTCGTAGCTAGCTTCGTGGCTGGAGTTCTTCCATGGATAGCCTCCCAGCCAGCCGCAGCTTGACAGATGCAGAGCGAGACGTCCACCAGCAGTGCGACTTTGTGATCACAAACGATGAAGCAGTTTGGTCTGACCTCGTATCACGAGCTCTTGTCTCTCCTTCAGACACTGAATATTTACAGATTTCGGCAGATGAGAGTTCAGAGAGCACACTCTTGGCACTGAACACATTTGAGGCTGATGATCGTGGTCAGGATAGCGGGGCAGGATATATCATCTTCTTCTGATTCAGATCCCTCGGATTCAGGCATTGATTGGGATGACTTTGATGATTACTTGCCATGTTTGATTCCTTCAGAGACGATAGCTAGGGCGGGATTGAGCCAATACAGATGACAAATACACCAGTAGGGTTGTCTTTGCCAGATTTTTACATGCAGTGAGAGTTCTTCCATGCAGATCTGGTAGCCTTCACTAAGACATTTCAAAAGCCAGATTTTCCAGCTCCCAGTTGTCCAGAACTGAAGACCTTACCGCAGTCGATGGAGTAGAGATTCCTTGCGGGTGAGCCAGAGATGTTCCCAGTCATTATCTTAGTAGATTTGACTGGAGATCAAGAATCTCATTTGATGGAGGGTATTGAAAGAAATCACAAGGCGATTGGATGGAGCATAGCTGATCTCCAGGGGATAAGTCCGACCCTGTGCTCCCACCACTTTTATCTCAAAGAGGATGCCAAGCCCTCACATGAGTTCTAGTGACGATTGAACTCGAATCTTCGAGATGTGGTTATGAAGGAGATATCAAAGTGGTGGAGCACCGATTTTATCTACTCCATCTCCGACTCCAAGTGGGTTAGTCCATTACATGTACCACACAAGAAGACGGGTATCACTATAGTTTAAGAGAGTTTGGAGAGGAGATAGCTACCCGGGTACCCACTTCTTGGAGGGTCTATGTAGACTACAGACGATTGAATCAGGCCACCACGAAGGATCATTTCTTGCTACCATTTATTGATCAGATTATCGAGAGGCAAGCTGGGAAGAGTCATTACTATTTCCTTGATGGATACTCCAAATACAATCAGGTGGCTATAGTGCCCGAATACCAAGAGAAGACACATTCACCTGGCCCTTTCGGACATATGCTTTTAGACAGATGCCCTTTGGTTTATGTAAATCCCCGGCTACATTCGAAAGATGCATACTTTCCATCTTCTTGGACATGGTGTGTGATTGTTTGGAGGTCTTCATGGTTTACTTTTCGGTCTACGATGGTGGGTTCGATGCTTATCTTGACTGCCTATACCACATACTTCAATATTGTATAGAGGTCCATCTTGTATATCTTAGGAGAAGAGTCACTTCATGGTGACTCAGGAGATGGTGCTTGGCCATATCATCTTCATCATGGACATGGAGGTTGATTCGGCCAAGGTGAATATCATCAAGAAACTCGATCCACCATCCAATTTGTGACAGTTGAGGTCTTTTCTGGGGCATGTCGGTTTCTACTGATGATTCATTCAGGATTTCAATCGTATTTCCCGATCTCTTACTGATCCGTTGACACTGAGTTCATTGTAGATGATAAGTGTCTAGCCTAATTTGAGACTCTCAAGGGATTAGTTGTCGAGGCTCCTATCCTTCAGCCACCCGATTGGTCTCTCCCATTCGAGATCAAGACGGATGCTTCTGATTTTCTCGTAGGAATGTCCTAGGACAGATGAGGGATGGATTACCATATGCTATAAACTACGCTAGCTGGATTTGGATGCCACTCAACGGAACTACACTGTGACTGAGAAGGAGATGCTAGCCGTAGTCTTTGCATTGTATAAGTTCATATCATATATTCTTGGATCTAGAGTGACTATATTTACAGATCACACCGCCATCTGATACCTCATGCAAAGAAGGATGCCAAAGCCATATTGAACAGATGGATCATTCTACTCCAGGAGTTTGATATAGAGATTAAGGATAAACATGGAGTCAAGAATATGGTGGCGGATCAACTCTCCCATTTAGAGAACCTTGAGGATTCCGATCATATTGCACCTATTACATAGACCTTCCCAGACGAGGTGATCCTTGCTATCACCTCTCTTCCATGGTACTCCGACATTGTGAACTATCTTGTCGCCAATAAAGTTCCACATGGTTGGCCCAGGCAGTGACTTGATATTTTCCTTACGAAGGCCAAGTCATACCATTGGGAGGATCCCATCCTTTATCATGAAGGAGGGGATAGTGTCTGGCGTCAGTGCATTCCTCAGGAGAAGCACCACATCATCCTCACATACTTCCACAAGCTTTAGGAAGGAGGACATCACTCTGGGAGGAGGACAACACAGAAAGTGCTCCAATCCAACCTATGGTGGCCTAGCCCTTTCAAGGATTCTGATGAATTCGTAAAGAGGTGTACTAACTGTCATAGGATGAACACTTGTGGACAGCGTGATATGATGTCGATGCCGCCCATTCACTTCTATGAGGTTTTTGACGCATGGGGCATCAATTTCATGGGTCCATTCCCTAAGAGTCAGGGATTTGAGTACATTCTGCTTGCTATGGATTATGTGAGTCATTGGGTTGAGGTCATCCCCGCTCGAATCGCAGATGCTAAAACCATTTGTAGATTTTTTTAGGAAGAATATCATTTCACGCTTCAAGGTACCTAGAGTTTTGATATCTGACGGGTGGACTCACTTTATCAATGACAAGGTAAAGGCCCTTGCTAACGAGGTCAGCATTGACCTTCGTGTTGCCACTCCATATCACCCTCATATCAATGGTCTTGCTGAAGTATCGAACATGGAGATCAAGACTATATTGCAGAAGGTTGTCCGTCCGGACCGAAAGGATTGGTCACAACTTTTGGACTTGATCATGTGGGCCTATAGGACTTCCTCCAAGACACCGTTGGGTACATCTCCCTTTCGTCTCGTTTATGGCAAGCCATGCCATTTAATTGTGGAAATCAAGCACAAGTCACTTTGGGCAGTCACTGAGTTATTATTGCATCCCAAGAGTATAGGAGATCAGAGGAAAACAGAGTTGGCAACCCTGGAGGAGTTGAGAGATGCATGCTTTTTGAGTAGCCTACAACATAAGGAGAGAGTGAAGATATGGCATGATTCTCATATCATCCATAAACAATTTGAGACGAATCAGAGAGTATAGCTATTTGATGCTAGGTTGACATTATTTCCGGGGAAGTTACAAAGTAAATGGAAGGGACCATACATGGTCTGAAAGGGGCACGCCAATGGAAGCATTGATATATCTGAGTTGTCATTTGATTCCACCTTTCGAATTAATGGTCAGCTCCTGAAACCATATCTTGATCATGATCCGTTGATCGTTGACATTGCCCATATTTATTTTGCATGAGATGTGGTCTTTAAATCACATCATTTGCATCCCATGCCTGATTATCACTCCTCTTCTACAGTTGTATAGATTCAATTGTTCATATCACTCATTCTTTTTGTCTAATACCCCATATTCATATTATGATTATGCTATACTTAGTACATGCTTTACTCTAAGTATTGGGGGCTTCAGACTTGTGATTAGTCATTTGATTCTTTTTACCTCTATTTTGCTACCTATACTTAGGGATATTTTACCCTAAGTATAGGAAAGGTAAACCCTGTACATCCTAACCTTCAGTCTTCCCCTTGTGTACAAACTTCTATACTTAGGATTATTTGATCCTAAGTATAGGGGGATCACCGACCTTTATTCATTTCAATCTTTTCGTCATTGTAGTATAGCATTCTTTTCACTTCCCAATACTCATCACGAGTCATGTCTTCCTTTCATCTCTCTTTGATCACTCTGAGGACATTGTTCGAGCTAAGTATAGGGGGTACCGTATATATTGTATATATACTTTAGCCATAACTCGTACTTTTTGTGAGTGTGTTAATAAAATAAAATGACTAAAAGTCATAAAATTAAAATCATAAAAAACTTTATTTTTTGTACAAATTTATTTGTAAATAGCTTTTGTAAAAACTATCTTTGTACAAATGTTTGAAAAAATGTTTTGATTGTGAAATGCTTTGTAAATATTTTTGTACTAAAATTATGTATATAGTACAAAATTTTTGAAAATTGTTTGGAAAATAAAAGTTTGCAAAAATTTGTTTGTAAATATTTGTAAAATTTTTGCAAAACTTTCCCTTCTTCCTTGCATTCAAATTTTTTTCATAAAAATTTGCATATTTTGAAAAATTACACAAAAGGAGTTTTGTACATATTTGCTTGTATAATCTTATGAATCATAGTTGACATTTAAACTAGTCTAGAGCTAAATAGGAAAATGAAGCCAAGTTAAGACCTTAATCCACCAAACTTCAGAGTAACCTTATAAGATTTGGGGTTAAGACTTTTAAGGTCCATAGTGACTTAATTCTTTGAGTCCACTAAGCTATGTTCACATGTTATCTTGATGAGCCTAAGTAGCACACTTAACAAACACTTGACTCTCAAAGACAATGGCTTGACTTGGACACACACCTTACATATAGCTCAACACGGATGATGTGGTCAGGAGGCGGAATATTTTAGCTTGGGTAGCATACGAGGGTAGTACTTCTAGGCAGAACCTCTCTATTCATTTATACATAACATTTGGCTCCTACTTTATTTTCCAATCTACATACCATAAATAATAAAATCCTTAACATGAATCTTGTACATAAAAATACAAAATTAATTGCACATAAAAATAATGTACAATGCCCCTGAACACTCAGACCGAAAAGTTGTAAACAAAACTTTACAAACCTGTATCTCCTTCATACAGACTCAAAATTGATGAAACTCACCTTTATTTTTCATAAAATTAAATTATCTATTTAATGAAGGTGGTTTCATTAAAAATGAAGCTCAGATATAAAAGTTGGCTTTTGGGTCCCTATATACTGTATACTTGTATACTTTATTCAATATATTCATTCTTTATATTTTTAGCTTTCTTATATTTTTATATACTTGTAAATATTACTTGAAAATTTAAATAATAAAAAAATAAAATTAAAAATGCATTAAAATAAATAAAGTATTAAAATATACATGTAAACTTTACTTATAAGATACATTCCCCTATTTATTTATGTAAATAAAAAAAAAGAAAAATAAACTAAAACTATGTAGATTTGTATTTAATTGTAATTTAAATATATAAAATATGTAAATATAATAATAAAATACAAAATAAAAATAAAAATAAAAGACCTAAAATACATGTAATTATACTTATATATACATGTAAACATTAGTACTTAATAATTGAGCTTGTAAAATAAATAATAATAATAAATAAATTCTACATAAAATAATAAACATTTTTCATGTTTTGAATTTTATTTAGTAAAATCATTTTATTATTTTATATCGAATTGTAAGGTACTTCCCCCTTCCTTTTCTAGTCGGTCCACGTGGACCAACCAAAGCACTCCGATTGTTGGCCTTCGATCAACAGTCCTTTCCTCCTCTCTAACTTTTGTTAGAAGTCACGGGAATCCCTTATTCTTCCTTTTTTCACACATCATCCATGCTCCCTTCCTCCTCGAGCAACCCTCCATCCTACAACCACCACTTCCCTACTTTATGCCACTCCTCTAGCTCCCATCAACCTCCTTCCTCCCTTACGCAAACTCCCTTGCCCTTCCGCCCTTCAACTTGTGTATAAATAAACCTCCCCGCTGACCTTTTTTTACCCCGTTTTACTCCTCATAACCCCAATAGGAACCTTCTGTGTTGAGCTGTAGTGATAGGAGAAGCTCCGCGGACCCTTGTCGGCATAGACAAGAAGAGGAATTTGGAGATCCAAGCCTCCCTAAGTCATATGGTGGAGCTTCATCTGCTCCCTGCTCAGGTCAAGTAGAGCTATTTTATTTGCATTTTCTTTTCGTATTTCATTCATGTATCATAGAGTACTATTTATTTCTTGCAATTAGTGTGTAGCACAGTCTTAATTCCAACAACATCATTCGTTGGTGCTACACACTCCAACTTCGATTCATCATGATTTCTACCATGTTTCGACTCATCATCACCCTCATCTCCTTCCCTGACATATTCTCCAATGAAGCCCCATCGTTTCACCCATGTTCCTATAAAGAATTGGGAGATCATAGCTCTCTCTATCACCATACGTCGGAGCTCACCACCCGTCCCATTCCCATGCATTGTCAGCTTAAAACTTGGGTCGAGAGCAACCCTCTCGAGCCTTTCTTCCTTTTGTGCAGGTCGGGCACTGGAGTAGCCCTTAGGATCGTGGATTCGAAGCTTCATCTAAAGCTACAAGCTGTGCAACAAAGCCCCAAGTCCCATTTGAGGGGACCAGGAATCGATCAGACCCCACTTGCTGATGTGGTGGATCCCCAACGACATTTTGAGAACGGAGCGAGGATCTGAGGAGACCAGAGGCTCGAGAAATTAGAGATCGAAGGCATACTAGTGAGAAGATCTTGGCTGTTCTTCATGATAGCACCTTAACCCTTAGATCAAGACCACAACCAAGATCTAGTCCGGGCCATCCAATTGAACCGAAGCGATGCGCTCAGCTGCCTTTAGATTAACTTAAGTACGCCTATGTTGCATGTTCAAGACCACTCATCTCTACCACTTATTGAGTAAATATCAGCGTGCCCCTATCGATCTTTTATATTACATATTTTATACTATAAATATTAAGTTTAGTTTAAAAAATGTATAAATTTGCAAGGACCCCCACACTTCCTGGATATTACAGAAAAGTCCTCACACCTCACGTGTTGCACCACATGAGGTATTGTAACTTGTGCAACTAAGTCTTGCCACTTTTTACTTATTTACTTTTAGTCCTAAAATTTTCAAATATAGTGTAAAACCCTTGGGAAATTTGCATATGAACACATGCACTTCATTTTAATTCCAAAAATACCCTTCCAAGATTGTATTATTTCCTTGCATATTTATTTTTGTTAAATTTCCCCTATGCTATAAAATTATTAGGATAATTTATGTAGATGCATGAAATCTTGCTTGTCCATGACCATATTTTTTAGGTATTTATTGCATTTGCCCATTTATTGAAAATCAAATATGATCTTTATATTCCCTATTAACATATAAAAATCCAAAAAATATAAAATTATCTTTAAAAATTCCAAAATATTAGAGTAGAAATAATACTATATATTATACCTCTAGGCCAAAAATCACTAAAAAATATAAAAGAAAACCTTAAAACTCAGAAAACACTAAAAACCTATAAATATCAGTAAAAGTTCCACAAAATACAAAAAGAGTTTTTGTTCTATATTTTTATTTATATAATATATTATATATTAAAAGGGATTGGGGAGCCTACACCCATGTGTAGGTAACTTACCTACACCCACCTCTTGTTTCTTAATTTTTTTGATTTTTTTTGAAATGGATCTTTAGGGGATTTACTTAGAATATTAAATGGAATATGTCTTTCAAATTTCATGTAAAACAGACATCCCTAACAGCTCCATCGGAAGGGGCCGATTTCAACAAATCTTAGACCGTTAAAATTTGACTGTCATGATGGATAAGTTAGAAGTCTCAAAATAAGTTGAAATTTGAATGACGATATGGTCATATATTGTGATCTAAATTCCCCAAGGAATTAATTCAAAAAAATAAAAAAATTAAGGGAAAAAGAGTTGGGTGTAGGTAAGTTACCTACACATGGGTGTAGGCTCCCTTTTCCCATATTAAAAATAGTTTTTGAAAATTTGGACTTGGTACCTATTTTTAATATCCAAAACAATTCGGCCTATATAGTATACTCACTATTTTGTATAAGAAACTAAAAATTTGCAAAATTAAATTAAAAAGAAAATAAAGACTAAAAGTATAAAGATATAAAAATTTAAAACAATTAAAAATACATAAAAATAAAATATAATTAAAAACCCACAAAAATCATAAAATTGCACAAAAATACAAAAATAATTATTATCAGTTATTAAATTAATAATAATTATATCAATCCTCAAGTTTTCTCTTAGTGGTTCGACCACCACGCTTATGCGCTATACACATCTTTTGTAGGGTATAATAAATTCCCCAACATTTTTACATTGTTTCATCATTTATTGTGATTGTTTGTCTGAACGGATTGTTGAGTTCTGAGTATCGTGAGAGCGGCCGCTACATCGATTGATGTATCCTACTTGTCAGACACCGCAAGCCCGCCAAGATTGGGCATTAGGAACCTCATCGATCTCTATTCAACAGAGGGCCATGTCCTCGATACATGATTGAAGCTGAAAGCACAAGTGGGCGATGAACATGGATTTGATTTGCTCATTTTGAGCCTTGTCTCCTTTATTCTCTTATCTATCCCCTTCTCACTTATGTATCCTCATTTCCACATCTCTATCTTCTTGTCTCTCGAGATGACGACTCCGATATGGTTTAGTATAAACTCCGTAGACACCCACATCGATTCCCCGATACCAATATCTCCAATAATTCGAGGCGATTCTAGAGAGCTCGATTCGTATCTTACAAACCGTTCTCAAGACTCCGTGCTTCTTTCTCAAATAAATCGGGATCATTCTTGTCTCGAATTCACCCCTTTCTAGATGGAGATTGACTGTACTCCATATAAATCTCCAAATATAATAAATTTTGGAATCGAACCTGATTTTGAACTCTTTTCCGCATCTGGTACTTTTTTACACATTGCTCAGGTTGTATTTCCTATTGCAGACCTAGAGCCCGATCTGGAAGTCGGTTCCTCTGATTCTGAACCTGAGATGACACCAACGGGAAAGGAACAACAAGTGAACTAGAATGAAGTTAACAATCAGCTACTCCCTTCAATCCAACCCATTAAACAATAGTTGACCAACCAAGCTCTCGCACAGATTGCTTTCCAGGATATGCTCAATGATATGAGAAGAGACCAAGAGCAGAGAGGAGGAGGAGGGGAAGCAAATTATATAGATGGACCCCAAGGAGGGGAGGAAGAGGATTAAGGGAGCAACCCAAGCCCACACTCAAACAAATGTATAACCCTAGGGATATGCAAATTACCAAGTGGATTCATATTCCTCTGACCCACGGATATTTTGAGCTAAAACCTCAAATCTTATCTCTTCTCCTGACTTTCCATGAGAATTCAAATGAAGAACCATATATACATTTGCAACAAGTTGGACGGATCTACAACACAACTCACAACCCGAACATCCCATTGGGCACAATCAAGATGATTGCCTTCCTGTTCAGCCTTTAGGATAAGGCTCTCTATTACATTAATCACTTGGGGAAGGTATTGACGATGTGGGATGAGCTGAAGTCTGTATTTCTGCATAAGCACTACCCACTTGGTCGTCTGAATCTGATGTGTTCCAAGATTGCTAGCATCTCACAGGGATCACAAGAGTCCATTCATGATGTTGGACATGCGAGCCCACGGCGAGCCATTAGCAATAAACGTTATTGCAAATATCATTCCTTGATCTCAAATGAAGAATAACTAATTTGCATAATAGGCCCCTTAATACATTGAGGGTTATGTACCATGGCCATCTTAATGATCATACAACTGTTGATTCAATTGTTGAATCATAGAGGTTGGTGCTTGGATGAATATCTAAAGAGTTATATTGATGACTCATCAAGGACCACGAAATAATTATTAAGAGATAATCTCCGGTCTAAGAAGAGATGGCAATACTTTCTCTAAGAGATGATATCTAACTGACCTCTTGATGCAGGTCCTCTACATAGGAATAGAGATTCAGAGGTGTTAGATAAGTTAGGTCAAACCGTTGACTTAACGAGATCAAGATAACCAAAGACCTATGTCGTATACTGTCACGGCACATATCCTCTGACTACAGATATATGTGTTACTATATGTCTGAGTATGTACATTTTGCATACCAATAGGTTGATGACCTAATCAAGGACTATACACCAGTGCGCTGGTGTGCATACAAGGGCATATGAGTAATACAATCTCTCAAAGGGATCATACAGGTTCATTTAGTGAACCGGAAGACATGAGCTCACTCATGAGATATTGGGAAGAATTAGATTTCGTGCACGGTCGTCTTGCTTTGGAAGCTTGACTGAATTTGTAGGTTTGATATATGATTTTGGAAAGTATATGATCAACACATGGGTAAGATATATGCTTTTGGAAAGTATATGATCAATACCAACTCCCAATAGTCAAATGAGAAACTTAATGATAAAACCCTGAAGAAGGTAATCTAAAAGAGATCTAAAACTTCGGGTTCATTCTGGGTCTTCCAGTATGCATGATGTACATCTATTAGGAATACCTGAGGGTGATGTGATCATAAAGGATTGTATAACCATGACGCTTCCATTCCGAGGGAGTAATGAAACATGTTTGGATTTTAATGACTCCTCTCATAGAGAAGTAATTTGATCTTAGTCCAAATGTTGGACCTTAATCTAAATGTGATTCAGATACAATGAGAATATTAGATTTGCGGTCTTGATTTAATCAAGCATCTATGAGAGGTCCGCAAGATCTGGATTTGAGTTGTGATCTCAATATCCAAGTCACTATATGTGGAACTATAAAATCGCCCTATCCTTATCTCCAAGTATCCGCGGAGAAAGCACATTATCCTTGAAAGAGTTCATGGATAATTTCATTATTGATATATATACACACACACATATCCGAGCATTGATAAATGGATAATTAAATGTGATTTATTTATCATGAATAATATAAATTTGATTCATATTATTTGCCATATCAAGAGAGTTATCTAAGATAATTAAATGTGATTTAACTATCAAAGATGTGAATAACGTGGATGTGATTCATGTTGTTTGGGTACATGAGAATAGAGATCCAAGATTATTAAATATGATTTAATTATCAAGGATATGATTAATGTGGATATCACTATCCACAATAACCATGGATATTATAAATATGATTTATAATATGGTGGAGCGATTTAATTGTAAATAGAATTACAAATTATATGTTGTTGTGAATTGGATTCACAATAAATAATTAATTGTGAATCTAATTAACATATTATGCTGGATATATGAATACGATTCATATTTATCAATGGCATGATTGATGTTTTCATAAATTTAATTTGAAATTATTTTTGTGAAGATAAATGCAATAGTATTTGTTGCATTTTATTCTATATAATAAATATGTATTAAGGAAGGAAAAACCACCAACAAGGTGGTCGTCCACCTTGACCAAAGTCAAAGGGGGGATGACCACCCTTTTTTTGGGGTGATTGCCTCCCTTATTATCTATTTATTATAACTGAAATTAAAATGAATTAATTTGTATCTTGATAAAGAGATATAATTAATTTATTCTAATTAAATTAGTTGTTGCAAATTTGTAGCAACAAATCATGGTCACTGATTAATAACCTCTTACTCTAAACCATTGGGTTAAGAGGGCACATGGATTGAGATCCATATACATCCAACTAGTATAAATGGAAGGGCAACCCTTGCCTTTTAAACTACACACATAATTCCAAGAGGAATCAAACTCTCTCCATCTCTCTCTCTACACGCCAAGTCTCTCTCTCTCTCTCATTGTGGTCTTCTACCATGGAACCCTAGAGAGAGTCACCATCGCCACAACATATGATGCCGGATTGTTTGCTCGTATATCTCCATCTCCTTCGGTGCTCCTCGCTTGTGAAGAAGACATAAGATCTTGTGAGACGAGATCAGGAGATTCCTCGGTTGGATTATCAACATGGATTACGAGGAGCACACATCTCATCAAGAGTTTCCTCCATCGGATCGGACTTGAGACAAGAGGTCTCTTCGTTTAGAGACTCGATTGCAACCATGCTTCAAGAGATAAACCTAATACTTGTTTGTGGTTTAAGATGAAATGATCCGAGAAGTGTTCTTGGATCATGTAATTTCATCGTTCAAAAACTTTAAATTCTGATGCCCGAAGCAACTAGTATGACTAGTCGCTCCTGATCACATACGATGCGATCCTCATGCTTCCGTGATGCGCTTAAGGATCTTCCCATATCCTTCACGTGATACCTGGGAAAGATTCAACGACTTAATTGAGAAGTGCCCTCACCATGACATACCAAAGATCAGCTTGGTCCAACACTTTTCCAGGGGCCTAACTGAGAACAACTAGAGATTGGTTGACGTCGACTGCGAAAGATCACATTTCAATAAGGATGGGTATGTATTGTGACAGATATTTGATGAAATGTCTGAAGAAGAAGACACGCTCTCCTCATCATGTTCATACCAATAGCAGCCACATATCCTCCATAAATATGTGAACATGCAACCACTCAAGATGTGGACTAGTGTGAGAGTTCAGATCTCAACATCATTGGCAATCACCTGTCCAAAGTAGATATAATTGGAAAGTGATCACATGACCTGAAGAAATTACTTGTGATTGAATAGAGAATGAAGGGGCTAGACAAGCTCGACCACATCGCAAAGCAGCTAGAGCTGCTGGTCAGTACCATCTACTCTTGCCAATCTGCAAGCTATCAGCCAACACTCCTGCTACTGAACCGCAACAGAAGTCAGGGCAGGAGTCGTCGGTGCAACACGTCTACTACGTACAGTCTCTCGACCAGGTATAACAACCGCAACCGTAAATGGAAGTATACCATCCAAGCTCTCTGCCACCGTACGTTGAGCCGTTCCAACCCCTGTATGTCATTCCGGAAGTAAACGACGTATGGAACCACGATGCACAATTGACCCGTCATGGCAGACAACCACATGGTCAGTTATAAGCATCACACATGTTCCACCAATCTCAGTAGGGTGGAAGACCGTACCAGCACCACCAACCTCCTGCACAATAAAACTAGCCTCCACAATAAGCTCCTACATAGAGGCAGGAAAACTACCAGCCACCACTATACTGCAACTCACCGTATCATCAGCAATAACCAACTGCTCACTCCCATCGGCAATACCCTCTTCCTCAGTAGTATCAACATCCTCCTCTTCCATACCACCAGCATCCGCGTTCGTAATACCAGAAGTATCAGAGCCAACGACCCCACCTACTTAAACCACTAAGGCGACACCAATAAATCGAGCACTTGACTGCTTGGCACAGCTTGTGAAAAGCATGTCGGAGATGATTGATGAGTGACCTGAGTGACTAAGGTAAAATAGTATCAATGGTTGTTGCGACTTCAACCACTCGGATCGGGCTCATTCAAGAAACGAAGACCACCAAAACATAAATCAATCACTCAAACCCAGAAAGCGGTCTCGCTAATTTATTTTACCTGGTATAGCTACCAGGGTCGAACACAAGGAGCACGCGATGCGAAAGCTACGAAGTAGTCGGGAATTCAAGAAAAACAGAGGAAATGGTGGTTTTTATTTTTTCAAATTTTTTTATGATTTCTAAAATTAAGAAAAAGGATAAAAGAAACCAAAAATCAACACTTAAACAATTATTTAAAGACTCAAAAATACTCAAAAAATTCAAACCAAAATATTTTTGTGTTTTTAAAATATTCAAGTTTTTTCATGGATTTTAGGGGTTTTTTCTGATTTTTGATTAATTTTCTAAAAATGAAATAAAAGCAAAAATAACCAACAGTGTCCAGCTAGGATATAAAGGCAAGTTAAAATTACTTAAAATCTTATAAAATCCCAACAATACTTTTATGATAAACTACAAAATAAAAACTAACTACAACAAGTGAAAACACATTTTTTTGATTTTTTATGATTTTTTACTAATTTTTTAAGATTTTTAATGTTTTATTATTTTTATGTTTTTTATAAATGGAAATAAAACAAAAATTGGATAGAAACTTAAACATACCAAAACACACAACAAGGAGATTTTTTTAGAATTTTTCAAGGCTTTTTAATATTTTTAGTTGATTTTCTAAAGCAAACAAGAACAATTCTTAAGGCTCTTGAATTTTTAAAATAGCAAACAAAACAAAACCAAAATTTCACTAAAATTCTTACACCATGGCAGGAGCCATGTGTCAAAATTTCGTGATTTTTGGAGAATTTTTGCCATTTATTTAATCAAAAATGAAACATACAACATACATGGACCAAAATGTAAAGAAAACATGTCTCAAGACAAAAAATAACATGCACAAAAACTATAGGGTCCAATCTGCAATTTTCACATCAAATTCAGTGCATGTCTCAAATCAGTACACACAGGGGTATATTCGTAAATAATAAAACTAAACATTCAATTCATAACAGATAATAAGTCCAGGTCAAATAATGCAAATAACCCAAAGTCACATGTGACGAAGCACGTGAGTCCACACAAACAGGACCAAAAAGCAAATATGGAAAACTGCAGGTGCTAAAATGCAAAATGTCCTAACTGCATACTTTATTTTACAGACTAAACGACAAACTAAAATAAATGCAAGGTGGGCTGAGCAAATTACCCATGCAGCACGTGAGCTATGCGTGGGGTGGACAGGTGCCATGCGCTGGCTGGGTGCGGACATGTGGCTCTGGCGCAGTCATGTGTCAGATCCAACGGTCGTCAGATGTCAGGGACGTGGCAGGTACGGGGGCCGTTAGATCTGACATCTAACGGCCTGACAGTTGCTGGAGATGGACGACTGCGATGGCATCTGGGCGAGGGGCGTAATCCGATGGCAGAGGAAGGCTCTGAAAGAACTACGCCTTGGTGAGTTTCACCATAGCACCCGTGAGGATCCAGAGCTCCGATGAATGATCGGTCGACTCCAAAAGAAGCGTGAGGCCCTTCCGCATCGGGTAAATGTCTCGGATGGGGTCGCCGACGGTCAGATCTTCGGGACGATGGCTGGGACCTGGACGAGCTCCGACGAGGATGGTCGAAGGCGATCTGGGGTGTCTCCACGCGCGCTAAGCCTACAAGGTAAAGCTCGGACTAGGAGCAAAGCTTCGGTCAGGGTTATTTGATCTAAACTAAAGAGAAGCGATGGTGAACAGAAGGGGGGGTCTCCGGCAGAGCGATAGATGAGACCTGGGTCCTAATCTTGGCAATCCGAGTCAAGATTAGGATGATTAGATGGCGTGAGAAGATCAAGGGTGAGCTGGGTCGTCGATCAAAATGGATAGATGAACGGGTCTAGGTTCCGACCGGTTGGTCGGAGCTGGCGGAGGTGCGACGGATGGCAAATGAAAGATTCGAGAAATAAAGGAACCATAATCGATATGAGAGCTACCTGAGGGTCCTAACATGATCTTGAGCTCCAGGGGATGCGGTCGGTGGGGTCGTTGCCTCAACTTCGTCGCGGCTGGCGGAGGAGGCTCGTCACGACAGTGCTCCGGCCACGATATGCGAGTGTCGGCTGCACAACTCTTCTCCGATGACCAAAGATGGCCTTCGGTTGCTGTCACCAAGGGGAAGATTTTTAGGGTATCAAAAGGGTGTGCGGCGCAAGCTAAGCTGCTAGGGAGGCGAATGAAGAATATATAGCACGTCCTAGGTAGTTTAAAAGAATCGGATCAAGTGCGCAAACCAAGGTCGATCCGTGCCTCCCTAAGGATCCGCGAGGATCACCGATCCACTACGGAGATGCGAAAAGAAGATCGGAGCTAGAAGGTGCAGGATCCGATTAGGAAAATTGGGGGAAACAGGCACAGGAACCGGATCCGTGCGTGAGGAGGTCCGGAAGGGGTAGTTGACCGTGGTCAACATTCCTCTTGGACCAATCAGAAAATAGAAAGTCAAAAAATAACTGTAAAATCAATTAAAAATAGAAAATGATTTTAAATTAAAAAGTTCACAAAATGAAAAATATTTATTATTTTCTAAACTATTTTTCTGTGATTTTTATTTATTTTTATAAAAAATAATTTATAGTATATTCAATATAGTATATTATATACATGTATAAAATACCTATGTATTTTGTACAATTATTTTTATTCTTATTTTTGCACAAATACCCTAATTTTATATTTTATTTATTTATAACATAATTTTTGGAGTATAAAATGATTTTTGTTTTATTTTTATTGTTTATTTACAAGTATAGATTAAATAAGGAGTGATACATATTTACATGTATTATATACAAAGTGAGAGAGAGTTTTATTTTATTTTTATTTTATTTTATTTTTCCAATTTTTGTTTCATTTTTTAGAAGTATATACAAGGAAATCGAAACACCTTTTTATTTTATTTTTGTAAAAATAGATTATATATACACATGTGATAAATATGTACAAGGTAGAATGGCCCTATCTCTCTCTGCTTATTTTATTTGGCGATCAGGCCCATACTGGACCCTCTCTTGGGTTCAGGTCACTCAATATTTATTCTAAATATTTCCTTCTTTTTCTTTTATTCTTTATTCTTTTATTTTTGCATAAATACATGCTAATTATTAAATATTAACAAATACATGCTTATTGCTAATTTTATATATTTACAACGATATACATGATGCTTTGCCAAGATAATTAGCTAAAATAAAAGAATAAAGAGTGATGAATGAGGATTCATCAATGACATAGAAGCTAGATGACTTGACCGCATCAAAGATGATCATACCAACATAGGTAGAAGCCAACCCGAACAACTTTCGCCCGAAGGAGCAGGTCAGTGAGATGTTCCCCATTCCCATAGACTCGGGTATGCATGGAAATGGTATGTTATCTAATAATCCGACACTCAGAAGCGGTAAAGTCTTACAACCACCGACAACTATCTAGGGAAAGAATAAGGCTCCTAGCAGTGGATCTCCATAGTAAACACAAGTAGCGCTCACAACCGATCTGAGGAATGAAGAAGGAATCGAGGAGCAAATAGATCAAGCAACACCGGATGTGATAAAATAACAAAAATCAGAATATCCAAAAGATCAAAAATATGAGGACAACAGTGACCAAGCCACGCTAGCGAGGGATAAGACGTCAATGGAATCGATCCCAACATACAAGACACTACGTCCAATTTTTACTTTCATTTTTTGTGCATGATTGTACCTCTTTTAGTCATCCACATGTAAAAGATGATTCCAGAAAACTTTTTGAGAATGATGTACATATTCCTTTTCCTGAAGCTATTAGAAAATCCAAAAAAATGTAAAAATTAAAAAATGCTCTATCTGACCCTTGTGCAATGGAGATTTTAAAGATTTGAAAATGCCACTAATGCAAGCTATGGAGTACATGCCTAAGATTAAGAAAAGATTAAATGCTTCTGCTACTTATAAATTAACTTCACTATGTGATCCGGGTTTCTGTTAAACTTAGAAGTACATTAATTAATATTCTTAATTATGACTCAATGTGAAGTCAGTATACTGTGTATGTCTAAGAGAAGGGACTGCAATGAGGTTATCAGCCAAAATTTTTTACCCAGGGTAATGTTCATTAGCTTCTTCATTACATTCTTGGGAATTTCCCTGTAAAATGCATATGATGTCAACATAACAAGTTAAAATTGGGCATACAGAACCCTCACTCATTGCATTTAGTTAAAATGGACAGTCATTAAATAAGAATGGATAACTTTAGATATTTATCTTAAGTTCACCTACGTCCGAGAATGTAGATGTCGCCTGCCATGAACATCATGAGCCGGCTCGACTCGAGCCCGATCCATGCTATTGAAGGTCGGGCTCGGGCTTGGGCCATATATTTGCTAAAATCATGGACCTGGGTCGATCCCATAGGCCCAATTAAACTGATGGGAATGGGTTGGGCTAGGTTGGGCCCAACCCATGCTCAACCCTACCTCTGTGGAGACCTCAATGCAGGGGTAGTAGTCTGAAGTCACTTTATTCTTGCACATTTGAGGGAAACTTGTGATGAATCCATGATTCATCACCTTTATTATTTAATTTTGGCTAAAATCCTTAATAAAATACATGTAACTATTCACTAATTCTCAATAATTAACACACTAACCTCATAATATTATATATAACACTTATTTTATCCAAAATAAAATAATAAAGAAAAAAGAAAAATAAAAGAAAAGAAGGATGCATATATGAATATGTACAAACTGATCATAACCCCGAGACCAGGCCAATATTGACTTGATCGGCAAAATAAATAAGGGGAGATAAGGATCCTAATTTATAAAATGTCAAAAAATCAAGATCATAAATGTATATCTACACATTTTTGACCTCGTACATATGAGTACCTATTTTATTTATCATCTAGATCATTCCAAATAAAAATATTTTATTCATGAAAGTTGTTTATAATAATATATATTAATTTATAAAAATGTAAGAAAAAATATTTCGTATATAAATAAATAATTACAATGAACATAAGAAGCCGTAAAACCTGACTTCCAAGGTTCACAACAATTTATAGAAAACTCCAAATTGATCAAATATATTTTTTAAATTCATTTTATAACTAATACTATTTATTAAAAATACTAAAAAATGTAGAATAAAATATGTGAGTTTTGGCGTTTGGACCCCTTTGTATATATATACATCATGTAAATAAATCTTCTTCATTTTCTATTTAATTATCCCTAATCTCGTTTGACTAAATTCTTTTTCTAACTTGTTTATAAAAATCAATAAAAAATATAAAAATATAACCTAAATTATTTATGAATAAATACCAATAAATCTCAAAACTGAAAAGTCGTAAAGCCAAACTTCCGAACATCATAACTCGACCATATAAACTCTGAATTGGATGTACTCACTTTAAATTTGTTTTATAAAATTATCCATCAAATAAAAGCTATTTTACTAAAATCGGAGTTAATATGCAAAAAGTATATTTTGGAACCCTTTTGTATAAATGTATAGTGTATTTTAATTACATTCTATTTAACTTTTATAAGTTCTTGTATTTTTGATACGTTATTATGTTCTATTTATATTATATTGTTAAAATAATAAAAAAAATAAATTTTATTAAAAATTAAAATTATTTAAATAATTAAATTAATTATATATGTATAATATACTTATACTATTTATATATGTATTTAACTAATTAAATAATATTTTTTTATTTAATTAAAATTCATAATTAAATTGTTTATTAAATTATTTAAAACTTATGTTTTATTTATTTATTTATTTTTATTTGAATTATTTAGTTAATTAATTTAATTTAATTAATTAATAAATTATTTTTTATTCTACTTCTCTCTCCTCCCTTCTTCCTCCCTCGTTTCTTCCTCCGCTTGTTCTTCTTCCCGCATCCTCCTTCTTCCTTCCTCCACTAGTCACCTCGTCTCCCCTTATGTCTTCCCTTCTCCCTTCCCAATGCCTTCAACGACCTGGCCATTAGGCTGTTGGCCCAAAACTTCCTTCGTCTCCAAGCTACATCCTTCGACCCTCTTCCTATATAAGGAGAAATGTTCCCCTCCATTCGTAGATCTGCCAGTTGCACCTCTTCTTCCAAAGCTCTGAAGTTGAAAGCAACGGTGAGGGTGACAGACTCCAGACTCTGATCCTTCGTCGAGAGAGCGAGCCAACGAGAGTGTGGTGAGATCGACACCAAAGTGTTGCACCATCGTGCACCTCTGTGCTGAGCCTCCACGTTGTCGTGCGTAGAGTTGAGGATCCGTGGAGAGTCACCGAGTTCCACCGTCCCCAGGCATCAATCCTTCATCCATTCACCTTCCATATTGGGCATTAGATTTCTCATTTTCTGTGTTGTTTCTTCTTCTCTTCTCTCTTCTATCCCTGATCTTTTTCTTCCTTTGGTATCCGTTCAATTTCATCACCGATATCCCTACTGATCAACACCTCCACCATTGATTCTACTTCAGTTCCCTTTCTACCTCACACATCTGAACCTCCTCTGACCATGCACGATGGCTGAAGGCCTGGAGTTCTACCTATCATTTCACTATTGCACCCCCGCTCACAATTATGTTGTGTGTTTGTTTTTAGGACCGAGCCACGAGCTCGAGTCACATCTTCAATTGTAGGATATAGGAATTTCAAGGAGCATCAGGATCATTGTGCATCTGGACGTGATGCATCCTCAGATTAGATTGCATGTAATTGGAAAGCACATGTAGAACAAAGTCCACGCCAGAGAGCTCTAAGCGATACCACCACATTTGGAATTACAACAACATTACAACCTGGAGAACAACATCGCCTCCTTTATTTGAGCAAGAACTACATCGCACTTGGAAATGATCTTATTGAGATGAAGTAAAGCATCTTCGCTTAGAGCACTGCTTGTAACTGATGACACGCTTTTGCTACTTGGGTTAAGGAGTAAATACGGTCGTTGCGACCCGAATTGCAAGGCGAAATCAATCTAGAAAAAGAAGACCACTAAAACAGAAATCAATCAATCAAACCCAAAAAGCGGTCTCGCAAATTTATTTTACCTGGTATAGCTACCAGGGTCGAACACAAGGAGCACGCTATGCGAAAGCTACAAAGTAGTCGAGAATCCAAGAAAAACAAAAGAAATGGTGGTCTTTAATTTTTTAATTTTTTTTATGATTTTTAAAATGAGAAAAAGGATAAAAGGAAATAAAAAATCAACACTTAAAAAATTATTCAAAGACTCAAAAATATTCAAAAATTCCAAACAAAAACATTTTTTGTTTTTAAAATATTCAAATATTTTTATGGATTTTATGGGATTTTTCTGATTTATAATTAATTTTCTAAAAATGAAATAAAATAAAAAACAACAAACAGTGTCCAGCTGGGATGTAAAGGCAAGTTAAATTTACTTAAAATGCCTATAAAATCCCAACAGTATTTTTATGATAAACTATAAAATACAAACTAACTACAATAATTAAAAATATTTTTTTTCGATTTTTTTATGAATTTTTTCTGATTTTTCTAAGATTTTTACTCTTTTTTATGGTTTTTATAAATGGGAATAAAACAAAATTTGATAGAAACTTAAACACAACAAAACACACAACAAGGATTTTTTTTTAGAATTTTTCAAGGATTTTTAATATTTTTAGTTGATTTTCTATAGCAATAAGGAACAATTTTTAAGGTTTTTGAATTTTTAAAAATGCTAAATAAAATCAAAACAGAACCAAAAATTCATCAAAATTCCTACACCATGGCAGGAGCCACGTGTCAAAATTTTGTGATTTTTGGACAATTTTTGCTATTTATTTAACCAAAAATAAAATACAACATACATGGACCAAAATGCAAAGAAAACATGTCTCCAGACCAAATAATAGCACACATAAAGACTATAGGGTCCATTCTGTAACTTTCACATCAAATTCCGTACATGTCTCAAATCAGTACGCATAGGGGTATATTTGCAAATATAAGAAATAAAACTTCAATTCAGAATATTAGATAAGTCTAAGGAAAATAATGCAAATATCCCAGAATCCCACGTGACGACGCACGTGAGTCCACACAAACGGGACTAAAGTGCAAAAATAGAAAACCACATGTGTTAAAATGCAAAAAGGTCTAATTGTGTACATTATTTTACAGACTAAACGACAAACTAAAATAAATGCAAGGTGGGCTGAGCAAATTACCCATGCAGCACGTGAGCTGCGCGTGGGGTGGATAGGTGGCGGCTGCTGATTGGGCATGGACGAACGGCTCTGGAAGCGTCAGACGACAGATCTGACGGCTGTCAGATGTTAACTACGTGGGTGGTACGGGACCGTTAGACCTGACATCTAACGTTCCGACACCTCTTGGTGAATGGGAGGTTGTGATGATGTGTGGAAGATCCAGAAGATCCAACGACGGAAAGAGGGTCTGGAAGAACTGTGTCGAGGGAGATCGGAGACTCCGATGAACGATCGGCCAGTGCCAACAGAAGCGTGAGGCCCCTCCGCATCGAATGGACGTCTCAAATGGGGCCGCCGCCGATCAGATCTTCATGACGATGACTGAGACCTGGGCGAGCTACGACAAAGATAGTCAAAGGTGAACATGGGTGTCTCCACACGCGTTAAAGCCTGCAAAAGGAAGCTCAAACTCGGAGCAAGGATCTGGTCAAGGTTATTTGACCTAAGATAAAGAGAAGCGGCAGGGAATGGAAGGGGTGTCTCCGGCGAAGGTGATGGATGAGACCTGTGCCTAATCTTGGCAATCTGAGCCAAGATTAGGATGATCAGAGGGCGAGGGAAGATGGAGGATGTGCGGATGTATCGATCGAAATAGGTGGATGATAGTGACGAGGCTCCGACCGACTGGTCGGAGCTGGCGCAGCGGAGGTGAAGCACAAATGAAAGATTCGGGAAAATAAAGGAACTAGGATTGATATGAGAGCTACCTGAGGGTCCTAACGTGATCCTGAGCTCCAGGAGATGCGGTTGGCGGAGGTCGTTGCCTCGACTTCGCTGCGGCTGGTAGAGGAGGCTCGTCGCGGCGGTGCTTCGACCACGAGAGGCAAGTTACGACTACACAACACCTTTCCGACGACCAAAGGCGGTCTCCAGTTGCTGTCACCAAGGCGGAGCTTTCTAGGGTATCAAAAGAGTGTGCGGCGCGAGCTAGGCTGCTGGGGAGGCGAATGAAGAATATATAGCACGTCCCAGGCAGCCGGATAAATCGAGTCGGTGCACATGAACCAAGGATCATCTGCGACTCCCTAGGGATCCACGAGGATCACCGATCCATTGGGGAGACGCGGGCAGAAAATCGGAGCTAGAGGGTGCATGATCCGGTCGAGAAAATTAGGAGAAATGAGAGCAAAAACCTGGATCCTCACAAGGGGAGTTCCGGGAGGGGTAGTTGACCGGGGTCAACATTCCTCCTAGACCAATCAGAAAGTAGGAAGTCAAAAATAATTGTAAAATAAATTAAAATAGAATGATTTTAAATTAAAAAGTTTACAAAATGAAAAATATTTGTTATTTTCTAATCTATTTTTCCTGTGATTTTTATATATTTTTTTTATGAAAAATAATTTATGGTATATACAATATATTGTATTATATACAAGTATAAAATACCTATGTATTTTGTACAATTATTTTTATTTTCTTTTTTTTGCACAAATACCCCAATATTATATTTTATTTATTTACAACATAATTTTGGGAGTATAAAAGTATTTTTATTTTATTTTTATTGGTTATTTACAAGTATACAATAAATAAGTAGTGTTACATATTTACATGTATTATGTACAAGTTGAGAGGGATAGAGAGAGTTTATTTTATTTTTATTTTTATTTTTTTGTTTTATTTTTAGAAGTATATTCAAGGAAATAGAAACACCGTTTTATTTATTTTATTTTTACAAAAATAAATTATATCTTCACAGGTGACAAATATGTACAAGGTAGAGTGGCCCTATCTCTCTCTACTTCTTTTATTTGGCGATCAGGCCCATACATAACCCTCTCTTGGGTTCAGGTCACTTAATATTTATTCTAAATATTTCCTTCTTTTTCTTTTATTCTTTATTCTTTTTTTCACAAATATGTGATAATTATTAGATATTAACAATGCATGCTTATTACTAATTTTTTGTATTTACAACCATATACATGATGCTTTACCAAGATATTTAGCTAAAATAAAAGAATAAAGAGTGATGAATGAGTATTCATCACCCCCGTATACTTTACTTTTGCTAGTCCCTTAGCAAACACTTATTTGAAAAAGAAGTGAAAAAAGAAAGAAAGAGATAGAAAAAGAACAAGAAGGTGAATCAATATTGAGTATTAACTTCTCTTTATTAAATTGAAGTATGGAGCTCAGTCGGATCTTTGGATTATTAGTTTGTCAGAACCTTATTTGGACTTAGGTCTAAAACTCAACAGTCTCTAAGTTCCACCAATCTATGGTCAAGACTCCTTAATAATCCAGATCTTAACAAGTCTACATACACAAACTCTAATGACCATGAATCTTTTCTTGTACTGTGCAAGTGATATGTAGCTCCCACCTCAGAAATGGCACAATGACAACCCCCCTCAACAAGCTAACTCTAATGCCCTAGTCTGGCAACTCTTTCCTCGAGGAGCGGGGTATTCCCTTCTAAGTTCAAGTGCAACCGGCTCAAGAAGAGGAGAAGAAGAGAATGGACCATGACCAATGTAGCCATATATCCTAGGGATCCCAACCAGTGTAGTTAAGTCTCCCTGCTACAAGCTTCATGAGATGGGCATGGGTAAATTAAGCTTTGCTTTATTTGGCTCTATACACTCCGGTAGGGATTTTTTTCTATCAGACCCACCATTTTTTTGGAGTTTTTCTTTCTTTTACACATTTTTTTGATGTGCATATTTACAACATATCTACATGGTGTAGCATATATACATAAGGAGTTTTTCCTCTTAGCCAGTAGACTATCCCTCTTTTGAAGCATTATTGCAACCCACAACTCCTGTCTTTAGACCTTAATGCCACCAGACCAAGTTGAGACGTACTTCCTTCACTAAAAGAAGACGAGAGGTTCCTCCTAGAAATACTACCCTCGTATGCTACCCCAAGTCAAAGAAAACTACCTCCTCACTACCTCATCCGTAGAGAGCTATGTGTAAGGTGATGGTGCAAGTAAAGCCATTGTCTGTGAGAGTCATGTGTGCATTGTTAAGTGTTCTACTTAGGCTCATCAAGATGACATATGATCATAGCCTAGTGGAGTCAAATAATTAAGTCTCAAATAGACCTAAAAAGTCTTAACCCTAAGCCCTATACGGTTCCTCTTAGAATTAGGTGGACTAAGGTCTTAACCAAGCTCCATTTTTCAATTTAATTCCAGACTAGTTTAAATGTCAACTATGATTCAGAAAAACTGTACAAGTATATACAAAAATGTTTTAATGCAAGTTTTGAAAATGTTCATAATTTTTGAAAAATGTTTGAATGAATGAATGCATGTATGAATGCATAAGTTTTGCAAAATATTTACACACATTTACAGAAGGGTTTTTGCAAACTTTTTATTTTTCAAATATTTTACAAAAATTTTGTACTATATACGTAATTTTGATATCAAAATATTTACAAACTCTTGACACACAAAACATTTTTACAAACCTTTGTACAAACATAAATTTATAAATAGCTATTTATGTGCAATAAAGAATTTTATAAACAAGAAAAATTTTAATTTTTTTTGGATTTTGGATAAAGGATTAGCCATTTTATTTATTAACACACTCACACAAAGTACGAGTTATGGATAAAGTATATATGAAATATATGCGACACCCCCTATACTTATCTCGAACGATGTCCTCAGAGTGGATCAAGAGCGATGAAGAAGACATAACTCGTGCTTAGTAAAGGGAAGTAAAAAGGAAAACTATACTACAATGATGAATCAAAGAATATAATGGAAAAGACTCTCGGTGTTTTACCCCTATACTTAGGGTCAAGTAATCCTAAGTATAGCAGACTGTACACAAAGGGAAATCCGAGTTGAAGAATGTACATGGTCTACCTCCCCTATACTTAGGGTAAAATATCCCTATGTATAGATAGCAAAACAGAGGTAAAAAGAATAAAAAAGGAAACTAAAAGTCTGGCACCCCCTTATACTTAGGGTAAAGTGCACCCTAAGTATAGCATAATCAAAGATGCAAATGGGGTGTTGGACTGAAGATTAATGTGATATGGACATCTGGATCTATACAAGGCGGAAGACTGTGATAATCAGGCGTGAGATGCCAAAGATGTGAGTCAAAAGACACATTTTACGCAAAATGAATAGGGGCGACGTCAACGACCAGTGGCTCATGATCTAGACATGGTTTGAGCCGCTGGACGTTAACATGAAAGGTAGACTCAGATGACATCTCAGATATGTCAATGCTTCCATTGTCTTGTACCTTTCGGACCAGGTATGGTCCCTTCCACTTGCTCTGCAACTTCCCTGGAAAAAATTTAAGCCTGGCATCAAACAACCATACTCTCTGTCCTGGCTCAAACTATTTGTGTCTGATATGAGAATCATGCCACTCCTTCACTCTCTTGTTGTATTGTAGGCTACTCGAAAAGGCTGCATCTCTAAGCTCCTCCAAGGCTGCCAATTCTTCCCTCCTCTGGTCTCCTATACTCACTGGATCCAAAAGTATGTCTGTGACATCCCAAAGTGTCTTATGCCTAAGCTCAACAGGTAAATGGCAGGGCTTGCCATAAACGAGGCGAAAAGGATATGTATCCAAAGGTGTCTTGAAGGAAGTCCGATATGCCCACAAGACCGAGTCCAAAAGCTACGACCAATCCTTTCGATCAGGGCGGACTACCTACTGCAATATAGTCTTGATCTCCTTGTTCGACACTTCAGCAATACCATTGGTCTTAGGATGATATGGAGTGGCTACTCGATGGTCAATTCTGAACTCACTAGCAAGGGCCTTTACCTTGTCGTTGATGAAATGAGACCTCCCGTCAGATATCAACACTCTAGGCACCCCGAACCGTGAAATGATATTCTTCCTCAAAAATTTGCATACAGTCCTAGCATCTGCAGTTCGGGCGGGAATGGCCTCAACCTAATGACTCACATAATCAACGGCCAGAAGAATGTACTCGAATCCCTGACTCTTAGGGAATGGACCCATGAAATCCATGCCCCATGCATCAAAAACCTCACAGAAATGAATGGGCTGCATCGACATCATATCACGCTGTCCACAAGTGCCCATCCTCTGACAGTCAGTACACCTCTTCATGAATTCATCAGAATCCTTGAAGAGGGTAGGCCATCATAGGACGGATTGTAGCACTTTCTATACCATTCTCCTCCCAGAGTGATGTCCTCCTGCCTCAAGCTTGTGGTAGTAAGTGAGGATGCTATGGTGCTCCTCCTGAGGAATGCACCGACGCCAGACACTATCCCCTCCTTCATGATAAAGGATGGGATCCTCTCAATGGTAGAACTTGGCCTTCGCGAGGAAGGTCTCAAGTTGCTTCCTGGCCAACCTTGTGGAACTTTCTTGGAAACAAGATAGTTCACAATGTCAGTGTACCACAGGAGTGAGGCAATAGCAAGGATCGCCTCGTCTAGGAAGGTCTCAGATATAGGATCAATCTGCTCAAAATCCTCACGATGCTCTAATTGGGAGAGATGATCCGCCACCATATTCTTGACTCCAAGCTTATCCTTAATCTCAATATCAAACACCTGGAGTAGACGGATTCATCTAGTCAATTTCTCCTTGGCATCCTTCTTTGCCATGAGGTACCTGATGGCGGTATGGTCTGTGAAGATAGTCACCTTAGATCCAATGATGCATGATCTGAACTTATCTAGGGAAAAGACTACAGTTAGCATCTCCTTCTCAGTGACAGTGTAGTTCCACTGCGTGACATCCAATGTACGGTTAGCGTAGTGAATGGCAAATAACATTCCATCCCTCCTCTGTCCCAGCATGGCCCCTCGTCATGATCTTGAATGGAAGAGACCAATCAGGCGGCTGAAGGACATGAGCCTCAATGACTAGACTCTTGAGAGTCTCAAATGATGAAAGACACTATCATCCACAATGAACTCGGTGTCTTTGGTCAGCAAATCAGTCAACGGTCGGGCAATCCTGTTGAAATCATGAATGAAGCATCGGTAGAAACCGACGTGCCCCAGAAAAGACCGTAACAATCGCAAGTTGGACGATGGACTGAGTTTCCTAATGATATCCACCTTGGCCGGATCAACCTCCATACCCCTGTTGGAGATGATATGACCAAGCACCGTCCCTTGAATCACCATGAAGTGACTCTTCTCCCAAGATTGTACAAGATGGACCTCGATGAATCGCTGAAGGACGCAGACTAGGCAGTCAAGACAAGCATCAAACCCATCGCCATAGACCAAGAAGTCATCCATGAAGACCTTCAAGCACTCACCCACCATGTCCGAAAGATGGACAACATGCACCTTTGGAATGTCGCCGGGGCATTACATAGACCAAAGGGCATCCGTCTGAAAGCATATGTCCCAAAGGGATAGGTGAATGTGGTCTTGTCCTGTTCTCCGGGTGCAATGGCCACTGATGAGCGTCCCGACCACTAGGGTATAAGGTGCTAAACGGTCGTTGCGACCCACACGATCAGGACGGCTCGATCAAGAAAATTAGACCACCAAGATAGATAAAATCAATCAAAAATGCGATAGCGGTCTCGCTATTTATTTAACCTGGTATAGCGACCAGGGTCGAACTCAAGGAGCACAGGTTGGCCTCTCGGCCTACGATGTAGTCAAAAAGAGAAATAAAATAAAAGAAGAAAATATTTTTGGTGGTTTTTAATTATTTAATATATTTTTGGATTTTTAATGTGTTAAGAAAATAAGACAAGTAAATAAACACACACTTCAACAATTTATTAAAAGCATTAAAAATCAACCAAAAATTCAAACAAAAATATTTTTATGTGTTTTATAATTTTTAGTGTTTTTGGTGAATTTTTGAGAATTTTCTGATGTTTATTTAATTTTTCTAAAAATAAAAAAGTAGCTAAAATAGTAGGTACTGTCCAGCCGAGCTAAAAGGGCCTAGATAAAGTACCTAAAGGACCCAAAATAACTAGGAGGTAATTTTCTTGTAAATAGAATAAAATAAGGAAAATTTAGGCACCTATTTTATTGTTTTTGGATTTTTAATTGATTTACTAGAATTTTTATACGATTTTGAGTGTTTTTCAATTTTTAGTGGTTTTCAGTAATGAAAAATAGCCAAAATTGGCTAGAAAATAAAACACAACAAAACAAACAGTAGACAATTTTTTTTGTAATTTTTAGGCACTATTTAATATTTTTTGTGATTTTTAAAGTTAGACAGTGAAGAAAATAGAGGTTTTTGAATTTATAAAAATATCAAATGAAAACAAAAATGTCCTCCAAAAATCCTCGAAAATTTTACCCTATGGCAGGAGCCATGTATCCAATTTTCGTTGGATTTGGAGCTAATTTGCTATTTTATCCAAAAATAAAGAAGGGGCACTGTGCACAGGGACCAAAGTGCAAATACCTGAAAGTCTGGGGGGTCTGGTGCAATTAACCCAGGAAGTCACGTGCTACACGCATGCCTGGGGCACTCAGGGACCCAAATGTGAGAAAAATAAGTTCCGAGGGACTTTTGGTAACAGGTACCAAAAGCCCAAGGGCTTATCTGCAAATAACCCAATATATAACGCACATGCTCAATTAAAATACGCACAGGGGTATAAATGCAAATAAACAAAAACTTTCATTCAATTGATAACAACCAGAACTACAGGGTAGATAATGTAAAAAGCCCAGAAGAGCACGTGTCGATGCACGTGTCAGACCACACACAGTGGCATATCAGTAAATACATGCAAGCACAAGGGTCTCTATGCAAATATCCCAAAAACTAAACAACTAAACTAACTAATTACAGGACTAAATACGAAATGAAATAAACAGAAGGGCCTAAGGGTAAATTACCCTTTATTAATGTGGACCGCAGGATGGACGCCACGTGGAGGGATCGACGGTGGGGATCGGCTGGCGCTCCAAAACTGGGGTCCTCGAAGTGATCCGACGCTCGGGGTTAAGCCACGTGGTGTGATCAACGGTCGTGGCTCTCTGTGGCTAACCCACGAGCATCGGGCGACTGGGATCGGTCCTCCTCAGATCTGACGGTGAAGGCGGCTCCGGGAAAGGACGGTCCAGATAAGAACTGGAGCAGGAGGGCTGATCAAACGGCGTCTGAAGGTCGAGGAAGAACAGGTGGCCGGCGAAGTTCGCCGGCCTCGTGCGTGCGCTCCTGACCTCCCCTGCTGCGCCTGAGGATCGGAGAAGCTCCGGCGTGGCGCTGCGCAGCTGCTAGTGTCCTCTGATGACCCAGCCGAGCTCTGTAGAGCTCCGATGAGGTCGGCGGAGGCGAAGCTCCTGGCTCGATGTCGAAGGACCTCAGATGACCCTCATTGAACCTGTAAAACAGTCCAGGAGACTCGCGGGTCGAGGGCAAACTGCCTCGACCCGGTTAGGCGGAGTGACGGTGAACGATGGGGCGCTGTGGGCGAGCTCCGGCGAAGGGGGGATGGTGGAGCTCGAATCCCAGCTCCTGTGCGAGCTGGGTTGGATGGGGATATGGAGAAGGTGCGCGGGAAGGAGGCGAACGTGATGGCGGTGTCGGATGGTCAAGTGAGTGGACGGAGACGAAGGGTGGAGCTGGCGGAGCTACGACTACCCAAATCTAAAAATCCTAATTTACGCTAAACTAGAGGCTAAGGAGGTTACCTGGTGAAGGTTGTCGACTGGGCTGGAGCTCAAGAAGCTCCGGGGTCATTGCCTGCAAGGGGGCGTCGCCTCCCCGAGGCTTGGCGCGCTCGCGACGGCGCATGGCGGTGAAGACCACCGGATCAGTGGCTCCCGGCTTCCCGAGCCTCGCTGCAACTCCGAAGGACGCGGCTGTCACTCAGGAACTCCAGAGGAGGTCACAGGCGCCGAGGGGAAGATCCAAAGATTCCTGAAAACCTCGCCGGAGCTGAGACTTTATATGCTCAGGGATCCGAGAAGATCAGGATCGGGCGAGTCACTCGAGCCTCGGATCCCTGAGATCCACCCCGGGCGTGGGTCCTGGATATGTGCTGATCAATCGGGGCCTGGGGTTTGAGGTGTTGGCGGTTGGATCGAGCAGGTAGAAAATAGAGAAATCGGGTCGGGCAGGACAGACCCAGCTCTGGTGGTCCTGGGGGGAGAGTTGACCGGGGGTCAACAATCCCCCGTGGACCAATCAGAGCCCGCCAAGCACATTATCTTTGTTTATTTATTTTAAGATAGAAAATGATCGAATTAATAAAAACTTAAAACATGATATATTATTATTTTTTTTCTATTTTTAGTGATTTTTAATTAATTTTTCGAAATAAAATTAGGTATATGCATAGTAGGGTTATATATAGGTATATATACAATATATAGGATTTTGATTTTTTATTTTTAATTTCTTATTTTTGTACAATTTTATTCCTATTTTATATTTTATTTATTTTCATTATAAAATAAGGAAGAAAAAGATATTTTTATATTATTTTAATAATTTACATACATAGGTGAAATAAATACATATATACATTTATATACATGGTATATTTACAATATATTTTTGTGTTTTTAATTTTGTTACTTTTTTGTTTTAATTGTTTTTATTTTATTTATTTACACTATATAATATAGAATATTTACAAAAATTTTAGAAATTAATTTTATTTATTTATAAGGTTAAATAAAGATAAAGGCGGTTCTATGTATAATGTGATCATATACAAGTTGTGTTTTTGTTTTCTTTTTAATTTTTAAATTTTTGTTTTTATTTTATATTTATAAATATACAAATTTTTGTGAGGAAAATACTTTTATTTTATTTACATAAATATTTACACACATGAGCCCCTATCTCCCTCTACTTTGGCTTTTATGCGGTCAGGCCCATGCTGAGCCCTCCCTTGGGTTAGGTTGCTCCATATTTATTCTAAATATTTCCCTCTTTTTCTTTTTAATCTTTAATCCTTTATTTTTACACAAAAACATGCTAATTATAGGTTTTTACACAATGCATGCTTTTGGTAATTATTTGTATTTACACATATCTACATGCATTTGCAAAGGTTTATGTAGCTAAAATATAAGAATAAAGAGTGATGAATGAGTATTCATCACCCCCCTATACTTAACTTTGCTAGTGCCTTAGCAAACACTTATTTGAAAAAAAAGTGAAAAAGAAATAAAGAAAAAGAAAAAGAGAATGTACATGGATCAAGGCTGATTATTAAACTTGCCTTCATTAAATTAAGGTATGGAGCTCGATCAGATCTTTGGATTATTAATGTGTCGGAACCTTTTTTGGACCTAAGTTTAAAACTCAATAGCCTCTAAGTTCCACTAATCTATAACCAAGACTCCTCAATGCTCCAGATCAGAACAAGTCATCAATCACAAACCCTGAAGACCATGAATCTTTTCTTGTCCTGTGAGAGTGAGGTCTAAGCTCTCCACCTCAGAAATGGCAACTTGACAACCCTCCCCAACAAGGTAACTCTCAATCTGGCCACTCTTTCCTCGAGGAGCGGGGTATTCCCTTCTAAGTTCAAGTTCAACCGGCTCAAGAAGAGGAGGAAGAAGAGAATGGGTCAAGGCCAGTGTAGCCAAGTACCCTTGGGAGCTTGACCAGTGTAGCCAAGTCTCCCTGCTGCAAGCTACATCAGGTGGATCATGAAACCAAGCTTTGCTTATTGCACTCTATATACATACTCCGGTGGGATTATCATTTTCTCTCAGACCCACCACTTTTTTGGAGTTATTTTCTTTTTGCACATTTTTTTTCGAGTGCATCTATACAACATATACATGTGTAGCATATATACAAGGAGTTTTTCCTCTTGAGCCAGTAAACTATCCCTCTTTTGAAGCTTTATTGCAACCCATAACTCCCGTCGTTAGACTTCATGGCAACCAGACCAAGTTGAGACGCACTTCCTTCACTAAAAGAAGAAGAGAGGTTCCGCCTAGAAGTACTACCCTCATATGCTACCCCAAGTCAAGGAAGACTGCCTCCTTACCATCTCATCCGTAGAGAGCTCGGTGCATAGTGCTGGTGTCCAAGTAAAGTCATAATCTATATGAGTCATGTGTTGTTGTTAAGTGCTCTACTTAGGCTCATTGAGATGACATGTGATCATAGCCTAGTGGACTCAAAGAATTAAGTCACCATGGACCTGAAAAGTCTTAAACCTAAGCCCTATAAGGTTCCTCTTAGAAGTTAGGTGGATTAAGATCTTAATCAAGCTCCATTTCTCAATTTGATTCCAGGCTAGTTTAAATGTCAACTATCATCCAGGAAAACTATATACATATGTACAAAAGATGCTATTTACACAAATTTTTACAAACATGCAAATTTTTTGAAAAATGTTTTGAAATCATGTATGGATGATGCATGAAGTGCAAGTTTTGCAAAAAGATATTTACACAAATTTACACAAGATTTTTGCAAACTTTTGATTTTCAAAACATTTTGGAAAAATTTTGTACTATATACATAATTTTGATAAGAAAATATTTACACAAGCTTTACACAAAAGATTTTTGAAATCATTTTTACAAAAATAATTTGTACACTAGCTATTTATGTGCAAATAAAAGAAGTTTATGTACATGAAAAATTTTTAATTTTTGAGGTTTTTAGCCATTTTATTTATTAACACACTCACACAAAGTACGAGTTATGGCTAAAGTATATATGAAATATATACACATCCCCCTATACTTAGCTCGAACGATGTCCTCAGAGTCAAGAGCGATGAAGAAGACATAACTCGTGCTAGGTATAGGGAAGTGAAAAGAGAGGCTATATACAAAGAAGTGAAAAACCGAGTGGAGAATGTACAGGGTCTACCCCCCCTATACTTAGGGTGAAATATCCCTAAGTATAAGTAGCAAAACAGGAGTAGCAAAATACGAAGAAACTGAACGAATATATACAAGAAGGAGGGGCATCACTCCCCCTATACTTAAGGTGGAGAGCCTTAAGTATAGGCAACACAACAGAAGTGATGAAACAGAACGAAGAACAACCCAGTGTTTTCACCCCCCTATACTTAGGATGAGCAATATCCTAAGTATAGCAAAGATAATCCTAAGCGAGACCTGGGGTGAAAACAAGAACGGAAGAAAGAGAGATCAAAATAAGACGAAACCCGTATATACAAAAGAGTACAGTGTTGAGGTGCCTCTCAACAAGCGCTAGTTTTTGCGCCCCTAGATGAGCGCAAAGGCTAGGACAACGCAGTATCAAGGTTCAGGACGACATCGGTAAGGCGAATGTCGTAGTGTCGCCGCTGTCTCGGTGTGAGAACAACGACAAACTCAACAGTGTAAAGTAAGACACCCAGGTATGCGATCAGGCGGGTGTCTGCTACCGGCCAATAATATGAGAATAAGTGATCGGGATCCGGTAGCACAAAAGAAATCATCGGCTCTGGTTCAGACTGGAGTGAGAGTATAGAGCCGAAGAAATCAAACGTGGAGAAGGATGGATCAGTAATAGAGTCCTCCACGTCAATCAGTGTCTCAAGCAGGTGTGGACAATCAAGATCAGGAGACTCTCTAAGCAGACTGATATCCGATGAATAGAATAGAAGAAGATCAGGCAAATCATCGAATATCTCCAGAATGGGCTCATTGCGAGGGTCGTCGAGGTGAGAAGACTCAGAATCAGAATGATCTAAAGACTCGGTTTCGTGTTCCGCCAGATCGGAAACACTCTCAGAAAGTGAAACCGGGTACTCATCGAGTGCGGCATCCTCCCGCAGATAACCCTCGGGGAGAGATGCCAGATCCGAAGTGACTAGAAGAGGATCAGGATCTAGATGGGCATCTGCGCTGCTCTCAAGTATCCACTCGGTGCACCAGGTTGCATCATCATCGGAAGTGTAAGTCTCGGCAATCTGGAAATAGGAGAAGGTACTAGTCAACATCGCGGAAGCTGGCAAAGTGTCTACGGCTGATCCTCGCTCTGCGGCTATGCTGGCTGTCAGCTGGTCCTCAGAAAGTGTATCTATCTCAACAAAGTGGAGGACAAAAGGCTCGAAGACGGAACTCTCTGTGTCAATTCTCTCAAAGTGATGTCCCTCCTCAAGCTGTGGCTTCTGGGCTGAGTCCTGGTGACTGTCTGCATCCAAGAAGTGTCTCTGCAGGAAGGAAACTGACTCCTCCGGGACTGGAAATTGAAGTAGCTGAGTCAATGGCTGCAAAAGCTGGGGCTCCTCCGGCTCCTGGAGTATCAGAAGATCTGATATCCAAGACTCGTCGACTGGAAACTCGGGGGCTGCCTCGAACTCCAGCTGGAAAACCAACGGGAACTCAAGTAGACTCTGGGTTCGAACCTCTGCTATCACAATCATCTCCTCTGTCAATGGTGCTGCATCATCCAAATCCTCGGGCTGGTGTGTAGAAACTGTCTCATCATGTAAAGTGACACACTGCACTGGTATTGCATCGTCCGCATGTGTTGTCCTGACCAAGGCATCTCGTGTAGAAGAACTCTGTGAGAGTAGCCTCGAGATGGTATCCAGTAGGTGAATGTCGGAACTGCGGTGTGAACCGCCACATGTGGTAATCACCAGTGCAAGCTGCTCTGCGGTCATCCCCCGCATGGAGATCTCTATCAAGTCTGTAAGTGGAAGTCCGTGCTCAGGGAATCTCCTCAAGAGGTCAAGAAACCTCGGCCATGCCTCGTGCAATGGCTCCTGGGGGTCAACTGAAAAGTCCATGATCAAAGACCACATAAACTCTGCTCTACGTGGGGGAAAGTATCTCTGCAAGAACTCTCGGCGTAGCTCTCCCCACGTCTCGAATGTCCTCCCCAATCGTCGGTGCCATCTCATGGCTCTGTCGTGAAGCGTGAATGGGAAGGTCCTGCTCATCAGCTCCTCTGTAGTGACGTCTGAATATATCTGTGCTCTACAAAACTCCTCGAAAGCGGACAGGTGAAGATAAGGCTCATCGTGCGCCTCTCCTGAAAATGTCGGCAGTCGCTGAATGTAATCCAAATCCAAGACGAATGGACCAAGTGTAGAAGCTGACTGAGCTCCATGTGCTATCTGCTCCTCCGTCCCTCCAGAATGGGATCTATCTGCTGATCTCCACTGCTCTCTTTGGTCACCAACGGAGTGCGCTCTCAACTCAGCAACAGCATTGTCCGGGTCTCTCATCTGCTCTATCCGATATCCTCGGACGTCTCGCACAACATGCCCAGAATAGTGAGATGAAAGGGAGGGAGGGAGCGGGAGGTTGGTCGGAGATCCGACCTCCCTAGAAGGTGGACTGGAGTGATGGTCAGAAGACAGAGAAGAAGCCGTAAGAGTCGGCTCGTAGTGAGGGGGATCCATCATCCAGGGAAAAAGGAGAAGAGAAGAGGAAGACTGAAGGGAGGTGAGGGTAGGAGAAGCAGATGGATAGAGGATGGGGAAGATCGAAGGGATCTGGCAATCACACGAGATGAACAAGCAAACCCCCAATTCACCTACGCACACAAAGCTGAAGACCGAAGGGATCAGTCAATTATATTGTCAATTTTATTTTAGGTGATCATCCAGTCTATCAGAGCGATTACGTGAGGGAAATAGGTATCCATATCTTTCTCAACCGGCTGTCCCGTACTGAAAGCCGGTAATCAGTCAAGAAAAGATCGGAGGCTCTATCCTAATGTGCGGATCACTCTCTCGCTCATCCAAACCAGACAAGGAGGGGGTTACTCTCCCCAAGACAGATTTTCAATGAAGTGTCTTTTAGGTCAAGTATGATTAGCAGTCCCGATTTTATTGTTTTTGTTTTTAGATATTTTTCAATAAAAAGAAACGCCTAACGAATTTTTCGGTTCTCCTGATTATTAAGTCAAAAATAGGGGGGGAGAAGATGAAAAAGCCGATGCACGATAAATCAATGATGCATGCAAAGTCAGAAAGGCGTACCTGTCTCCAGCACTCTACATGCAATATGATCCGCGCATAAATGTAAAGACAGAAATTAAACTACCTAAATGATGCAGTGATGAAAACCGAGTCCTAGATCAGCAATTTCTACTCGCAGAACCGTCTAACTGGTCACCGTCCTACAGGCCAAAGGTCCGGTCTTGGTCTACCCCTCCTCTGCCCGATAAATCGAGGGTAGGAGAAAGCGCTTTGTGGGGTAGACTACGGCACGTAAGCCACGAAGGAAAATGAGTCAGTTATTTTTATTAATTGATTATTAGTAGGTCCAATTAAGCGCACTATAGGAATAGGCAGATAATTAAGTGTGGGGACCCTACTAATTACGGCACAAGCAAGTATAAAATCCTAAGTCTAGGGGCTCGATCAAAAACCGCGTAAACACCGGAAAAGGCAGCTAAAAAGAAAAGAAAACAAAAACCGCGAGAAAAGCCGCGAAAAACTCCTAAGGGTCCCCCGAGCACACCGGTGCTCGGCGAAACATACCCGCTAAGTCAAAGAGTCCAAAGGTCCAGTCTCTGAATCCCTGTATTATTACAATAATAATCAGAGTAAAAATAAAAATCTAACTAAACATCTCCCGCTCAACTCTCTCTCGCTCTCTCCTGCGGCTCCGTAAAGAAGGGAGCTGCCTCCAAGTCCTGCGGTTGCATAGGCTCCTCGAAAGTCGCCTCCACGGTCCTTGGGCCCTCGCAAGAAACAGAGACAAGTGGCCAGACCAAAATAATCAAATAATAATAAGGAAAATAAATGCAAATGAAAATGAGGGTATATATGTAAAAATGCAAAATAAAACAAACACTCAAAATAAAACAAAAATAAAAACAAAAGAAAAGAAAATAAAGCAAAATAAAACAAAAATAAAATATAGACAAAAGCCGCGAAAAAGCCGCGAGCTCTGAAAGAGCCGTGAAAAGCCGTGAAAACAAAAATGAAAAATAAAAATAAAAACTACTAAGCCGTGCTCCCCGGCAACGACGCCATTCTAATGAGCGTCCCGACCACTAGGATATAAGGTGCTAAACGGTCGTTGCGACCCACACGATCAGGACGGCTCGATCAAGAAAATTAGACCACCAAGATAGATAAAATCAATTAAAAATGCGATAGTGGTCTCGCTATTTATTTAACCCGGTATAGCGACCAGGGTCGAACTCAAGGAGCACGTGTTGGCCTCTCGGCCTACAAAGTAGTCAAAAAGAGAAATAAAATAAAAGAAGCAAATATTTTTGGTGGTTTTTAATTATTTAATATTTTTTTGGATTTTTAATGTGTTAAGAAAATAAGATAAGTAAATAAACACACACTTCAACAATTTATTAAAAGCATTAAAAATCAACCAAAAATTCAAACAAAAATATTTTTATGTGTTTTATAATTTTTAGTGTTTTTGGTGAATTTTTGAGAATTTTCTGATGTTTATTTAATTTTCTAAAAATCAAAAAGTAGCTAAAACAGTAGGTATTGTCCAGCCGAGCTAAAAGGACCTAGATAAAGTATCTAAAGGCCCCAAAATAGCTGGGAGGTAATTTTCCTGTAAAGAGAATAAAACAAGGAAAATTTAGGCACCTATTTTATTGTTTTTGGATTTTTAATAGATTTACTAGAATTTTTATAAGATTTTGAGTGTTTTTCAATTTTTAGTGGTTTTCAGTAATGAAAAATAGCCAAAATTGGCTAGAAAATAAAACACAACAAAACAGTAGACAATTTTTTTGTAATTTTTAGGCACTATTTAATATTTTTTTGTGATTTTTAAAGTTAGACAGTGAAGAAAATAGAGGTTTTTGAATTTCTAAAAATATCAAATGAAAACAAAAATGTCCTCCAAAAATCCTCGAAAATTTTACACTATGGTAGGAGCCATGTGTCCAATTTTCGTTGGATTTGGAGGTAATTTGCTATTTTACCCAAAAATAAAGAAGGGGCACTGTGCACATGGACCAAAGTGCAAATACCCAAAAGTCTGGGGGGTCTGGTGCAATTAACCCAGGAAGTCACGTGCTACGCGCGTGCCTGGGGCACTAAGGGACCCAAATGTGAGAAAAATAAGTTCCAAGGGCCTTTTGGTAACAGGTACCAAAAGCCCAAGGGCTTATCTGCAAATAACCCAATATATAACGCACATGCTCAATTAAAATACGCATAGGGGTATAAATGCAAATAAACAAAAACTTTCATTCAATTGATAACAACCATAACTACAGGGTAGATAATGTAAAAAGCCTAGAAGAGCACGTGTCGATGCACGTGTCAGACCACACACAGGGGCATATCAGTAAATACATGCAAGCACAAGGGTCTCTATGCAAATATCCCAAAAACTAAACAACTAAACTAACTAATTACAGGACTAAATACGAAATGAAATAAACAGAAGGGCCTAAGGGTAAATTACCCTTTATTAATGCGGACCGCAGGATGGACGCCACGTGGAGGGATCGACGGTGGGGATCGGCTGGCGCTCCAAAACTGGGGTCCTCGAAGTGATCCGACGCTCGGGGTTAAGCCACGTGGTGTGATCAACGGTCGTGGCTCTCTGTGGCTAACCCACGAGCATCGGGCGGCTGGGATCGATCCTCCTCAGATCTGACGGTGAAGGCGGCTCCGGGAAAGGACGGTCCAGATAAGAACTGGAGCAGGAGGGCTGATCGAACGGCGTCTGAAGGTCGAGGAAGAACAGGTGGCCGGCGAAGTTCGCCGGCCTCGTGCGTGCGCTCCTGACCTCCCCTGCTGCGCCTGAGGATCGGAGAAGCTCCGGCGTGGCGCTGCGCAGCTGCTGGTGTCCTCTGATGACCCAGCCGAGCTCTGTAGAGCTCCGGCGAGGTCGGCGGAGGCGAAGCTCCTGGCTCGATGTCGAAGGACCTCAGATGGCCCTCATTAAACCTGTAAAACAGTCCAGGAGACTCGCGGGTCGAGGGAAAACTGCCTCGACCCGGTTAGGCGGAGTGACGGTGAACGATGGGGTGATGTGGGCGAGATCCGGCGAAGGGGGGACGGTGGAGCTCGAATCCCAACTCCTGTGCGAGCTGGGTTGGATGGGGATATGGAGAAGGTGCGCGGGAAGGAGGCGAACGTGATGGCGGTGTCGGATGGTCAAGTGAGTGGACGGAGACGAAGGGTGGAGCTGGCGGAGCTACGACTACCCAAATCTAAAAATCCTAATTTACGCTAAACTAGAGGCTAAGGAGGTTACCTGGTGAAGGCTGTCGACTGGGCTGGAGCTCAAGAAGCTCCGGGGTCATTGCCTGCAAGGGGGCGTCGTCTCCCCGAGGCTTGGCGCGCTCGCGGTGGCGCACGGCGGTGAAGACCATCGGATCAGTGGCTCCCGGCTTCCCGAGCCTCGCTGCAACTCCGAAGGACGCGACTGTCACTCAGGAACTCCGGAGGAGGTCACAGGCGCCGAGGGGAAGATCCAAAGATGCCTGAAAACCTCGTCGGAGCTGAGACTTTATATGCTCAGGGATCCGAGAAGATCAGGATCGGGCGAGTCACTCGAGCCTTGGATCCCTGAGATCCACCCCGGGCGTGGGTCCTGGATATGTGCTGATCAATCGGGACCCGGGGTTTGAGGTGTTGGCGGTCGGATCGAGCGGGTAGAAAATAGAGAAATCGGGTCGGGCAGGACGGACCCGGCTCTGGTGGTCCTGGGGGGAGAGTTGACCGGGGTCAACAATCCCCCGTGGACCAATCAGAGCCCGCCAAGCACATTATTTTTGTTTATTTATTTTAAGATAGAAAATGATCGAATTAATAAAAACTTAAAACATGAAATATTTTTATTTTATTTTTTCTATTTTTTAGTGATTTTTAATTAATTTTTCGAAATAAATTTAGGTATATACAAAGTAGGGTTATATATAGGTATATATACAATATATAGGATTTTGATTTTTTATTTTTAATTTCTTATTTTTGTACAATTTTATTCCTATTTTATATTTTATTTATTTTCATTATAAAATAAGGAATAAAAAGATATTTTTATTTTATTTTAATTATTTATATACATAGGCGAAATAAATACATATATACATTTATATACATGGTATATTTACAATATATTTTTGTGTTTTTAATTTTGTTATTTTTATTTTGTTTTTGTTTTAATTGTTTTTATTTTATTTATTTAAACTATATAATATAGAATATTTACAAAAATTTTAGAAATTAATTTTATTTATTTATAAGGTTAAATAAAGATAAAGGTGGTTCTATGTATAATGTGATCATATACAAGTTTTGTTTTTGTTTTCTTTTTAATTTTTAAATTTTTGTTTTGATTTCATATTTATAAATATATACAAGCCTATTTTTGTGAGGAAAATACTTTTATTTTATTTACATAAATATTTACACACATGAGCCCCTATCTCCCTCTACTTTGGCTTTTATGCGGTCAGGCCCATGCTGAGCCCTCCCTTGGGTTAGGTTGCTCAATATTTATTCTAAATATTTCCCTCTTTTCTTTTTAATCTTTATTCTTTTATTTTTGCACAAAAACATGCTAATTATAGGTTTTTACACAATGCATGTTTTTAGTAATTATTTGTATTTACACATATCTACATGCATTTGCAAAGGTTTTTGTAGCTAAAATATAAGAATAAAGAGTGATGAATGAGTATTCATCAGCCACCTGATTGTATCCGAAGTACCCTCCAAGAAAGCAGTAGTGACTCTTCCCAGCTTGCCTCTCTATAATCTGATCAATAAAAGGAAGCGGGAAATGATCCTTCTTGGTGTCCTGGTTCAGTCGTCTGTAGTCCACACAGACCCTCCAAGAAGTGGGTACCCAGGTAGCGATCTCCTCTTCAGACACACTCACAACTGTAGGGATGCCCGCCTTCTTGGGCACCACATGTAATGGACTAACCCACTTGGAGTCGGAGATGGAGTAGACAAAATCGGCGCTCCACCATTTCGAGATCTCCTTCATGACAACCTCTCGAAGGTTCGGGTTCAGCCACCGCTGGAACTCACACGACGGCTTGGCATCCACTTCGAGATAGATATGGTGGGAGCACATGGACGAACTTATCCCATGGATATCAGCTACACTCCATCCTATCGCCTCGCAGTTCTTTTCAAGAATCTCCATCAAATGAGATTCTTGCTCTCTAGTCAAATCCGCTGAGATAATGACTGGGTGCATCTCATGCTCACCCACAAGGAACCTATACTTCAGTGACTACGGCAAGGGCTTCAGCTCTAGACAACTGGGAGCTGGCGGATCTGGCCTCTGAAAGGTCTGAGTGAAAGCAACCAAATCTGCATGCGAGAACTCTCGCTAAACCTGAAAATCTGGTGAAGACTACTCTGATGGTGTGTCTGTGCTCTGAATAGGATCAATCTCCACCCTAGTTAGTGGCTCTGTGGGAATCATACATGGAATCAACTCATCAAACTCTGCCCAATCAATATCTGACTCCAAGGGATCTGTATCTGAATCAAAAGACATATCAACTGCCTCACTATCCGGAACGTGATCTGCTGCCTGAAATGTGTCCTCTGCTAAGAATGCGCTCTCCAAGCTCTCCTCTACTAGAATCTATGCATCAGCGGGATCTGAAGGTGAGAGGATGGCTCGTGAAACTGGGTCTAGCCAAGCTGCTTCATCATCTGTAATCACAAAATCGTACTCCTGGTGGACGTCTTGCTCTGTCATCTGCTCTGAATCTGTAAGCGGCTCTGAGCAAGCTGAATCTCGTGTTCTAGTCTCATCGATCGTCTCTATTTGTATACTCTCGCCCTCGATGCGAAAGTATACCTTCCCGCTATCATGATCAGACACTACCTTGGCTGTGGCCAAGAATGGGCATCCTAAAATGATGGGGGTATCAGTCATAGACTCAGAGATCTCCATGTCCAATACCACAAAGTCCACGGGGAATTTCAAGCCCTGAACTGTGACGACAACGTCCTTTAGCAAACCCTTCAGCCTCTTGACAGATCAATCAGCAAACTGAAGGACCGTCCTGCTTTGTCGAAGAGGGCCAAACTCGAATCGGTCGAGTAAGGTTGCTTGAACTAAGTTGATAGAAGATTCGTTGTCTAATAGAGTCCGATCGAACCTCTACTCATGTATGTGGCATATGACATAGGGAGCTCCTACATCTGGCCTCTTGGCTGGCAGACAGTTCTGGATGGCGAAGCAGGAGGCACAAGTGAGCACATCGATCTCTGAATGGTGGTTTCTCCTCTTCTGGCGAATAATGGTCTTCTCTATAAGGTTCCTCTGGAAGAGTGGGATGTGCTCCAAGGCCTCCTGTAGAGTCACCTGTATCTGGAATCTGTCTATCATTTGCTGCTTGAGCTCTAGCTGCTGGAATTTTTTTGAGTTTTTTTTGGTCCCCTTAGCCAAGCGGAGTGCTTGGGGGAAGGGGATGGCTGGCCCCTCCTCAGATGGAGGGCTGGGATCGGGTCGCAGCTGCTGTGGCAAAGTAGAATCCATACAAACATCTCCATGCATCACAGATGGACTCACAAATGAAGAACCCTTTCCTTTATTACATTTTCCAGAATAATCCTGAGATACAGAAGCAAAAGGAAATGCAACACGAATAGAATGGATGGCCTCAGTACCACCCACGGCATCTGGACTAGCGGCATCAACACCGCACTATGGCTCAACTTCATCTCTGGTGGCATCAGCACCACCTCCTGCATCTGGTGAAGTGATGACCTCGGTACCGTCAGCTGGATCAACATCCTTGGTTGTATTAGCACCATCGTCATTAACATCATCATGAGCGGCATCAGTACCGCTCTCCTCCTCATTTGGCGCTCCAGAGTCTGCATGTGGTCGTCGCTCAGACGAGGCACCGCCAGCTGGAATCCTATGCTCCTAAGTGTAATAAAGTCAGCATCAAAAGTTTTTGTAGAAATATTACCAAGTGAATCACTAGGAGTGGTAACCTCTGTAAACTCTACCTACTCAGACTTCCTCTTCAGGTTGTTCGGGTTCGGCTCGATCTGAGCTGGTATGGCAGCCTTGCCCTTCACTATCTCTCTCATCTCTTGATGAAACTCATCCATCTCCCGCCTGAAAGTAGCCTGCTGATTGGAGATAAGGCGGGATAAGTCATCTAATGATGGATTCTCATAGACGGGCCCATGAGAACCAGACGGGTGGCCTTTTTGAAAGTGATGTTGCTGTTGCTGCTGAGGATGAGAGGGATACTAGGGATGAAACTACTTAGGTTGTTGTTGCTGCCTCCACGACTGTCCCTACTGATAGGGACGAGGACCATGCTGTTGATAAGGTGGATGTGGCTGTGTCTGTGGGGACTAGGGCTGCTGTTTCTGCTGGCTGAACTGGCCACCCTGAACTGGAGGCTGCTGCTGGGAAGAGGTACCTCTGATCGACCAACGGAATCCGGGATGGTCTTGTCGGATCTAAAGCTGAGGTCGGTCATACCAAATCCTGTTAACGTCCATCAACAACTCCTGCTCATAAGTGGGTGGGGGGAGAACTGCCAGGGGCTGATCCGGCTGGTAAACCACCATCTAGTTGTCCTGAGATGGTGGTCGCTGGACATACTGTTGCTGCTGCTAGAATGGCTCTGCCTAAATCTGATGCATCTGTCGGTAATGGGTGACGAGTCCGATATTCACTTGTTAAGAAGATGTATTTATTTGTTCGTCATGTATAAAAATATGATTTTGATTTTGTCGTTTGTAGTAGGCGACAATCGGAGTCGGTCAAGAAAATAACCACAAATATTTATTCAATTTCAATCGCATGGTTTTATGTTTATTTTACTTGGGCAAGTCCCAAGGTCGAACACAAGGAGGCAAAGGAACAACATAGAATTATGTCTATCAAAATTCGTACACAATTTTCGAGGCGGTCTTTTTTTTAGATTTTTGAATGCAATAAATGATGTAATATGCAAGTTTGGCCTATTTTAGGGACTAAAATATCAATTACGTTCAAACGATGTCTGAAAAATATGAAACTTGGCCACGATGCAAAATATGATGAAATGAATGCACTGTAATATTTTTGGAATTTTTGGATGCAATACGAATTTTTTATGAATTTTCAAATGCAAATAGAATGAATTTCAATATTTAATTATAATAAATATTAAACCTAATTATTTTAAGGAAGAAAATTGTCTAAGATCTATTACTAGGTGATTGATCTCAAAAAAATCCTAAACCTTGAAAATACTAGTTTCAATACCTATTAAAAATCAAACACTGAAATATGCAAAATGATTTTTACAGGGTAAACTATGCATGCAAATTCAATTCTTTTTGGAACAATGTCAAGCACCATTAATTCTACAATATGTGATTTTTCGAGAATTTTTAGATCAACGGTTAATCAAATACAAATTTCAGAGCACAAATTGGGTAGAATATGCAACTTTTCACAATATAATTAATTATTAATTAACCGTTAATCACAAAAATGTCCACAATATGTCAAACTTTAGAGAATAAATGGAAGAACATCATGCTAGTTTTGAATAATAAAATAATGTATAGAAGAGGTTCAAAACAAAGGGGGAATACAGGGGTATGAATGCAATATGTAAATAATTAAAAAATATAGAAATTGTAGAGTGGGGGCCTAGATGTAATTACCGAAAGTTTTGAGGGAACAGATGCAAAATTTCCAAGGGAGCACGTGCCTTGGTCGGCGGTGGCAGATGCATAATATGGAGGATCTCCGGGGATGTGAATGTAATCTACCCACGGTCACGTGCAAAGCACGTGATCTGGGGCTGATGTCACACCGACGTCCCCCCCCCCCCCCGGGACGCACGTTCCTGGCACGTGCCCTGGGGGTCTCAGGTCGGCCTAGCCTGCGGTGGTGGAGCAGCTGAGGTCAGAAGGTCGGTCGAGGCGAAGGGGCTCTGTCAAAGAAGGTGCTTGGAGCTTTGGGGGAGGGATGCCCCTCCTCCTGCGACAAAGTATCTGGCGTTGAAGATCGCGGCAGGTGGATTTGAGCACCGGGTGGAGCTTTGCGGCGGCCAAGGTAGAGAGACCTGGCAGAGGAGGCGAAGATGATGTCAGTGAAGTGGTTGTCGGAGATGTAGCTGGAGGTGTTGATGGCGTAGCGTAGAAGATCATGGCTAGACGGAGACGTTGTAGATAGGAGTCGAAGTCGTCTTTGGTGATCGTCGAAGGTCGAGGATGACGTTGCGGAGGCGTAGGCTTGACGGAGTTCCCGGAGCAAGGCAGAAATACAGGGGAGCGAGCTGCGACAAGGCGGGGAGGCGCCTAGATCTCGTCGAAGTCGGAGCACCAGGCTGTCACCACCGGGCTTCAGTTGGTACCATCGACGGATGGAATCTTGAGGGCGGCGACGACGCTTCTTAAATAGGGTCGAGGGAGGTCAGATTTGGAGATCGTTGGCGGCGCGAGATATGCTGAGTTGGCCGTTGGTGGAGATCATGGGTAGGAATCACGGAGCGGCCGGTGCAAGATTTGTGGCGGAGATCACGAGGGGAGGGGCGGGGTGGTTCCTACACGAGGGGAGGAAGGAGACGAACCCTGGCCATCCGATCGGCCGAGATCGGGCGGCCAGAAGGGCTCCACATGGCAAGCTGGGACTTAAAAGGCAGGGGGCACGTGCGGAGCACGTGCCTGGGAGGCACGTGCGATGCATGTGTGATGGCTTTTAAATCATTTTTAATAAAAACGAATTATAAAAAGGCCAAAGTGGCTGACACGTGGCGGTCCCAAGGGCCGCCACGTGTCAGCACTAGAAAATTCGAAAAAGAAATATTTTGTAAAATGCAAAATAAATAGGAAACGACCTCGGATCGAAAAAGTTCCTTCACAAAAAATGCTCGTCTCGATGAGATCTACAATTTTCATGAAGACATTAAAATCAACATTGATCAAATGCATAAAGTGATTTTTTGGGGTATCCCATGTCATAGAATACCTTGATTTTTGGGTTTTGTAATTTTTAATCATTTTTAAACTAGATAAAAAACCAGAAAAAATATGGAAAAAAACAAAGACAAATATAGACACCTTAATCTATTTTTTTTGGATTTTTATTAATTAAGAAAATATGCACATAAAATATTTGGTCAAAAACCGTTAAAATAAACAATGTACAAAAGAGGCCCAAAACTCAACTTTCACATACGAGCTTCGATTCACTTGAACTTGGTCTTGTTTTGTTGGTTATTGAATGTACATTAGTTCAAAAGTGAGTAGGATTAAAACGGACACTGGATGGGGAAGATATGAGGTTTTTAGTCCGGAAATCCTGAAACTAGGGTTTGGGTTTTTGGTCCACTTATTTGGGTTAATTATTTTTTTGTATTTTTGATTTATTCTTGTGAGTGATATGTACACAGTGGAGGTGTGATGAGCCAAAAATCGATGTGACTAAGGTAGAAAATAAATCACGATGTCGTTGTCCTTAATCGATAAATTCGGTCAACGAGAAAAATATTTAAAACCACTCAGAAGATCAAGAAATTAATTGTAAGCGGTTTTCGCTATTCTTTTTACCTGGTTTAGCGACCAGGGTTGAACACAAGGAGCATGATTTAAAAACTATGCAGTCAATTTTCAGAAGTTAATTTTTAGTGGTTTTTTAATTTTTATTTATTTTTTATTTTTTTAAATGAGGAAAAATATGCACAAGTGATAAAACACACACGCAACACTCTTTTTGTATTTTCATAATGTAAATAAATGCTCAAAAAATTAAAAAGAAAAATTTTTTGTCTTTTATATATTTTAAAATATTTTTGATAATTATTTCGAATTTTTTTGATGTTTTAGTGATTTTCTAAAAATGAAACAATAGAAAATAAGGAAAATAGTGGATAGACAGGAGTATTTTGCAAGTTAAAAATCCTTTAGATGCTCAAAATTCCTAGAAATTATTTTTAAAAGAAACTAGAAAGAAATATCTACAATTAAAAACTGAAATCAGATTTTTTGGATTTTTCTACAATTTTCTAAAATTTTTTTTAAGAATTTTTGTTTTTCGTATTTTTTTTGTTTTTATAAAAGGAAAATACACAAAAATTGGCCAAAAATTAAAGTACATCAAAATACACCTACAATATTATTTTTGGAATTTTTATGCAAATTTTCGAATTTTTATTAATTTTCACATTTTGAGAAGACAAAAAGTTACAGTTTTTTATTTTTTAAATATGTCAAATGGCAATAGAATGCTATGAAAAATTTAGATAACATTCATACGCATAGCAGGAAGATAAGATGATTTTTCTAGAATTTATTGAATAAAAATGCTATTTATTTCAATAAGAACAAGCGTGTGAATTAGAGTTTGGATACATAAGGACTAAAATGCAATTTATTAATTATTTCTGCACCAAAATATAAAAGTACAGTAAATGCAGGGTGAGAAAAGTAATTCACCCATTTTTTATTTTAAAACTCTACCCCCTTAGGGTTCTTCTTGAGCCCACGTTTCTTGTTATTCAAGCAAGCAGGGGGAGAGGTGCCGCCGCCCAACGAATATGGCAGAGAAGGTGCGGGGCGGTGATGCTGGTCAAGGGGGAAGCGCCTGCACGGAGGAGGTCACGGCTTGGGGTGTCCACGCGGTGGCAGGGGCGGATGGCAGCAGCGGCGGGGAGGAGCTCGCGTAGCGCGGCGGCTGAGATGGTGGGTCGGGCACGCGCGGCGAACGGTGGCATCGCGGGGAGGCGGCTGGGCTGTAGTTTAGCGGGCGCCACCGTGCGTAGATGGACGGCGGCAGGGGTGACGACCCCACTACTGAGTGTTTTCTTTTTTTGTTTATTTTTTTTATTCTGTAACCTGTAGGAAAAGGTTAAAAAATATATATTTTTTTGTTTTTTTCTTTTGTTTTTTAAGCGGTAAACAGATCTGTAAATAAAATAGAAAAAAAATTTATTTGTTTTTTATTTGTTTTTATGTTTTTTCTTATGTCTTTCTGCAAAAAAAATGTTAGAGACAAAAATATAAATATTTTTTTTTAAATTTTTTTTCTGCAAAACAAAGGTTAGAGAGAAAAGAGCAAAAAAATTTATTTCCTTTTTTTATTCTTCCTGCAAAAATGAATATGAGATAAACAAGAAGAATAATTTTATATTTTTTATTTATATACAAAAATGGGAATCGTGAACGGGCAGATTTCCACGAGATGAAAGAAAGATCCGTGACTCCGACCACCGTGTGTGGTCGGAGGTGAGAGGTTATGCGAGGTAGAAATGAAAATGTGAGGTTCAGAAAATGAGATGGCAAATTGGTGTAGATGATGAATCGACGTTTCATCGTCTTTATTCTATCATTTTGGCCTTAAAAACCCTAGTAAATGCGTGTAAATAGGCTTTATTTAGGCATTTTAGCATTCATGTATATATGTGTAAATATTGTATAAAATGCGGTTTTTAAAGCCAAAATTATAGAATAAAGAAAAGAAAAGAAAAAGAATAAAATATTGTAAATATTTTATGACCCGAAACCCCGAGACCTAGGCATCCTGATGAATAGGTCGACAAGGAATAAAGTAGGGGGAGATAAGGGCCAAATACCTATAATATTCTATTCATTCTTTATTCATTTTGGGACCTATTTTTGGTTCCACTTTTTGTGCATCAAATAAAGAAACTTTGTACATGAAAGTTGTAGATAATTAAATAAAGAAAAATACAAAATTGATTTCACAAAAAAATAATGTACAGATAAAAAGTTATGTTCTGAATAAAATTCCAGAATCCCAACTTCCCAGACCCGTATCTCACAAATGAAAACTCCAAATGCATCAAACTCACTTTAATTGTATATAGAAGAAAATAAGCTATTTAATGGTGGTTGTTTCGCATTTGGCGAAGCTACGGTTTGAAAGTTGAGTTTTGGACCCCTATTGTATACTTGTACATATTAAAATATTCAATTTATTATTTATTTATTATTTTTATAATTTTATATTTTTATAATGTTGTAAATAATACTTATAATAATTATGTACATTAAAATTGGAATAAAAACCTAAATAAAACATAAAATAAAATACATGTATACATAATACATAGATACAATACTTATATACATACCTATATAACATACTCTTGTATTTTATTTAATATACAAAACATCTCAGAAAAATAAAATAAAAATATTATTATGTGCATAAAAGTATGTTATAATTATATAAATTAATTAACATAATTAATAACATTAAATACACAAAATAAAAATAAAATACTAAAATATATAGATATATATACCTATAAAGGGCATAAATGCAAACTTGTAAAAATACATTTCATAAAAATAAATAAAAATCATAATAAAATAATTTATAAAAAATTAAACATTTTTTATTTTATAACCAAAATTTAAATAATTCATTTTCTATTTTTTTATTGAATTTATAAGTATTTTTTCCAAGGTTTTTTCTGGTTGGTCCATGTGGACCAACCAGATCTCTTCCTTGGTTGACCTCGGTCAACTCTCTGACCGAGGTCTGGCTGTTGTTAGACTGTATTTTTTCCTCGATTTCGCGGATTTTTGTAGACCGATCCTTCGTTTGAGGTCGAAGTCTTCATGAGAAATGTAGCCCTACTATAGGACATTCACGCCCAGGCATTGGTTTGGCATTTGAATCGAAGACACGCCCGTGATCCCTCCTTGAAAGTCGCATCTCGGCCAAGTTTCAAAACCGACCCCAAACCTCCATTTTCACTCTGAACCCGGTTTGACCTTGGCTTTGGCTCCCTTGGGCATGCTCCGGATTGATCTTGGTGACAGGAAGGTCTCCAGCTAGCTAGAGAGGGCCAGGCAAAGGTGAAGCGGCGCTCCACCCCATCTCCGGCATAGGCCGTGAGGTACCCATCTCGCCCCTTTCTTTTGGGCTTGAGGTCTGTGGTTGTATTCTGTTTTCTTTCATTTTTTTTCTTGCCCATAGCATTAGCGTCCACCTCCTGTTTTCCATCTCGATTGAAACCCATATAATCGCTGTCACCCGCCATCTCGCCGGAGCGCGTTCCGGCGAGCTTCGATGTCACTTCCACCCGCCGCTTCATGTTGCCAATAAGAGCCCCGAGCCCGTTCTTTTGTCTGCTTGAGCTTACTTGCAGGGTCAGGAGCTCATCGGCCCCTTCTGGAGCTGAGTTTTTACGACACCTGTGGTGCCTGGGCCCGCAACTTCTCTTCGACGCAGCGGCGGCCGACCGGCAGTTCTCCCCCATTTTGACGCCGCCGCCCACTCGGAGGACTCTCCAGGAAGCCTTGGGGGCTGTTTGCAGGAGGAATGGCGGTCTAACGCGTGCTCCCTTGCCGATCGAAGCTTGGAGGAGCCGAGCTTTGGTCCTGTTCTTCCTGAGTCGCTGCGCACCGTTGGATCCGCTGCGTTCTTGCTGCATTTCAGCCACCGTTCGATCCCCGACCAAAGCCACCGTCGGATCGTGGATCAGGATATAATCTACACCGCACAGATGAAGGGGTATCAGCCCCCTGTGCGCTGCCACGTGGCGTAAGTGAACGCCGCTCCACCGTCTGATCGGCCCCAGCTGTGGGTAAATTGCGAATGCACCTTGGCGATTTTTGTATTTAAGTTATAAGACTGAAACATTCGTCTGGTGTATATTTAATTCTATTTTTTTTCTTAAAAGTCCCCAGACTTTTGTTATTAGCTAATCCATCCTCGCCAGGCGCACGTGCTTAGCACGCGCGCCTTGGACATTTTGCGTGTTTAGCCCGGATTTTTTTGATATATGTATTCGATCCGCGAGTTTTTTATTTAGTTATCATCTTTTTGGAATATTTACGCAGAGGCCCCTAGATTCCTGACTTATTACTCATATACCCCTGCAAACATGATTTTTCCTTAAGCTTCTTGTATTTTTTGCACGCGTCCATAAAATCCAAAAAAATCTCCAAAAATCATAGTAGAGTCCTGCTGCATAGTAGTTTAACGGCCTATTTTTATTTTTCATAATTATTGCATTTTAATATTTATTAAAAATCAAAAATAGCCATTTTGTGCACTGTCTAGCTTAGAAAATCCATAAAAAATATAAAAACTCCTCAGAAAAATCCCAAAAAAATATATTTTGTTCCTTTAGTGTGGTTTAGCTTCAGACCAAAAATCATTAAAAAATACAAAAGAAAACTCCAAAAAAATCACAAAACGCTAAAAACCTCTATAAAAATATTAAAAATTCTACAAAACTCCTAAAAATGTAAACTTTGTCTCTAAATTTTCTTTGTTTCATTGTCTTTAAGTGAAAATTAAAGTGGAGAATGTTTGCTACTGTTTTCTATTTTATTTCCCCATTTTAGTTTCAGCCTTGCATTTTATTCACTATTTTGCTTTATTTTGCTAATTAAAAATACCAAAAACATTCTTAAAAATTCCCAAAAATCACAAAAACAGTAAAAAAGTATAAAAAGACCAAAAAGACTTTATTTGCTAATTTTTGGACATTTTCATCTATTTTTATAAATATCTCTTTCTCTCTTTTCTTATGTAGTTTGTATAATCCAATATTGAAAAAGAAAAGATAAAAAAATATAAAATATAAAAAGAAAATATAAAATCAGTAAATTAAAAATCAAAAACAAAATTATAAAATTAAAAATTAAATAAAAAATTATAAAAATTAAAACCCACAAAAAAATAGCATAGTAGACTCTTGATCACAACACACACATTTTTGGTGCCTTAGTACCCCGTTCTACCTGTCTGCTCCCTGTGTTCGACCTCTACACATACTTGCACTATACACATCTTGTTGTAGAGTTATAATAAATTTTAACTCCACACACTTTCACTGCTTTACTTGATTGTCGTGGGTTAATTGTTGTTTGAATTAGGATTTCTCGCGGGTCGCCTCAACGACATTGTGATCCCGCCATGTGTGGATTACTTTAGACCTGTGAAAAATCTTGTTCAACAGTAGGACGTGGATTAAAATGTGATGGAATTTTTGTGATCTAAATTCTAAAGATTAAATATGTCTAAGCAAAAATCTAAGCCTACGATTAACCTAGGAGAAACGACAAGAAATAAAAGTGGATCTCACCTCGGGGTTTGGAAATGCTATGATGGCCTCGACGAGGGTCGACACGTTGTCACCGGATGGCTCGGAGGCTAAGAACCCTTCTTCAACAAGACGGTACTCGGAGATCGGGCTCCTCTCCACCAAAGATCGATCAAAGAAGGAATGAGGGAGAAGGAGCCCATTAAAAGAGAAGAAAAACAAAAGAGGAAGGTATATACAAATAAGGAAGGTAATTATTGGTTAATTAAATAAATTAAAATAAATAAATTAAATAATTAATGGAAATCAATTAGCCACCTTAATGGTGGCCATATAAGGTGTGGAATAAAATCATATATACAAGACAAGTTATTAAACCAAATAAATTCAAATAAATCCAATAAATTAAATAATTAAATATAAATTTCGTAATTAAATGAAATAAATTAATTAATGTGAGATAATTAATTTTTTGGTGATTTTTATTTAAGGAAGTTAATTGTATACATGTATTATACACATATAATACAATGTACATAGGTACAAATAAGGAAATAATTTTTATAAAAGAATTTTTTAATTTTAATTATTTAATTTTATTTTTAATAAAAACAATATTCACAATTATATACATTATATAAAAATAAATATAAATAGATATGTACAATAAAAATTGGTTAAACTACACAAAATACCCCAGAAAACCGACTTTTTAATCGTAACTCCAAAAATTATGAAATTACAGCCATTTGAAAGATAATTTAATTTAGAGTATGATGGAAGTAATTTTGGTTCGATTTGAGCTCGTATGGAGCCGGAATTGGTTTTTAAATTGTCACTTTGCGGCTTTTTCTTGGTGTGATTATTTGCAATATATACATTATTTTATTTAACACTTATTTTTATTATTTACAACACATTTTTATTTACAACTTTTATTTACAAAAATAGTTAGTTTGAGGTCAAATTATGTACAAATAAAATAATGTATGTTTTGTACAAATATACAAGAGAAATATTTTCAAAATATTTTTGGATTTTTGACAGAAGACCCTATCTCCCCCTACTTTATTCCTGGTCGATCAGGTCACGTCTTGACCTTCTCTCGGGGTTCGGATCAGTCTGTATTTATTGCTTAAATACCTTCTTTTCTTTTTCTTTTCTTCTTTATTCTTTTATTTATGCACAGAAAGTGTTAAACAATGCAATTTTTTCTAATGCATGCAAAATGATAATTTCATGCAATTAATGGATATTTACAGGTATTTGACTAAGGAAATGAGGCTAAAATAAAAGAATAAAGGCGATGAATCGTGGATTCATCATTCCCCTATACTTTACCTTTGCTAGTCCCTTAGCAAACACTTATTTGAAAAATAAGTGAAAATGAAAATAAAGAAAAGAAAAAGGAAAGAAGTTAGAACAACATTGACTTTTAAACTTATCTTCATAAAAATGTAGTATGGAGCTCTGTCGGTCCTTTGGATTATTAATGTGTCGGAACCTTAATGGGAAATGGAATTAAAACCTAACAGCCTCTAAGTTCCATAAGACTCCTATTCATGTCTCCTCAACAGTCAATCAGAATAAGTCTACATACACAAATTCTTATGACTATGAATTCTTACTTCTACGTGTAAGTGAAATATAGCTCCTCATCTCAAAAGTAGCAAAGAAACAACCTCTCTCAACAAGGTAACTCTAATCCCCCGGTCTGGCAACTCTTTCCTCGAGGAGCAGGGATATTCCCTTTTAAGTTCAAGTACAACCAGCTCAAGAAGAGGGGATGGAGAAGAGAATGGATGGTAACCAGTGTAGTTACCTATCCTTGGATGCATGACCAGTGTAGCCATGTCACCCGCTGCAAGCTCACAAATATATGACTTTGAAGCACTTATTTTTTTTTCACTTGTATATACACTTCGGCAGGCATTTTATTTTTCTATCAGGCTTGTCCACTTTTAGAGATTTTGCATTTTTTTTCTTTTTTTTGACAATATATACAAGGTGCAACATGTACATATGGAGTTTTTCCTCTTGAGCCAATAGATTATCCCTCTTTTGAAGCATTATTGCAACCCCACAACATCTTGTCTTTAGACCTCAACATCGCCAAACCAGATTGAGACGCACTTCCCTCCCTAGAGGAGGATGAGAGGTTCTGCCTAGATGTACTACCCTCGTATGCTTCCCCAAGCGAAAAGATTCTGCCTCCTCACTACCTCATCCATGAAGAGCTACGTTTAGAGTGCATTGTCCAAGGTAAGCCACGGTCTGAAAGAATCATGCGTGTGTTGTTAAATATTCTACTTAAACTTATAAAGATGACATGTGAACATAGTCTTATGGACTCAAAGAATTAAGTCACTAGGACTTGAAAAGTCTTAACTTCAAATCTTATAAGATTCCTCTAAACTTAAATGGATTAAGGTCCAACTAAGCTCCATTCTTCAAATTTATTCCAGACTTAGTCTAAATGTCAAAATCATCCTGAAAAATGCTCATGTAAATGAAAATGCAAGAAAGTATGTAATGCAAGGAAAAGAAAACAAAATCTTTTTGTGAAACAATTTTCAAAATATTGAAATTTTTATGGATTTTTGAATAATGATGATGCATGCAAAAAGTTTTTTATGCAAAGAGTTATTAATATATACAAGTATTTACACAATTTTTTTCTTTCTTTTTTTTAAAGTTAGGGATGAGATACACATATTTACATGGGAGTGAGTTAATTATTTACAAGAATAAGATGCAAGAATTTACAACTTGAGTAATTTATATAGGTATATACAAAGTTATATTTTTTTATTTTTATTTTATTCATTTTTTATTTTTGTGATGCATATATTCCTCAAATTTTTTTGAAAATAATTTTACAAAGAATTTTGAAAACTATAGTCCAAAATAATTTTTCGCACAATTTTACAAACATTTACACACATTTGAAAGTTATTTTGCAAACATTTTTCCAACATTATATATAGATTTTTCAAAATAATTTTTCAACCATTTTTCAAAACATTTGCAAATAGTTTTTTACAAAATAATTTTATTTTGCACAAAGAGAAAATTTTTACAAACCACAATATTTTTATAAAGGTTGAACATATTTTTCAAACATTTTTCAAATAATTTTCAAAAGATTTTTCAAATAGATTTTCAAACTACTTTCAAGAAATTTTTCAAAATATTTTAACCTGATTTATTAATCAGTATATACAAAAAGAATTTTGAGGAAATATCTGCATCTTTTTTAGTTAGTTTTATTATTATTTATTTTGAGTATTTACATAGCATTTTAGCCATATTAAAAAATATAAAAGTACGAGTTATGGTTAAAGTATATATACAATATATATATGACACCCCCCTATACTTAGCTCGAACTATGTCCTCATAGTGATCAAAGAGCTGGAAAGAAAGACATAACTCGTGCTTTGTATAGAAAAGTGAAAAGAATAGTATACTACAACGACGAATAAAAGAATAAAATCAATAGAAGTCGGTGATCCCCCTATACTTAGGATCAAGTAATCCTAAGTATAGCAGACTGTACTCAAAGGGAAAACCGAGGAGTAGAATGTACAGAGTCTACCTCCCCTATACCTAGGGTAAAGTATCCCTAAGTATAGGCAGCAAAACATATATAAAAAGAATCACACGAATAATCACAATTCTAACACGCCCCCTATACTTAGGGGAAAGTACACCCTAAGTATGGAATGATCATGAGATGGAGATGGGGTGTGGGACAGAAAGAATGTATGATATGGACAGATGATCTATACAGATATGAGTCGATGTTGAGGTGCCTCTCAACAAGCGCTAGAGTTTACGCCCCTAGCTGGGCGCAAATGTTAGGATAACGTCGTATCGAGGTTCAGGACGGCATCTGTCAGGCGAATACCGTACTGTCGTTGCAGTCTCGGTGGGAGAACAACAGCGAGAGCAACGGAGTAAGTGATGACACCCAGGTAATCAATCAGGCGGGTGTCTGCTACCGGGTAAAGAGATGGGCAGATGAAATCGGGCTCCGATAAAACAAAAGAAATCGTCGGCTCAAGATTTATATGGAGTGAAAGGGCAGAGCCGAAGAAGTTAAACGCGGAGAAGGAAGGATCTATCAGAGAATCCTCCATTTCAATCACTGTCTCAAAAAGGTAAGGAATGTCATGATCAGGAGACTCACTAGAAAGGTTGATATCCGATGCATATAATGTAGACAAATCAGTGAAATCATCGAATACCTCAAAGATCGGGTCATCCTCGCGAGGGTCGTCGAGGAGAGAATCCTCAAACTCATTATCAGAAATATCAAAATACTCGGTCTCGTGATCCGACAGATCGGATGCACTCTCAGAAAGTGAAACCGAGTACATATGGTTCATGGCATCCTCCGGCGGATAACCCTCGGGGAGTAATGCCAAATCATCAGGAAATTGGGGATCAATGCTGTCAAATGTCATGTCCTCTAAAAATGTATCGACCTCATCAAATGGGAGGACACATGGCTCAAATATGGGACTAGCAAGGTCGGTCGAATAAAAAATCGGTCCCTCATCAAGCTCTCTCATCTGAGATGAATCCAAGTATATCTTCGAATCTGAGAAGATCTCTTGAAGACAAGACACTGAATCAACTGTGTGTAGATACTGGAAAAACTCTAAGGATGGCTGAAATGTGGGCTCCTCCTCAATCTCTTGGGATCCTAGCAGATCTAGAATCGAAGAATCTTCTACGTGACAGAGCGGGACTGGCTCAAAATCTGACTGTAAATATGGGAAGTCACAATAGTAGGCAACACATCCGTCATATGAAAAGTATCAACATCCATATCCTCTGATCAGTGTGTGATGTCTGAATCAGAATGGTGGGTCACACACTCAACTGTTGTCATCTCTCCCTTATGTGTTGTCCTGAATAAATCATCTTGTGAATATGGAGTGTCTGAAAGTGAATCCAAGATGGTCTCAACTAAATCCAGGTCAGGACTGTGGTGTGAACTACCACACGAGGTAATGACATATGAAATCTGCTCTGTGTTCCTCCCCCTCATGGCGATATGGATAAGGTCAGTTAGCGAAAATCCATGATCCGAAAATCGCCTCAAAAGTTCTCGTAACCTCAACCATGAATCTATCAATGGCTTCTGGGGGTTAATTGAAAAATCACGAATACAAGACCGCATCATCTCTGCTCTATGCTGGGGGTAAAGTTTCTGCAAAAATAACGATCGTAAATCTCCCCACGTAGAAATTTTCCTTCTCAATCGTCTGTGCCAACTCTTGGCTCTACTCTGAAGTGTAAATGGGAAGGTGATCAACATCATGTCCTCGGAAGTTATATTGGAATATGATCGTGATCCACAAATATCCTCAAACTCATCGATATGCAAATAAGGTTCCTCGTGCACTTCCCCAAAGATTTTCGGCAGTATATCAATCAACTCTAAATCTAGAACGAATGGTCTCAAAGTAGAAGTGGACTGTGCTTCCTGATCTTGGTTCTCATCCATCATCCTAGGATATAAGTTATCTAAAGCTTGCCACTGCCCCATATGATCTCCTATGGGATGCACTCTCATCTCAGCAAGGTGAATGCTTGGGTCTCGTGTTTGGTCAATCTGGTCTCTTCGGGCTTCACTCACAGCATGTCCCAAATGGGAGGGTGGGTAGGGAGATGATGGGAAATCGGACGGAGTTCCGACCTCCCAAGAGAGTGGGCGGGAATGATGGGTATGAAATGTAGAAGCCGCAAAATTCGGCTGGAATGGAAAGCGACCCATCGTGACGAGAGGGAAATGAAGGGAGGGAGGGAGGGATAAAGGGGAGTGAAAGAAAGAGAAGGTAGGAAGGAAGAGAGAGATAGAATGGAGGGAGGGTGGGATAGAAACAGAAGGTGACTGCTAATGATCTCGGAGAATGACCGTAACCGACTCACACTCAAGACATACAAAACACAAAGCAAACCCCCAGTTCACCAACTCAACACAAATCTGATCGTGAGAGTTCGGTCTTTATCTTTTCAATTTTAAGAGTTAGGTGATCAACAAAAGTTGTACAAACACTTAGGAGGCATGATGGGATTTGGGCACTACTCCTTAGCGTGTACGCGAGCGAGTAAAAGCGCATACAATGAGGGGATTGCTCTTCCAATACAATGAGGAATCAATTTTGTTTATTTTTAAAGTCAAGTTCAATTAGCAGTATCAATTTTTTAATTTTTGATTTTTTTGATTTTTTATTTTTTCAAAAATATAACACCTAACGACTTTTCGATTTCCTCTTTGATTAATTTGAGTCCAAAAACAGGGGGAGGAAGTCAAAAAAGACAATGCACTGTCAAACATAATGATGCATGTAGAGATAGAAAAATGTGTACCTTACTCCAGCACTCTACATGCAATATGATCCATGCAGAAATTAAATACAGAAATTAAACTACCTATATGATGTACGAAGAAAATGGCCTTAGGTGAAAGATTTCTACACGTGAAGAACATTAGCTAATAAGTCAACAAGAGAGGTCGGAGTCCGGTCTCTGATGCCGATCGGTGTCCGCCACAACAGATCCTGCCAGCGCTGTATACGGCCTCTAGCGGCACATGACCTCTCAGGTAACTTAGATTAGCTTTCTCTTTGTGATTTAATGAATTAAGTCCAGTTATTGATCTATAGGTGCAGGCAAATAATTAGGTTGGGATTTTAATCAATTACGTCACAATCAATATAAAAATCCTAAATCTAGGGATCAAATTCTACGTGAATCAAAAATAAAATAAATAAATAAATACGAGAAAACAAAACCGATGAAAATCAGCGGTGAGGTCCCCCAAGTGCACCGACACTTTGCGAAACAGACCCCGAATAAAAAAAATTGTCCAAGTTCACTAGTCCAAAGTCCTAAATTATTACAATAAAAATATTGTTCTCTCAAATATAAGAAAAATCTTCTTCTCCTCCCTGCTCTTTCTCTTGTGCAGGTCCTCAAAAAAATAAACTCCAAGTCTTCCAAGCAGTACCTCGCACAAAAATCAAAGAGAGAAGGCTAGAAAACAATTATTATATAGAGAGACAAAATAGAAAAATGACTACAAAACCGTGCTCCCCAGCAACGACGCCATTCTGATGACATGCCTGAGACTCGGGTTAAGGAAATAATAAAGAATGGTCATTATGACCCAAATCACCAAGCGCGGTTAATCAAGAAAAATAATTTAAAACCCCTCAGAAGATCAAGAAATTAAATGTAAGCGGTTTTCATTATTCTTTTTAACTAGTATAGCGATCAGGGTCGAACACAAGGAGCACGATGTAAAAACTATGCAATCAATTTTCAGAAGTTAAATTTTAGTGGTTTTTGAATTTTTATTTATTTTTTATTTTTTTAAATGAGGAAAAATATGCACTAGTGATAAAACACACACGCAACACTCTTTTTGTATTTTTCAAAATATTAAAAATGCTTAAAAAATAAAAAAAGAAAATATTTTTGTGTTTGATATATTTTAAAATATTTTTGATAATTTTTTCGATTTTTTCTGATATTTTTATGATTTTCTAAAAATGAAACAATAGAAAATAAGGAAAACAGTGGACAAACGGGAGTATTTTGCAAGTTAAAAATCCTTTAATGCTCAAAATTCCTGGAAACTATTTTTAAAAGAAACTAGAAAGCAATATCTACAATAAAAAACTAAAATCATATTTTTTGGATTTTTGTACAATTTTCTATAATTTTATTAAAATTTTTGTTTTTCATAATTTTTTTTATTTTTATAAAAGAAAAATACACAAAAATTGGTCAGAAATTAAAGCACATCAAAATACACCTACAATTTTTTTTAGGAATTTTTATACAAAATTTCCAATTTTTATTAATTTTCAAATTTCGAGAAGACAAAAACTTACAGTTTTTTATTTTTTTAAATATGCCAATGGCAATAGAATGCTATGAAAACTTTAGATAACATTCATAGGCATAGCAGGAACATAAGATGATTTTTCTAGAATTTATTGAATAAAAATGCTATTTATTTTAATAAAAACAAGCGTGTGAATTAGAGTCTGGATACATAAGGACTGAAATGCAATTTATTAATTGTTTCTGCACCAAAATATAAAAATACAGTAAATGCAGGGTGAGAAAAGAAATTTACCCATTTTTTATTTTAGAACTCAACCCCCTTAGGGTTCTTCTTGAGCCCACGTTTCTTGTTCTTCAAGCAGGCAAGGGGAGAGGTGTCGCCCAACAGATATGGCGAAGAAGGTGCGGGGCGACACTGTTGGTCAAGGACGAAGCGCTCGCGCGGAGGAGGTCGCGGCTCGGGGCGTCCATGCGGTGACAGGGGCGGATGGCAGCAGCGGCGGGGAGGAGCTCGCGCAGCGCGGCTGCTGAGATGGTGGGTCGGGCACACGCGGCGAATGGCGGTGCCGCGGGGAGGCGGCTGGGCTGCGGTTTAGCGGGTGCCGTCGTGCGTAGATGGACGGCGGCGGGGGTGACGACCCTGCTGCTGAATGTTTTCTTTTTTTTATTTATTTTTTATTCTGTAACCTGCAGGAAAATGTTTTAATATATATATATATTTTTTGTTTTTTTCTTTTGTTTTTTTGAACGGTAAACAGATATGTAAATAAAATATAAAGGACAATTTTTTATTTGTTTTTTTTGTTTTTATGTTCTTTCTTATGTCTTCCTGCAAAACAAAATGTTAGAGACAAAAAATATATAAGTATTTTTTTTTAATTTTTTTCTGCAAAACAAAGGTTAGAGAGAAAAGAGCAAACAAAACTTTATTCCCTTTTTTTGATTCTTCCTGCAAAAACGAATATGAGATAAACAAGAAGAATAATTTTATATTTTTTATTTATACACAAAAATGGGAATCGCGAACGGGCGGATCTCGACGAGATGAAAGAAAGATCCGTGATTCCGACCATCGTGCATGGTCAGAGGTGAGAGGTTATGCGAGGTAGAAATGAAAATGTGAGGGTCGGAAAATGAGATGGCAAATCGGTGTCAGACGTGGATTAAATATGTCTAAGCAAAAATCTAAGCCTACGATTTATCTAGGAGAAATGACAAGAAATAAAAGTGGATCTCACCTCGGGGTTCGGAAATGCTATGATGGCCTCGACGAGGACTGACACGCTGTCACCGGATGGCTCGGAGGCTAAGCACCCTTCTTCAACAAGATGGTACTCGGAGATCGGGCTCCTCTCCACCAAAGATCGATCAAAGAAGAAATGAGGGAGAAGGAGCCCATTAAAAAGAGAAGAAAAACAAAAGAGGAAGGTATATACAAATAAGGAAGGTGATTATTGGTTAATTAAATAAAATAATTAAATATATAAAATAATTAATTAAAAATGAATTTCGGAATTAATTAAAATGAATAAAATAAATAATTTATGGAAATCAATTAGTCACCTTAATGGTGGCCATATATGGTATGGAATAAAATCATATATACAAGGCAAGTTATTAAACCAAATAAATAGAAATAAATCCAATAAATTAAATAATTAAATATAAATTTCGTAATTAAATAAAATAAATTAATTAATGTTAGATAATTAATTTTTTCGGTGATTTTTATTTAAGGAAGTTAATTGTATACATATATTATACACATATAATACAATGTACTGAAAAGCGAGATTTGCGAGAGCCGCTAAATAGGGGTCTGACAAGTCAGACTCACTGTCGCTGATGCGACTTCTCAAACCACCTCGGTCTTCAACAATTAACCCACACAATCAATAAAGCAATCAAGAGCAAGGATTAAAATTTATTATACCCTACTAACAATGTATAATGGCAAGCAAGTAGGGGTCGAACACAGGAAACAACGGTGCAGAGTGTAGATAAAGATCCAAACCCTAGGTCTAATGAATCACTTAGCCAATTTCTTTTTGTGGGTTTTAATTTTTAATTTTTTTTTATTGAATTTTTTTTAGTTTTATATTTTTGTATTTTGATTTTTAATTTACTGATTTTTATATTTTCTTTTTATATTTTATATTTTTATATTTTCTTTTTCAATATTGGAAAATAAAGATAATGTAATAAAAGGGAGAAAGAGCTATTTATAAAAATGTGCAAAAATAACCAAAAATTCAGAAATAAGATGTTTTTGATATTTTTAGGATTTTTTACTGTTTTTGTGATTTTTGGGAAATTTTTTTAGAATGTTTTTGGTATTTTTAAGAAGCAAAATAAAGAAAACAGTGGCAAAAATGCAAGGCTGAAACTAAAATGGGAATGAAAAATAGCAAACAGTATCAGAAGTTTCCCAAATTAATTTTAAATGAAAGGTAACAAAACAAAGAAAATTCAAAAAAAGAAAACACGATTTTTAGATTTTTTATGGATTTTATAAATTTTTATGAAGGTTTTTAGAGTTTTGTGATTTTTTGGTGTTTTCTTTTGTATTTTTTAATGATTTTTGGTCTGGAGCTAAAACACACTAAAGGTAACAAAATATATTTTTTTGGAATTTTTCTGGAGTGTTTTTATATTTTTTAGTGATTTTCTAATGCAAACAGTGCTGAAAATGACAATTTTTTATTTTTAATAAATATTAAAATGCAATAATTATGGAAAATAAAAATATGACATAAATCTACAATGCAACAGAAAGTGTAATGCAATTTTTGTGGATTTTTTAGTGATTTATAGATGCATGCAAAAAAATACAAGCAACAAAAAGAAAATTCACATTCGCAGGGGCATTTATGTAATGATAAAGAAATGTGGGGGCCTGTTCGCAAAACTTACAAAACTTAACAAGCGGCCAAGGAATGTTTAACTACTAATAACTAAATACAAAAAACGCTTGGGGTGTATATAGCAAAATACCCAAGCTCTGAAGCGCATCCAACAGCTGACCCTTTGTCACTTAGACACGTGGCGCGACGTGGGCCCGCGATGCTCCTTCGTAACCGATGGCCGAGATTAGAAGTTGCTTCACTGATCGAACGTCTCAGGCGAAGATGGATCCTACGGCTGCTGCTGCTCTGGAAGAGAATCCTCGATCGGACGGTGCGGAGAGGGGGTGGAAGAACACCCCGCGAACTCGGCTGGGTCGAGTTCCAAATGCTCCTCCGGCGCCCCTCCGACCACCTGGGCTGATGAGCACGATACAAAATGGAGCGGGAGCTCCTCCTCTTCCAGTGACGGCCTCCAAGAAGCGCCTGGAGCGCTGGTGACGATGGGTAGCGCTTGAGAAGGTAGCGCCTCCAGGTGCTTCGATCCCGCTCAAAATTCGATCCCAGATGGGGATTCTGGGAGTTCTGAAACCTGCAGAAAAATGGTTAAGGAAATCGGGGGCAAAGTGCCCGATTTCGTGGGGGGTTTCACAAGGGGGATGGAACTGTGAAGGGTGAAGTCGGCCGGCGAAACGCGATGCCGGTCGCGGTTGGATCGAGATGAGATTAAGGCTACCGAACGAAGATCTTGATCAAGGAAAAGCCACTGGGGCTCTTTAACATTCAAACCTCAGAGAAAAGAAGAGAAAAGGGGGAAGAAGAGACCTCACCCGTGCGAGCACAAAGTGTTCTCCGGCGAGAACTCCGGCGAGGGGACCCGACTCAATTCGACACCGATTCGCCCCGCTGAGATGCCCTCCGCACTCCTGCTGTCACCAAGAGTCCAGACGAGGGTCTAGGTTAGGGATTTGGCGGTGGAAGAGTGATAAAAAATTCAAGGGAAGTCGGGGGGTCCGTTTTGAACCATGGTCGAGTGGCGTGAAAGACGAGGCGGCAACAGGCGCCACAGTGATGCAATGCCCAAGAATAACCCAGGGCGAGATTCATGGATGTATGGGCCTCAAAAGTCCTGAAGACTTCATCGCGAAAAGATGTAAGTGGCAGCTTGGAAAAAATCGAGAAAGTGGGTCGAAACCCACTCTGACACTCTGACAGAGGAGGGTCAGACAGTTGACCCGTGGTCAACTGTCCAGACCTCCTGGTTGGTCCACGTGGACCAACCAGGAAAAACCTCTAACAAAATTGTTTTAAAAATAGTAAATAATGTTATTTTATTTAGGTTATAAAATAAAAAGTGTTTAAAAATTTACAAATTATTTTATTATGATTTTTATTATTTTTATAAGATGTATTTTTACAAGTTTGCATTTATACCCATATAGGTATCTATATCTATATATTTAAGTATCCCATTTTTATTTAGGTATTTTTTTAATATTATTATTTTTATTTATGATTTTATAAAATTATAAAATACTTTTATCTACACAAATATATTTTTATTTTATTTTTATGAAATGTTTTGTATATTTAATAAAATACAAGTATGTTTTGTATAGGTATATCTATAGGTAATGTATCTATGTATTTTATTTTTAAGTATTTTATTTTTGTTTTTATTAAGGTTTTTATTCTTATTTAAGTGTACATAATTATTATAAGTAATAATTACATAATTATAAAAATATAAAAATACAAAAATAATAAATAAATAATAAATTGAATATTTTAATATGTACAAGTATACAATGAGGGTCCAAAACTCAACTTTCAAACCGTAGCTCCGCCAAATGCGAAACCACCGCCATTAATTAGCTTATTTTCTTCTATATACAATTAAAGGTGAATATGCTGCATTTGGAGTTGTCGTTTGTGAGATACGGGTCTGGGAAGTTGGGATTCTGGATTCTTATTCAGACCATAACTTTTTATCTGTACATTATTTTTCAGTGAAATCAATTTTGTATTTTTCTTTATTTAGTTATCTACAACTTTCATGTACAAAGTTTCTTTATTTGATGTGTAAAAAGTGGAACCAAAAATAGGTCCCAAAATGAATAAAGAATGAATTAATAATTATAGGTATTTGGCCCTTATCTCCCTACTTTATTCCTTGTCGACCTATTCATCAAGATGCCTAGGTCTCGGGGTTTCGGGTCATAAAATATTTACAATATTTTATTCTTTTTTTTTCTTTTCTTTATTCTATAATTTTGTCACTAAAAACCGCATTTTATACAATATTTACACACATATGCATAGATGCTAAAATGCATAAATTACGCATATTTACACGCATTTACTAGGGTTTTTGAGGCCAAAATGATAGAATAAAGATGATGAAACGTGGATTCATCATCCCCCTATACTTGCCTTTGCTAGTCCCTAGCAAACACTTATGCAATAAGTGCAGAAAAAGAAAAATAAAGAAAAGAAAAAGAAGAAAGATGGACTAAATTTAATTGTCAAACTTGTCTTCACAAAATCAAAGTTTGGAGCTTAAGTTAGACCTTTGGAATTTTAGTGCGGGCGGAACCTTATTGAGAACCGAATTTGAAATCCAACAGTCTTCAAGAATCCCAAAACTCTGTCCAAGTCTCCTCAATAGCCAGGTCAGAAATATCTCAATTCATACGCAAACCCTTACGACTATGAATCTGACTCGTACAATGTAAGTGATAGTGGCTCTCCCCAACTAGAATGACAAAGAAACTGACTTCTCCAGTACGACAACCCAATGATTCCCCAATCCAGCAACTCCATCCTCGAGGAGCGGGGTATTCCCTTCTAAGTTCAAGTGGCAACCAGCTCAAGAGGAGGGGGTGAAGAGAAGAATGGACAGTAGCCAGTGTAGCTACCTATCCCGGGATGCAAGACCAGTGTAGTCAAGTCATCCAGCTGCAGGCTCACATGATATGACTTTAGAACTCAAGCTTGCTTATTGACTTTACAACATATGTACATACTTTGCAGGCTTTTTATTTTTGTACATGCCTGATTTTTTTTTTGAATACTATATACAGCAGCATTTACATAAGGAGTTTTTCCTCTTGAGCCAGTAGACTATCCCTCTTTTGAAGCTTTATCGCAACCCACAACCTCCTGTCTTTAGACTTCCTAATCACTGGACGGGTTGGGGTGCACTTCCCTCCCTAGAGGAGGACAAGTGTTTCCACTTGTGTGCGTCTCATACCGGCAAATCCAATCCCCTCACCACTCCAACTAAGTTGAGCCATGTGAAAGGTGCAGGTGTCCAAGTTAGGTCATTATCAACAAGAGTCGTGCGTGTGCTCCGAAATACTCTACCTAGGTAGTCAAGAATCCATTGAACCAAGTCTCGTGATCCTCAAAGAATTAAGTCAACTAGACCTGAAGTACCTCAAACCCAATCCCTATAAGGTTCCTGTTATTAGGTAGATTTTAAGGTCCAATCAAGCTCCAATCTCCGGATTTTACTTAGACTTGTTCAACTATCAAACTCAATCCGAAAAATGCTCATGCTATGCAATTCAGTGCAGAAAATATTTTGTGATGCAATTTTCAAGGATTTTGAACTTTTTATGGATTTTTGAAAAGATGATGCATGATGATGCATATGCATTTTTTTGTCTTTTTCAAAAAGATTTTTCAAATGTTTTTGGATTTTAATTTTGCAAATGTTTTTGGGCTTTTTGAAAACAAAAAGATTTTGGCTGAAAAATAGATTAAAAAAATGTATACGGGAGTGCTTCTTTTATTTACAAGAAGTGGTTTTTAAGAATTTACAAGGGTAAGTGATCAATTTTATAAGTACATGTATATATATAGTGGATTTTGGTGTGATGTAAATATTCCTCAAACTTATTTGACACAAGCTTTTCACACAATTTTTGAAAACAATAGTCCAAAATAATTTTTACAAATATTTTTGCAAACATGTACACACATTTGAAAATCATTTTGCCAAGGTTTTTTAAACAGTATTTATAGATTTTTCACAAACTATTTTTCAAACATTTTGCAAAAAACATTTTCACCTGATTTATTAATCAGTAAATACAAAAGAATTTGAGGAATAATCACATCTTTTTATTAAAGATTTTTAATGAATTTTAAAGAATTATTAGCCATATTTATTAGGAAAATACGAAAGTACGAGTTATGGCTAAAGTATATACGTAGTATATACGACCCCCCTATACTTAGCTTGAGCTATGTCCTCATAGATCAGAGAGAAAAGAGAAGACATAACTCGTACTGAGTATAGGAAAACCTAAAGAATAAATGAATGAATCAATGAGAAGTTGACTGTCCCCCCTATACTTAGGATCAAATAATCCTAAGTATAACAGACTGTACACAAAGCAGGGAGGGTCAAGGGTGGGAATGAACAGATCGTACTCAGATTGTCTCCCCCTATACTTAGGGTAAGATATCCCTAAGTATAGACAAGAAGATGAGACAATGGAGAGGATCGAGATGAATGGAATAACTCGGGGTGCACGCCCCCCTATACTTAGGACAAAGTACGTCCTAAGTATGGAAAACTGTCTACAAGGGCGGCACCTTTTTGGATACAAAAAGAGGATAGAATAGGAAAAGAAGAAAAGAAGAAAAGAGATGAAATTGGATATGAACAACTCGGGATGCGCATCCCCCCTATACTTAGGATAGAGTACATCCTAAGTGTAGCAGTGATGAAAGGGATGGCATCAATTCGGTAGAATAAGAGAAAAGAAATTGAAAAGAAGAAAAGAAGAAAAGACAAAAAGGGAACTCATTCAAAAATGTTTTGATGCGCTTTGCCTTCCTCTGCCTCTTTCGAGATATTCAGCTCATCCTCATAGATTACTTGAATTGAGTCAACAACGGCCATGAATGTGTCATGTTCAAGGTATGGCTTCAGAAGCTGTCCATTGACTACAAAAGGATGTGCGTCAGCTGACAGATTGGATATCAATACACTTCCATTGTCACGCACCTGCTTAACCATGAACGGCCTGGTCCATTTGCTCTTCAATTTGCCTGGAAAGATCTTTAGTTTCGCATCGAACAACCATACCTTCTGGCCTGGATCAAAGGACTTGTGGCGGATGTGCTTGTCATGCCATGTTTTGACCTTCTCCTTGTACATCAGGCTGTTGTCATATGCATAATCTCTGAATTCCAGTAATCTGTTCAGATCTAGTTTCCTGTTCTTTCCTGCTTGCTTGGAGTCCAAATTACAGATATTAATAGCCCATAAAGATTTGTGGATGAGTTCCACGGGCAAATGACATGGCTTGCCATACACCAGGCGGTAGGGAGACATTCCCAAGGGTGACTTGTACGCTGTTCTGTAAGCCCAAAGAACGGAGTCAAGCAGCTGAGACCAGTTCTTGCGATCCGGACGCACAAGTTTCTGTAGAATCTTTTTGATCTCCCTGTTGGAACATTCAGCTAAGCCATTAGACTGCGGGTGGTAGGGTGAAGCAACACGATGCTCGATGCAGAATTCTTGGGTCAGCTTCTTCACCTCTCTATTTATGAAATGACTACCCCCGTCAGATATGAGAATTTTGGGGATCCCAAACCATGCTATGATGTGATCTCTTAAGAATCGACAGACAGTCCTACTGTCGGCGGCTCGAGCGGGAATAGCCTCCACCCAACGACTGACATAGTCGACAGCAAGCAGAATATATTCATAGCCCTGACTGTTAGGAAACGGGCCCATAAAGTCGATGCCCCATGCGTCAAAGACATCTGAGATCTGAATGTACTTCAGAGGCATCGTATCTCTCATTCCTATGGTTCCACCCATCTTCTGACAGTCAGTGCAACATTTGACATACTCATCTGCATCTTTGAATAATGAAGGCCACCAGAGGCCACTTTGAAGAACTTTTGCTGTCGTCCGTTTGCCTGAATGGTGTCCTCCAGAATCTTGATCATGACATAGAGCGAGGACACTTGGAACTTCCTCCCGAGAAATACACCTTCGCCAGATGCAATATGCTCCCTCACGAAACAGATACGGGTCTTCCCACTGGTAAAAATGGATTTTAGATAAAAATCTGTCTATTTTCAACTTAGGCCAGTCCTGTGGGATTTTCTTGGCTACTAGATAATTCACAATGTCCGCATACCAAGGAAGTGAGACGACAGACAGAATCGATTCATCTGGAAAGGTCTCTGTGATAGGCTGCAAGTTCAGCTCAGGAGACTCTGGTTCAGGAAGTCTTGACAGATGGTCGGCCACTACATTCTTTACCCCAGGTTTATCTCTGATTTCCATGTCAAACTCCTGGAGAAGAAGGATCCACCGGATGAGACGTGGTTTGGCGTCCTTCTTCTGCTGTAAATACCGAATGGCCGAATGATCCGTGTAAATGATAACTTTGGACCCAAGAAGGTAAGATCTGAACTTTTCCAAAGCAAAGACTACCGCTAGCAGCTCCTTTTCAGTAACAGTATAGTTTAGCTGAGCTTCATCGAGCGTTCCGCTAGCGTAGTGAATCGCAAACGGTACATTGTCTTTTCTCTGTCCCAGTACAGCTCCGATGGCATAATCCGACGCGTCAGTCATAATCTCGAAAGGCTGAGTCCAAATCGGTGGCTGTAGGACAGGGGCCTGTGTGATGAGCTCTTTCAACTGATGAAAGGCAAGGAGCACACGATCGTCTACAATGAATTCATTGTCCTTGCCGAGTAGTTCAGTCAGGGTCTGGCCAGTTTGCTGAAATCTTTTATAAATCGTCGGTAAAAACCGACATGGCCCAAGAATGACCGGACTTGCTTGATATTTGTAGGTGGCTCCGGCTTAGAAATTACATCCACCTTGGCTGGGTCAACCTCCATGCCACGTTTAGAAACAACGTGACCCAGCACGATTCCTTCGGTCACCATGAAATTGCTCTTCTCCCAGGAGAGCACAAGATTCACTTCGCAGCACCTCCTTAAGACTCAGTCTAGATAGTCCAGACATTGATCAAAGGAATCCCCGTAGACCGAAAAGTTGTCCATAAAGACCTCAAGAAAGTTGCCCACCATATCAGCAAAAACTGCAAGCATACACCTTTGAAATGTTGCTGGGGCGTTGCAAAGCCCGAACGGCATCCGTCTGAAGGCATATGTGCCAAAAGGACAGGTGAACGTGGTCTTCTCTTGATCTTCAGGAGCAATGGCAACTTGATTATACCCAGAGTACCCATCCAAGAAACAGAAATATTCCTTCGCCTCCAATCTCTCCAAGATCTGGTCGATGAAGGGTAGCGGAAAACGATCCTTCTTGGTGGCAAGATTGAGTCTTCTGTAGTCTACGCATACTCGCCAAGAAGTCGGTACCCTGGTTGCAATCTCCTCTCCTTTGTCATTCTTGACAATGGTGATCCCTGATTTCTTGGGTACAACATGCAGCGGGCTCACCCATTTGCTGTCGGAGATGGGATAGATGAATCCCGCATCACACCATTTCTGGATTTCTTTCATAACCACCTCTCGCAGGTTCGGGTTTAATCTTCTTTGCGGTTCGCGAGAGGGTCTGCAGTCTTCTTCCAGAAAGATGCGATGCGAACAGAGTGACGGATTGATCCCATGGAGATCGGACGTTCGCCAGCCGATTGCCTTGCGGTTGCGTTCAAGAACCTCTATCAGACGAGATTCTTGATCTTCGGTCAGATGTGCATTAATGATGACCGGGTACATGTTTGGTTCTCCCGCAAGGAAGGCATACTTCATATTGGAGGGCAAGGGCTTTAGCTCTGGCAGGGTCTGAGCTACTTCAGTGGTGACCTCAGCTATTAGTACAGGTGGTGATTCTTTCAACTGTGCAATGTCCACCATAGTCTGCTCTGTTGCTTCTCTCAGATCCTGACAGAATTCTTCAATGATGTCATCTTCATTAGAAAATGCTTCAAAACTCAGCTCTTGGTTCTGAAGGCACATCACTCCCACGGTAGTATCTTGTAGCGCATCAGCGAGTTCATCATCTTGCTCAATACAAGGAAATTCGACTGTGGTCTCCACTTCCTCCTCGGGACAGAGGAGTCCATGGATCTCATTATCATCCAGGAATAGGTTGGTATCTTGAATTTCTGCTAAAAAATCACAGTCTTCATCGTGCTTGATCACCCTTGCACACGATGCAGATGTCGGTTCAGCTGGCGTTCCCTCAGACAGGGTCTCAACTCGGATAATTTCATTGCCAGCTCCAAAAGTGATTTCTCCCGTCCCATAATTCACCACTGCGTTTGATGTCCGCAGAAATGGTCTTCCGAGTATGATCGGGGTAAGGAGCAATGGAGCGGGGACGTCCATATCTAAGACCACAAAATCGGCCGGGAATGACTTTCCCTGAACCGTGACGATCACGTCCTCCAACATGCCCCTAGGCCGCTTGACTGACTTGTCTGCAAACTGCAGAATCATCTTTGTAGGCTTGAGCGGTCCTAACTTGAACTCCGTAAGTAGTGAGGCTGGCATCAGATTGACAGATGACCCACTGTCGAGAAGTGTTCGCTCGAATTCTTGCTCGAACATCTGACAACGTACAAGAGGTGCTCCCATATCTGGCTTTTTATCCGGGAGGTTGCTGATGGCGTTGATGGTGGCCATAGTGAGGATGTGTTTTTCAGACTTGCCACCTTTGCTTCTGGAATTATGGGGAGTTGGCCTGCGCTTGGTTGTACATGCCTCTTTAAGACCTTTCTTCACTGCTGGCATGTACTCAAGAGCCTTCATCAACGGCATGTTCAAGACCAAATTTTGAATGATTTCTATAATAGCAGGATCAGACAAAGCACTTTTCAAATTTTTCATTTTTTTGTGTTTTTTCATTGCTTCAGGAAAAGGAATATTTACAGACTCTTCACCAATATCATTCAAAATAGTGTCCGTATTGTTGTTTACAGGTAGATGACAAAAAGGAATGGATTCATCTACAATTTGTGGACCAAAAATGACAGGCTCGGCTTCAGGTGCTGGCGTTGGACTCGCTGCAGGTGCGGTGCTCCTCTTGTCAGGAGCTGGTTGTAAGGCAGGTGCAGGCGTCTCCAATGCTGGCTGATCTCCACCGAGGTTGCTGCTATCTTTTTGTGTTTTTCTGTTTTCTTCATTTTTTTTGTGGTTTTTTGGATGCTGGTGCTGCTCCCAAAATACCGGCTGGCCCTGGTGTTGGCTGGGCTGACGATTCCCCGTCAGATGCAATGTGCTTTCCCTTCGCCGTCGCCGATGGCTGGAGTGTCCTACCGCTCCTAAGAGTAACAGCGTTAGATAAAAAACAATTAATTTCACCTGATTCGGGTTGGACACTGCCGGCTACCTGCTCCTTACGTCAGAAATTGTTAGGGTTAGCTTCGACCTGGGCTGGTATGACGGTTTTGGCTGCCGTCAGGTCGTCGATCTTCTGGTTCATCTCAGCCATGTTCTCCATTAACTGTTCTAAACAAACCAGGGCCGGATTGGCAGGTACATTCTCAGAGGATTCCCCCTGCTGGGGTCTAGAATGCTGGTATTGCGGCTGAGATTGCGACTGGTATCCTTGTGCAAATTGTTGAGGAGGGGGGTTTGAGGAGTACTGTGAGTTGTGCTGATTGAATTGGGCAGCCGGTTGTTGGTGGTAGCCCTGGACTGCTGAGGACCATGTTGGTAATTCTGCCTCCAAGTGTTACCGTGTGAGGGAGGCTGGTACTGGTAAGGCTGCTGGAAGCGTCTCCCACCCTGCTGTTGCTGATGGAAGGGCATGTTGCCCATGTTATGACCCTGAGAGTGTCCCTGAGGACGGGTCAGCTGCGCTTCATTGTTCCAGACACCATTGATCTCCTGGATCAGCGGCGGGGGTGGAGAGAACTGCTCGGAGTATGAGGGCTGGTGCTCTGGTTGGTATACAACCATCTGCGTCTGAGGCTGCAGTGGCTGCTCCGGAACCTGCACGTAGTATACGTGCTGGACAGGCTGGGGCTGCGGTGGAGTCGGCTGAGGGTTTTGCTGCACTGTAGGCTCCTTCTTCTCAATGTTCGGCTCGGCAGAGGTAGACACAGCGTTGCACATGTTTGCATTCAATGCTCGGACGAGTTGCTCCAGCTGCTGGGAGATCTGGTCGAGCTTCTCCAGACCTTGGGTTCTCTTCTCTATGACTGCCAGTTTTTTGAGGTCCTGCGACCTCTTCTCGATGATGTCCACTTTGGACAAGTGGCTCCCAATGATGCTCAAGTTGGAGCTCTCATCTTTGTCCTCGGTGTGAGAAGCCATGTTAACTGGCTTGCTGATGGCGGTTGGTGTCTTCATGTAAACTCTAGACGAGGATTGGGCTGCTTCTCCCTCAGCCATTTCTTCGAAGACGTTCCATACTACATCCTCGTCCTTGTTAAAATGTGAACCGCCGCAAGCTGCATCCACGAGCTTTTGGCTCTCAAATGATAGCCCCCCAAAGAAATGTTGTACGAGACTGGTTTTTGGTATTTCATGGTGGGGGCACTTTTCTTGGAGATCTTTGAATCGTTCCCACGCTTCATGGATAGTCTCGTGGGGCTGCTGGCAGAAACTGGAGATCCGGGCACGCATCTGATTTAATCTCCCCAGGGGATAAAATTTATGGAGAAAGGCAGATTTCAACTCCTCCCAGGTGGTGACGACCTTCCCGAGATGGTCGACCCAGTAAAGGGCCTTGTCTTGAAGGCTGAAAGAGAACGCGGTCATCTTGATCACATCCAGGGGAACTCCGGGGTAGTGAGCAGTGGAACAGATGCGGTTAAACTTCTTGAGAAAAATATATGGCTCTTCAGTGGTGTTCCCATGAAAAGTGGGACGCAATGACTGAAACTGCGGCTTCAGCTCGAAGTGGGCGTGCATACGTGGAATTTGGATCCACTCAGTGATGCGCCCTGCTCCTGGGTTGTATGTCTGCTTGAGTGTGGGCTTGGGCTGCGGTGGCTCTTCGTCTGCTGCTTCAAAGTCAGGTCCCACTGAAAACTCATCATTAACTTCCTGGAAATTGGGATCATCCTCCCGTCGGCCGTCTCTCGCATCGGTCCTCCTCCTTAGATCGTTCAGCATGTCCTGGAAGGCAGTCTGGGCCAGGGCCTGATTAGTCAACTGCTGCTGAATGGCTTGAATGGAAGCCAGCAGTTGACTGTTAACCTCACCCTGCGTGGTATATTGTCCTTCCCCTGTATTGGCTTTAGGCTCTTGCTGGGGCTGTGGTCCTTTCCCTCTTCCTCCTACCATCCCAGACTGTACTTGAATCTCTGACTCTCGATCGGGTTGAGGATCTGCATGACGGAGTAAACCCTGATCAGTATCTTCCTCCGCACCTACTGTTGAGATAAATCTGGAATTAAGGTCAATCCCAGAATGTTGTGAACGGAGCATATGATATTGACTGAAATTGACCTCCATCCACAAGGGGTTATTTCGGGGACAAGAGTAGTCCCGGTTTATTGGAAGGGGAAGAGCTAGTTCGGGTTGCGAGTCCATCCCGAATAGCGGGTTAATTGGAGAAAGGCAAGTATTGAAAGAGGCGAGAATAGGGGAATCCAAAGAGACATCCGCAAGATCTGAATTAACTCTTCGGAGATCACCCCTTTTTATTGAAGATGTCGATGGCACGGAATCGATGTGGGTGTCGGCAAGGTCCCAACTAAACCATCCGTGTAACGACATCTTGAGAAGATTAAGAGGAAGGGATGTTGGATGAAGAGCACGAGGGTAACAAGAAATAAAGAGGATTGTAAAACAGTAGAAGGCTCACAATGAGCAAGGGTCAAATAGAAGGGGAGCAAAATTTGCGCAAAGGCGCGATATTTTTGATCCTTGACCTAAATGTAGCTAGCAACCAAACACAAGACAAGGGAGTTCACCAACTCGACGCGTGAAGCCGTGAAAGTTCGGCTTTTATCTTTGTAATTTTTATCCCGATTTCAGGAATTTATCTTTGAACGAGTCCTTAGAGCGCTACGCCTATAGGAGCGAGAGTACTGCCGGAAAAGTATTCTCGTACTTGTCCTCCTCCTGTGTAACATGTAACTTGCGCTTTTTAAGGTCCTTGTAACCCTTCCTGGATCCCTACTCAGCCAAAGAAATAGACGGAGGAAGCCGATAGGCGAAACCGATACTTCGGACCTCGCTCGCAACGGAATCACCCGTGAGCGTGCAAGATCCTACTCGGACGCAGCCGGTGAGACAGACACCCCCGTGAAGGCGTGGCCTATGCTCGATACTTCGGACAAGGTCGATGCTCACACAATAGTAAGTCACCAATGGCGACCAAGCCCTACTCGACTACGTACGATAATAGCGCCAATACTTCGGTAATCCAGGCGATACACAAGGCAGCCACAAGTTGGGTTTTGGGCTCTAATCCTTACGAAACGCTCACCTCACTTGGAAGGAGACCTTCCCATGCAACCTGAAAACAAGTGAGGGTGTTACTCTCCCCAATCAATGAGTCCAATTACCAATTTTATTTAGGTCAAAGTTTTCTTAGCAGTCCCTTTTTTAATTTTTTTTGTGTTATCGCTTCTTTTGAGTAGATTCAAACAAGCGCCTAACGATTTGTGTTTTCTTTATCCTAATGTATCCAAAATCAGAGGGAGAAAAGAGTCGGGAAAAGCCAATGCAAGTCGGCACCAAGATGGAAATCTCACCTTTGTGCCTAGATGATGAATGCCAAGTGAGAAGACTTACAGTGAATCCCAGCTCTCTCCATGCGGGATGCAAAGCAGAAATTTATAAACCTAATCTATATGCCGGTTATGCAATGCGGAAATCGTCCTAAAACAGGCAACTGCTAGCGTAAAGAACCACGAGTTAACCGTCAACTCCTAATCCTAATGTCCGGTCTAGGCTCACTCCTCCTCTGCTCAACACAATTGAGTTAGGAGAAAGCGCTTGTGTGGAGTGAGCTCGCGGCGCGCGGATCGAGAGCTAATGATTAACTACTTAATTAATCTAAGTCCAAATACGAACTATAGGAGCATGCAAGAGTTATTAAGGTGTTTGGACCTAGGTTACTCGAATCAAGCAGGACCTAATTCTAAGAGCTCAATCCACAAAAGAAATGAAAAAGAAAACAAAACCGGAAAATGACAGTCGGTAAATCGCGAAAAAGCCGCGGTGAGCCCCCGGGTGAACAAACACCCGGAAATTAGGCCCGAAGTGTTCAAGTGTCCAAGTCCTGTATTATTACAAATTAATCAAATACTCTCTCTCACAAAAATAAAAGCAACTCTCTCTCTCTAGTTCTCCTGCTCTCCTGCCGGCTAGGGTAGAATAGCCGGATCCTCCTCCCAAGGCTGCTCAGGATCCCCTAGGCGATCCTCCTCGGTCGGCGGTCCCTCGCAAGAAAACAAAAGAGATGACAGACAATTCAAAACAAATGATAAACAAAAGGTAAGTAAGAAAAAATGGCTAAGTAACTAAAAAGACCCAAAAGGTACTCTACAAGCCGATGCTCCCCAGCAACGGCGCCATTTGAAAAGCGAGATTTGCGAGAGCCGCTAAATAGGGGTCTGACAAGTCAGACTCACTGTCGCTGATGCGACTTCTCAAACCACCTCGGTCTTCAACAATTAACCCACACAATCAATAAAGCAATCAAGAGCAAGGATTAAAATTTATTATACCCTACTAACAATGTATAATGGCAAGCAAGTAGGGGTCGAACACAGGAAACAACGGTGCAGAGTGTAGATAAAGATCCAAACCCTAGGTCTAATGAATCACTTAGCCAATTTCTTTTTGTGGGTTTTAATTTTTAATTTTTTTTTATTGAATTTTTTTTAGTTTTATATTTTTGTATTTTGATTTTTAATTTACTGATTTTTATATTTTCTTTTTATATTTTATATTTTTATATTTTCTTTTTCAATATTGGAAAATAAAGACAATGTAATAAAAGGGAGAAAGAGCTATTTATAAAAATGTGCAAAAATAACCAAAAATTCAGAAATAAGATGTTTTTGATATTTTTAGGATTTTTTACTGTTTTTGTGATTTTTGGGAAATTTTTTTAGAATGTTTTTGGTATTTTTAAAAAGCAAAATAAAGAAAACAGTGGAAAAAATGCAAGGCTGAAACTAAAATGGGAATGAAAAATAGCAAACAATATCAGAAGTTTCCCAAATTAATTTTAAATGAAAGGTAACAAAACAAAGAAAATTCAGGAAAAGAAAACACGATTTTTGGATTTTTTTATGGATTTTATAAATTTTTATGAAGGTTTTTAGAGTTTTGTGATTTTTTGGGGTTTTCTTGTGTATTTTTTAATGATTTTTGGTCTGGAGCTAAAACACACTAAAGGTAACAAAATATATTTTTTTGGAATTTTTCTGGAGTGTTTTTATATTTTTTAGTGATTTTCTAATGCAAACAGTGCTGAAAATGACTATTTTTGATTTTTAATAAATATTAAAATGCAATAATTATGGAAAATAAAAATATGACATAAATCTACAATGCAACAGGAAGTGTAATGCAATTTTTGTGGATTTTTTAGTGATTTATAGATGCATGCAAAAAAATACAAGCAACAAAAAGAAAATTCACATTCGCAAGGGCATTTATGTAATGATAAAGAAATGTGGGGGCCTGTTCGCAAAACTTACAAAACTTAACAAGCGGCCAAGGAATGTTTAACTACTAATAACTAAATACAAAAAACGCTTGGGGTGTATATAGCAAAATACCCAAGCTCTGAAGCGCATCCAACGGCTGACCCTTTGTCACTTAGACACGTGGCGCGACGTGGGCTCGCGATGCTCCTTCGTAACCGATGGCCGAGATTAGAAGTTGCTTCACTGATCGAACGGCTCAGGCGAAGATGGATCCTACGGTTGCTGCTTCTCCGGAAGAGAATCCTCGATCGGACGGTGCGGAGAGTGGGTGGAAGAACACCCCGCGAACTCGGCTGGGCCGAGTTCCAAATGCTCCTCCGACGCCCCTCCGACCACCTGGGCTGATGAGCACGATACAAAATGGAGCGTGAGCTCCTCCTCTTCCAGTGACGGCCTCCAAGAAGCGCCTAGAGCGCTGGTGACGATGGATGGCACTTGAGAAGGTAGCGCCTCCAGGTGCTTCGATCCCGCTCAAAATTCGATCCCAGATGGGGATTCTGGGAGTTCTGAAACCTGCAGAAAAATGGTTAAGGAAATCGGGGGCAAAGTGCCCCGATTTCGTGGGGGGTTTCACAAGGGGGATGGAACTGTGAAGGGTGAAGTCGGCCGGCGAAACGCGATGCCGGCCGCGGTTGGATCGAGATGAGATTAAGGCTACCGAACGAAGATCTTGATCAAGGAAAAGCCACTGGGGCTCTTTAACATTCAAACCTCAGAGAAAAGAAGAGAAAGGGGGGAAGAAGAGACCTCACCCGTGCGAGCACAAAGTGTTCTCCGGCGAGAACTCCGACGAGGGGACCCGACTCAATTCGACACCGATTCGCCCCGTTGAGATGCCCTCCGCACTCCTGCTGTCACCAAGAGTCCAGATGAGGGTCTAGGTTAGGGATTTGGCGGTGGAAGAGTGATCAAAAATTCAAGGGAAGTCGGGGGGTCCTTTTTGAACCATGGTCGAGTGGCGTGAAAGACGAGGCGGCAACAGGCGCCACAGTGATGCAATGCCCAAGAATAACCCAGGGCGAGATTCATGGATGTATGGGCCTTAAAAGTCCTGAAGACTTCATCGCGAAAAGATGTAAGTGGCAGCTTGGAAAAAATCGAGAAAGTGGGTCAAAACCCACTCTAGCACTCTGACAGAGGAGGGTCAGACAGTTGAGCCGTGGTCAACTGTCCAGACCTCCTGGTTGGTCCACGTGGACCAACCAGGAAAAACCTCTAACAAAATTGTTTTAAAAATAGTAAATAATGTTATTTTATTTAGGTTATAAAATAAAAAGTGTATAAAAATTTACAAATTATTTTATTATGATTTTTAATTATTTTTATAAGATGTATTTTTACAAGTTTGCATTTATACCCCTATAGGTATCTATATCTATATATTTAAGTATTCCATTTTTATTTAGGTATTTTTTTTAATATTATTATTTTTATTTATGATTTTATACAATTATAAAATACTTTTATCTACACAAATATATTTTTATTTTATTTTTATGAAATGTTTTGTATATTTAATAAAATACAAGTATGTTTTGTATAGGTATATCTATAGGTAATGTATCTATGTATTTTATTTTTAAATATTTTATTTTTGTTTTTATTAAGGTTTTTATTCTTATTTCAGTGTACATAATTATTATAAGTAATAATTACATAATTATAAAAATATAAAAATACAAAAATAATAAATAAATAATAAATTGAATATTTTAATATGTACAAGTATACAATGAGGGTCCAAAACTCAACTTTCAAACCGTAGCTCCGCCAAATGCAAAACCACCGCCATTAATTAGCTTATTTTCTTCTATATACAATTAAAGGTGAATATGCTGCATTTGGAGTTGTCGTTTGTGAGATACGGGTCTGGGAAGTTGGGATTCTGGATTCTTATTCAGACCATAACTTTTTATCTGTACATTATTTTTCAGTGAAATCAATTTTGTATTTTTCTTTATTTAGTTATCTACAACTTTCATGTACAAAGTTTCTTTATTTGATGTGTAAAAGGTGGAACCAAAAATAGGTCCCAAAATGAATAAAGAATGAATTAATAATTATAGGTATTTGGCCCTTATCTCCCTACTTTATTCCTTGTCGACCTATTCATCAAGATGCCTAGGTCTCGGGGTTTCGGGTCATAAAATATTTACAATATTTTATTCTTTTTCTTTTCTTTTCTTTATTCTATAATTTTGGCACTAAAAACCGCATTTTATACAATATTTACACACATATGCATAGATGCTAAAATGCATAAATTACGCATATTTACACGCATTTACTAGGGTTTTTAAGGCCAAAATGATAGAATAAAGATGATGAAACGTGGATTCATCATGTACTTAGGTACAAATAAGGAAATAATTTTTATAAAAGTTTTTTTCAATTTTATATATATTATTTTATTCTTAATAAAATAATATTTACAATTATATACATTTTATAAAAATAAAAATAAATATATATGTACAATAAAAATTGGTTAAACTGCATAAAACAAGCTAGAAAACCGACTTTTTAATCGTAACTCTAAAAATTATGAAACCACAGCCACTTGAAAGATAATTTAATTTAGAGTATGATGGAAGTGATTTTGGTTCGATTTGAGCTCGTATGGAGCCGGAATTGGTGTTTGATGAATCCATGATTCATCGCCTTTATTCTTTTATTTTAGCATCGTTTCCTTAGTCAAATACCTGTAAATAACCACTAATTTCATAAAATTACCATTTCGCATGCATTTGTTAATTATTCATTTTTAACACTTTGTAAATAAATAAAAGAATAAAGAAGAAAAGAAAAAGAAAAGGAGGTATTTATGCAATAAATACAGACTGACCCAAACCCCGAGAGAAGGTCAAGACTTGACCTGATCGACCAGGAATAAAGTAGGGGGAGATAAGGTTGTCTGTCAGAAAATCCAAAAAAAATAACTTGTACATATTTTTCATGTATATTTGTATAAAACTTACATTATTTTATTTGTATATAATTTGACCTCAAATCACTTATTTTTGTAAATAAAAGTTGTGAATAAAATTGTGTTATAAATAATAAAAATATTTGTAAAATAAAAAAAAGTATATATTGTAAATAATTACACCTAGAGAAAGCCGTAATGCGATAATTGAAACATCAATTCCGGCTTCATACGGGCTCAAATCGAACCAAACTCACTCCCATAATACTATAAATTAAATTATCTTTCAAATGGCTGTGGTTTCGTATTTTTTGGAGTTACGGTTAACAAGTCGGTTTTCTGGGGTGTATTGTGCAGTTTACCCATATATTTGTGTATATAATTATTAATATTTATTTTTACTTAATGTATATATTATAAATATTGTTTTCAATAAAAATAAAAATTAAAAAAAAATTAAAATAAAAAAATCTTGTATAAAAATTATTTCCTTATTTGCACCTATGTACATTATATCTTATGTATATAATTTATGTATGCCACTAACTTCCATTTATAAAATCCACCAAAAAATTTTAATTACCTAACATTAATTAATTATTTTAAATTAATTCCGAATTATTTATTTAATTATTTGATTTTAATTGATTGATTTGATTTTATAACATGCCTTATATACATGATTTGATTTCGTACCTTTAATGGCCACCATTAAGGTGGCCAATTAATTTTCAATTAATTTATTAATCTATTTAATTTATTAATTTCGAATTTCGTAATTATTTAATTAATTAATTTATTAATTTAATTAATTGTTTTAATTCACACAATCAACATCTTCCATTTTTGTAAATATCTCCATTTCTGACTTTCGTCTTCTTTTTAATGGGCTCCTCCTCCCTCATTTCTTCTTTGATCAATCTTTGGAGAGAGGAGCCCGACCTCCGAGAAGCTACTCGTCGAAGAAGGGTGCTTAGCCTCCGAGCCGTCCGGTGACAGCGTTCGGTCGTCGTCGAGGCCACAATAGCATTTCCAATCTCAAGGTGAGATCCCAACTTTATTTCCTGTTCTTTTTCGTAGGTAATCGTAGTTCTAAATTTTGCTCCTAGTTTATTAGTTGTTAGATCTTTACAAATCACCAAATTTTCCACCACACTTTGATCCACCCTCGAAATCAATTTACCATCTCATCATCTGATCTCACCATTTTCACTCTCTATCTCGCACAATCTCTCACCTCCGATCATGCACGGTGGTCGGAGTGTCGGATCTCTCTTTCGCATCGCCGAGATCCATCCCCATTCACGGTTCCTATATTTGTGCATAAATAAAAAGAATAAAAAAATTTATCTTTTCGATTGTTTGTCTCTAACATCTGTTTTGCAGGAAAATCAAAATAAAAAAAACATATATAAAATAAAAAATAAAAAAATTCCTTTCCCTCTTTCTATTTTTATTTACATTTCCTGTATAAAAAGAAAAGAAAACAAACAAAAAAAATATACATATTTTTTTGCTTCTAACATTGATGCAGGTCACAGATCAATAAAAAAAACAAAAAAAAATAAAATTTTCAACAGCCTCCAGGCGCCCTCAGCCATCGGCGGGCCGCTCCAACCACCCTCCAGCGCCGGTCGCGCCTCCGCCCATCGAGCCCCCCCCCTTCCGTAGGCGGCGACCACCAGCGGGCCCCCACAGCCATCGCGCCATCCGCGCGGGCCAGCGCCGCCCGACCCACGACTTCCACATCGGCTGGTGGGCATCATCAGCCCCTCCTGTGCGCACGACCCGCCTGCAGCCCCGCGCTCCGTCAGCGGGGAGCCACCGCGGCTTCCACCCCGCCGTCCCCCGGGCGGCGACGCCGCGCCACCAGCCTCCATCCGCGTGCGCCCCAGCCGCTAGAACCAGCCCCGTACTCCTCCCTCGCGTGCGCGTATAGCGCGAAAGCGCGACCCCCGACCTGCCAGCAACCCGCGCGCCTCCGCGTGCGGCCCTCCGCGCGTCCCCGCTCCGTCTTCCTCCCCACGCCCGTGCCCGCGCGTGCTGCTCCTAGCGCCGCCGCCCGCGTGGCCCGCTAACCGCGACGCCGTCCTCCTCTCCACCGTGTGCGACCCGCGCGCTCTAGATCTAAAGGGGGTGGGCGGCGGCAACTCCATTGCTTCTTGAGAAAATACGAAGGCAACAGAGAACCCTAGGTGGGGGATTTTGAATAAAAAAAATCTTTGAAAAGATTACATAAAGACCCTCAAAAGTCTTGGAAATTGCAAGAAGGCTTTTCTCATTCAGCAAGTCACATGCCAAGCATGCTTTTTATTAGGTAAATTGTGTCTTTCATCTGCAGTTATCTATTGTTATTTTATCATGCAGAAACTTTAATTATTTGCAATTACGTCCTTGTACTGCAGACTTTAATTTGCATGCTTGTTTCATTGAAATAAATATTTCTATTGCTCTTAAAATTCCGTTAAAATTTGTGAATACTCCTGTTATGTGTCTAATCATTGTATAAAATTTTCATAGCATTTTGACTTTATTTGATATATTTAAAAAATCAAAACAGTGTCTTTTGTGTCTTTTTGTTTGCCTACATTTTGATAATTCATAAAAATTCGCAAAAGTGTTTAAAAATTCCACAAAAATTTCTGTAGGTTTATTTTGACTTGTTTTAATTTCTTTCCAATCTTTGTGCATTTTTCATTGATAAAAGTTCAAAAAAATTGTAAAATACGAAAAAGAGTGTTTTGTGTGTTTTTGTACTCTTTTGTGCATTTTGTGATTATTCGTCTTTTAAAAAAATAAAAAAAAATTAAAAAATTCTAAAACCACTAAAAATTAGCATTTCTGAAAATTGACTACTTAGTTTTTAAATCGTGCTCCTTGTGTTTGACCCTGGTCGCTATACCAGGTAAAAAGAATAGCGAAAGATCGCTTACACATTTGTTTCATTGATTTATCTTCTATTCATAAGTGGTTTAAAACTTTTTTTTTCTCGTTGACCGAATCCCGTGGTTGAGAACGACGACACATACTTTGCATATTATTTACACCTCTCTCGACCGCGTCGGATTTCGCGTCATCAGTGTTTCAATTGTCACTTTGCAGTTTTTTCTGTGTGTGATTTTTTGCAATATATACATTATTTTGTTTAACATTATTTTTATTATTTACAACACATTTTTATTTACAACTTTTATTTATAAAAATAATTAGTTTGAGGTTCAATTATTTACAAATAAAATAATGTAAGTTTTATACAAATATATAAGAGAAATATTTACAAAATATTTTTGGATTTTTGACAGAAGACCCTATCTCCCCCTACTTTATTCCTGGTCGATCAGGTCACGTCTTGACCTTCTCTCAGGGTTCGGATCAGTCTGTATTTATTGCATAAATACCTCCTTTTCTTTTTCTTTTCTTCTTTATTCTTTTATTTATGCACAGAAAGTGTTAAAAATGTAATTTTAGCAAATGCATGCAAAATGATAATTTCATGCAATTAATGGATATTTACAGGTATTTGACTAAGGAAATGAGGTTAAAATAAAAGAATAAAGGTGATTAATCGTGGATTCATCAAGATGGTTTTGGATCATTCGGAGTTAGCATGAAGAGTTAAAAATCAGAGATGTTAGGCTATTTACAGGTCATTTTGGCTTCTTATTTTGTGCAGAAATTAGTGCTAAAATACAATTCTTATGAAAACATGCATGAATGCTAATTATGGAGAATAGATGCCGAAATGTTGTTGATTTTGAGGGATTTGAGCTTAATAAATGAGATTTAGAGTGATGAATCCGAGATTCATCATCCCCCTATACTTAAACCATGCTCGTCCCTGAGCATCAAAAAGAAATGCCATGAGGTGAAATGAGATTGGGTTCCATACCAAGGCCATGAACTGAAGGTTAAAATGAAACTAGACTCGACCTTTGGATTAATAGTGTGGCGGAACTTCTGTGAGACTTAGAATTTTAAAATCAACAGCCCTCAAGTTCTACACATCATTGTCATAATTTCGGCTCAGAAGTCATTTTAGATCAATCCTCTTCCCAAAGTATACCCTATGAACATTGAACAACCGACTCATGTGTGTGAAAGGTTTTATCTCTTCCCATCCAGAATGCCGGACTACCATGCTCCTCTCTTCTCCAGTAACTCGTCCTCGGGGAGTCAGGTATTTCCTTCTAAGGATTGCCGCACTGTGTTCACAATCAAATTGGGGGGAGAAGATAGAAGAAGGGGAAAAGAACTGGAGGGTGGCCAGTGTAGCCACCTCTCCTTGTGAAGATGGCCAGTGTAGCTGAGTCTCCACCAAGATCTGCAGATTTCTTGAAGCTTGGACCTTTTGGTCAGATTTTATTTGGTAGAATGCTTCTTTGTATTTGGAACTTTTGGTGGTTCTGCTTGGATCTTATTGTGCCCCAACGGATATAGAATCTTTTTGTTTATGTTCATTTTTTGGGGTCTTAGAAAAAATTTTGCCCAGCCGTCCATCCTTTTTCCGAAGCTTTATTTCAACCCGTACTCCGATCTTTAGATTTCCACGCTACCAGAAAAGAAACTCACAAAATCTTCTAACATCCCCTCTGAGTTGAGCTAAGTACATTGTACGAGAGTACAAATTAATTCCTATTCCAGAGTTGTACCTAGAATGAAGAGACCAGATTAGACACTAAGAGTCAAACGCTGCACATTCTCATGTGGAACTTAAAGAATTAAGTCAAAGACCTGAAGTTTCTAAAATCCTAATTCTCGGTGAAGTTCCTCTAAAAATTAGGTGGATTAAGGTCAAGTCCAGACCACTCTTGGTTTCGGCTCATAACTCGGTTCAGAACCCAAAGACTTTTCATGCGAATGAATGCGATGCTGGATGAGGTGCAGGTGTGTGAAATGCAGACATTTTTTTTGGATTTTTTTTATGCAAGAGATTTTTTTTAAAATTTTATGCAAGGGATTTTTTATGCAAAAATGGATAAGAAGCCTTTTTTCAAAAATTTTGGGCAAAGTCAGTGTTAGTAGCAAAACTCTTTTTCTTTTTCTTTTTGTTGTTTTTTTTGTTTTTTTTTGTTTTCAAATTAATTACCCACCCCGTAAATACATATAGACTTACGCGAAAGTACGAGATATGGGTAAAATATATACAAAGTATATATACAGACCCCCATACTTAGCGAGTGTTGTGTCCTCAGAGCACAAGAAGCATAAAGAAGGCATAGCTCGGGCTAAGCGTAAGAGAGTGAAAAAAGGAAAAGAAAAAGATGGATCAGAACACCCCCCTATACTTAGGCTGTGAACAATCTAAGTATAGAAGAAGAGTGAAAAAATGAGGCGGTCGAGATATGTGAATGAGGAGAGTATATACAGATGGGCATCGGTTCCCCCTAGACTTAGGCTCTGGTTAGCCTAAGTATAGAAGAAGGGTAGAAGTGAAGTGATCGGGAGATAGGAGAAGGATGGTATGCACAAATGGCATCGATCCCCTCTATACTTAGGCCTTGGCCTAAGTAGAGGAAGACGCTGTACAAGGAGATCGATGTGATCGGGAGGGAGGGTGGGTAGCTGATGATTAAGGCGGTTTTCGGCTGATCTTCTTGTGAGCCTGCGATGAGAGATCAGAATAATGAGTCGGAGATGAAGCATATGATTCCCAACTATTATCAGTGTCATCCTCAGAAAAATCATGATGGATAGTGGATGAAGTGTTTGAGTCAGATGAAAGATATCCATCATCGAAATTATCCTCAGAGGAGTAGTATTTGAAAGTGGACATACTCCAAATATTCTGGTCTTTTTGTTTCTTCAGTTGTTTCCTCAGAATTCGTTCCTTTTTGGGATCAAGCGGTCTGTCCTCAGATGAATACTCAGAAGCACTGGTCTTAGTTATCTCATAAGAAATAATTCCAGTGTACTTGAATAGGGTAGGTGCATCAGCTTTGGATGAATAGTAGTTAGGAACGGGAGTTGTCCAACAAGAGTCGAATTTTGGAGCCTTGCGAAGATATGGCTTTAGAGCTGCCGAACACACTTCACTCATGTAGATTACCTTTTCCGGACCTGATGAGGGATCATCAGACGATTCCTCTTTCCAAAGGTCAAAGGTGACTTTCTTTTTTTTGCTTCGTGAAGGTGTCTGTTCACTTGAGTATCCAGATGAATAACCATTAGAATTCTTCTCCTTGGCTGGTTTTCGTTCTGCTTGTTTGTTCTTGGTCTTCTGATGTTGGCGCATTCTCAATTTGGGATGATTTGGTCCAAGTATTCATAGAATGTTGCTCCAAGGTGCGACCATGCATATGTCTCAGGATCATAGTAGAAGGATTTGTCTATTTTGAGATCCGTGGGAATTGAAATACTGGGGAGAGTCTCTGCATGTTCATTCTTAATTGATTCGATGTTGGAGCTTTCCTGTGTCGAGTTGATGTAATCCATGTAGTCAGAGTAGGTTGACCCAGGGTGTTCCCATGCATAAGTCTCCAGATCATATGATTCATGTACTTGATTCTCCATGGTGAGAGCAGCAGAGAATGGAGCATGGAGAAGAGTCTCTAAACCAATAGTCTCATCAACAACAGCTATCTCAGGTATCGTAGCGGGGTAGGGCTCTTCTACCATTTCATGGTTACGGTTGTCGGGGACTTTGTGGGTTTCCTCAGATGATCGTGGTTCCTCAAAGACATGGTCAGATCTAAGTGCTTCCAATGTTGTGAAATTGATTTCTCGAGTCTCACAATTAATAATTGCCTTAGCCACTGCTAAGAATGGCTTTTTGAGAATGATTGGAGACTGGGTGAATTCTCCTTGATGATCAATATCAATGATCGTGAATTCTACTTTGAGCGGAGCACCTTGGAATGACATGATGACAGAAATGATTCCTCTCGATCACTTTATCGATCGGTCAGCCAATTGAACAATCTCTCGTATCTTCCGAATCGGTCCGAGTTTGAGTTTGTGAAATACCGAGGTCGGGAGTATATTGATTGGTGAATCGTCATCAATTGGAGCATGGGTGAAAATTGTGTCCTTGATTTCACAATCAAATCTGGGCAACCGCTTCACTATGCGGCTCTTGGTTTTTCTCCTCAACACCAAGGAGGAGGCCATTGACAAGATATGTCTTTCAGTCTTTGTTCTAATCCTGCTCGACTTTTTCATAATTAATTTATTCATTACAAATTCTTTAAGGTCGGGGAAGTGCTCAATGGCCTGAAGAAAGGGAAGTTCAAAAATCAGTTTCTTTTCTAGTGCTTCCCATACAACAGGATCCAACTTCTTCAGATCTTCTTCCGTTTCGATTTTTACGAATTTTTAGAGATTTTCGATTTTTTGTGATTTTCAAATATTTCGATTTTTTGGTATTTTCTGTGTGGTGTGGTGATGTGGTGTACTCCTCAGATGAGCAGGGGTTCTGATGTTCAGAGTGGGGATCAGAGGCATAGTCATTTCTAGGGGAATAATATGTAGAAGTGACATTATCATAATTGTCCCTAGATTCTTGAATATCCTCAAATTTTTCAATCTTAGATCCAATCATTTCCTCATTTATTTTTATATATGAGCTACCCGAGATTGAAATTAATCGATTGGCAAATTCTCAAAATCTATCCTCCATTAAATCAAATTTCTCATTCATCCTCAAAATATCCTACAAAATCTTTTCATGACCAATCATGGGAGCAGTTGGGGTGTGTTTATGTAATTGAATCTCCTCTTCCATTTTCCTATATGTTCTAGGAGAGGAGTCTCTTGAAATATCTGATGTATGATCATTATTTTATGAAAATATCTCCTCAATAATTATGGAAGGCGGCTGCTCATATGGTCTAGGTATGCGGAGTTCGTCCGAGTAGAGTTCAATCCTTTGATTATGAGTTGTCGGACCTTGATATTGTGAAGTCAGCATACGGGGTTGATGTTTTCTATGTGGTATGTCCAATCCTCTGTATGAGTATCATGTCTGAAGAGGGGGTTGTCATGGTCAATCCAAGATGATGATTGTTCATTGGTGTTCTAGGGTAGGGTCGATGGAAGAGGTGAAGAAGTGTTCAATTCGACCATGTGGTTATCATCTCCCATGAATGATGGATTGATGTTTACCGAATATGAAGGATGAATCATATGATCGACATAGAGTGGATTGACGTATGAAGAAGTGGAGACCTCAGTCGGTTGTTGGTTTGTATGATCTGAATACAAAGGGTTGTCATTTAGAGAGTAGATTAGATCTATAGAGAGAGATGGATCTATTGATGGTTGAGAGTCTCTTGTGGAAGTAGGAGGAGGTGTTTTGCGTCTAACCGATACGGATTCATTTTTATAGTATAGCTCTGATGGATTCTCGGATAAATGTTCGGCCATTTTTGAAAGAGCTAAAATGAATGAGGGGTTGGGTCTGCAAGAGTTATTGGATAAGAGTACCATGATGAGATTTAATTCAATAAAGGAGAGAGATGATCGCACGGGATAGTCAAAAGAAATTTTATCAAATGTGCAGCTATTGATCTTGAAATCGGTTCATGCACACCAATGCAAACACAAATCAAACCCCAGGTCCACCAACTCACACGATGAAGCTGTAAGAGTTTGTCTATTATCTTTTCGATTTTAATTGGTGATAAAACAATCTTGGAAAAAAATTAGCGAGCTGTTAGGTGCCGGATATTTTAGTAATGACTGGCATGAATTCTTACGACTAGTTGCACCTACTTTCAGCCAATGTGGGAGTAAGTACGGACCGTAGAACGACTACCCATTACTTGAGGATGGAGCCTTACGTAGTGTCCTCTAAACCACCCACTCTGCTAAGGAAATACGAACTGTTTACCGGCTACCCGTAGATCCTCACTGAGAAGTAGCTAATCGTTTTTGGCAGAATCAGTAGTCAATATGAAAATCCGGTTTTAGGCTCTAGCCTTAAGTGTCGTCTCTTGCTCACTCAGAAAAATAAAAGCATCCAAGGTCGGGGTTTCTCTCCCGCAAAAATTCTTGATTTTATGGGTTCTTAAGATCGACTATATTTAGCAGTCCCAATTTTAATTAGGTAATTACTAAAAAATTAAATGAGCGTAAATACACATCTAAAGTCCAGTCCCAATTTCCTTTTAAATTTATGTGACAAAACAAGAGGGAGGAGTTCGGGAAAAGCCGATGCATGTGAAAACAATGATGTATGCTCAGTTAGAAGACTTACAGTAAATACTCACAATCTCCATGTGGGATGCAATACAAGAATTGAAAAATTATTCTATATGAAATGCAAGCCGATGAAAAACCACACCTAGTAGAAAGTTCTTTTAGCTGGGAAGAATTGAGTTGAATTTGGCTAAGTTGAATGATCTATGTGCGTCTTAATTAATAGTGAAGTGTGGCTTAAGTCCTACGAGCACAATTAAAAAAAATGCTCTGAGAGCTGTATGTGCAGGTCTATCCTAATCTCCACTTAAGTAGGGCCCCACCCTCACCGGAGAGTGAAACAGGCCACGACACACCAGAGAAGAGATCGAAGTCTTTTACACACGCGAGAATCCAAATGGACACCGCTATAAATGAGCAATTAATTACAGAAAATAAAATTGCAGAAATTTAAATTTATACTCTACGCTCTCTCACGACTCGACTCGATCTTAATTTAATTGCGGCTTTTTCGGAAGTCGGTAAAGATACTTCGGTTTCTTGAAAAACCGCTCCACGTACGCCGGGTACCTCGCAAGAAAAATAAGAGAGAAAATGTAAGAGAGTGACTCAAAAATAAATAAGAAAAATAAATGCTGAAAATAAATACAGAAAAAATATGGAATTTACAATGAAAATTTCGGGGGTCAGACTACCCGAATACGGAAAATCGAATAAAATTTTCAAGACACAAAACTAAGCTGTTTGCCTCCCCGGCAACGGCGCCATCTGACGAGTCTGATATTCACTTGTTAAGAAGATGTATTTATTTGTTCGTCATGCATAAAAATATGATTTTGATTTTGTCATTCATTGTAGGCGGCAACTGGAGTCGGTCAAGAAAATAACCACAAATATTTATTCAATTTCAATCGCGTGGTTTTATGTTTATTTTACTTGGACAAGTCCCAAGGTCGAACACAAGGAGGCAAAGGAATAACCTACAATTATGTCTATCAAAATTCATGCGTGATTTTCGAGGCGGTCTTTTTTTTAGATTTTTTTAATACAATAAAAGATGTATTATGCAAGTTTGGCCTATTTTAGGGACTAAAATATCAATTACATTCAAATGATGTCTGAAAAATATGAAACTTGGCCCGATGCAAAATATGATGAAATGAATGCACAATAATGTTTTTGGAATTTTTGGATGCACTGTAATTTTTTTGGAATTTTTTTATGAATTTTCAAATGCAAACGGAATGAATTCAATATTTAATTATAATAAATATTAAACCTAATTATTTTCAAGGAACGAAATTGTCTAAGATCTATCACTAGGTGATTGATCTCAGAAAAAATCCTAAACCTTGAAAATACTAGTTTCAATACCTATTAAAAATCAAACACTGAAATATACAAAATGATTTTTACAGGGCAAACTATGCATGCAAATTCAATTCTTTTTGGAAACAATGTCAAGCAGCATTAATTCTACAATAAATGATTTTTCGGGATTTTTTAGATCAACGGTTAATCAAATACAAATTTCAGAGCACAAATTGGGTAAAATATGCAACATTTTACAATATAATTAATTATTAATAACCATTAATCACAAAAATGTCCACAATATGTCAAACTGTAGAGAATAAATGGAAGAACATCAAGTTATTTTTTAATAATAAAATAATGTATAGAAGAGGTTCAAAACAAAGGGGGAATACATGGATATGAATGCAATATGTAAATATTTAAAAAATATAGAAATTGCAGAGTGAGGGCCTAGATGTAATTACGAAAGTTCTGGGGGAGCAGATGCAAAATTTCCAAGGGAGCATGTGCCACGTACGTGCTCCTTGGTCTGCGAGGGCGGATGCGAAATGTGGAGGATCTCCGGGGGTGTGAATGTAATTTACCCACGATCACGTGCAAAGCACGTGACCTGAGGTTGATGTCACGCTGACGTCCCCCCTGGGACGCACGTGCCTGGCACGTGCCCTGGGGGGTCTCGGGTCGGCCCGACCTGCGGCGGTGGAGCAGCTGAGGTCGGAAGGCCGGTCGAGGCGAAGGGGCTCTGTCAAAGAAGGTGCCTGGAGCTTTGGGGGAGGGATGCTCCTCCTCCTGTGGCAAAGTATCTGGCATTGAAGATCGTGGCAGGTGGCTTTGAGCACCGGGTGGAGCTTTGCGGCGGCCAAGGCGGAGGGAACCGGCGGAGGAGGCGAAGATGATGTCGGTGAAGTGGTTGTCGGAGATGTAGCTGGAGGTGGGGATGGCGTAGCGTAGAAGATCGGCTAGGCAGAGACGTTGTCGATCAGAGTTGAAGTCATCTTTGGTGATCGTCGAAGGTCGAGGACGAAGTTGCGGAGGCGTAGGCTCGATGGAGTTTCCGGAGCAAGGCAGAAATGCGGGGGAGCGCGCTGCAACAACGTGGGGAGGCGCCTTGGATCTCGTCAAAGTCGGAGCACCGAGCTGTCACCACCGGGCTTCAGTTGGTACCATCAACGGATGGAAGCTTGAGGGCGGTGACGACGCTTCTTAAATAGGGTCGAGGGAGGTCGGATTTGGAGATCGTTGGCGGCGCAAGATATGCGGAGTTGTCCATTGGCGGAGATCACAGGGAGGAATCGTGGAGCGGCCGGCACGAGATTTGCAGCGGAGATCACAGGGGAAGGGGGCGACGGCGATTCCTACATGAGGGGAGGAAGGAGACGAGCCCTGGCCATCCAATCAGCCGAGATCGGGCGGCCAGAAGGGCTCCACGTGGCGAGCTGGGACTTAAAGGGCGTGGGGCACGTGTGGAGCACGTGCATGGGAGGCACGTGCAACGCCCGTGCGATGGCTTTAAAATTTTTTTTATAAAAACGAATTATAAAAAGGCCAAAAGTGGCTGACACGTGGCATCCCCAGGGGCTGCCACGTGTCAGCACCAGAAAATTCAAAAAAAATATTTTGTAAAATACAAAATAAATAGCAAATGACCTTGGATCGAAAAAGTTCCTTCACAGAAAATGCTCGTCTCGATGAGATCTACAACTTTTATGAAAACATCAAAACTAAAATTGATCAAATGTACAAAGTGATTTTTTGGGGTATCCCATGTACATAGAATACCTTGATTTTTGGGTTTTGTAATTTTTTTGTCATTTTTAAACCAGATAAAAATCTGAAAAAATATGGAAAAAACAAAGACAAATAAAGATACCTTAATCTAATTTTTTTAGATTTTTTTAATTAAGAAAATATGTACATAAAATATCAGGTCAAAAACCGTTAAAATACACAATGTATAAAAGAGGCCCAAAACCCAACTTTCACATACGAGCTCCGATTCACTTGAACTTGATCTTGTTTTGAAGGTTATTGAATGTGCATTAGTTCAAAAGTGAGTAGTATTAAAATGGACACTAGATGAGGGAAGATATGAGGTTTTTAGTTCGGAAATACAGAAACTAGAGTTTGAGTTTTTGGTCAACTTATTTGGGTTAATTATTTTTTTGTATTTTTCATTTATTCTTGTGAGTGATATGTACACAGTGGAGGTGGTTTTGGATCATTTAGAGTTAGCATGAAGGAGTTAAAAATAAGGGAAGTTAGGCTATTTACAAGTCATTTTGGCTTGGATTTTTGGCTTCTTATTTTGTGCAGAAATTAGTACTAAAATGCAGTTCTTATAGAAACATGCATGAATGCTAATTATGTAGAATAGATGCTGAAATGTTGTTGATTTTGAGGGATTTGAGCTTAATAAATGAGATTTAGAGTGATGAATCTGAGATTCATTAGTGGGCGGAGGGTTGGGTCGAGTTGCTGCTGTTGCTGGGATCTGCCCGTGACCTGAGACGGGGCTGAGAAGCCGTCTGTGCCTCTTGGAGACACATGATCTGGGTCTTCAGGTCACTCAGCGTCTGTTCCATCTGATCTATTTGAGACATGCCCTGGCATTGCTTCTTCTAAATAAGCTCGATGCGGTCCGACTTCTCGTTGATAATCCCCATATCAACGGCCGTAGACTCTACCTGTGATGCGACTGCTGATGATGTAGATGGACTGGCATCGACCCGTGCTATCCTCTGATAGGACACGACCTATGGTGTAGGCTTCCTTGTGCATATAGTCGGGTTAGGGTTTAGGGTTTAGGGTTAGGGTTTAGGGTTTAGGGTTTTTTTTGCAAAGCTCGGTAATTTTGGGGCCCGAGTAACCCCTTTTATTAATAAAAGGAGATAATACAAGAGGCTCAAAAGGAGAAGTCCTTGTAGCCTGCAAAGTGGCTAGCTTGACAATAAATTTGTCATGCTACAAGAGAGATGGTCAACATGACCCAAAAGATGAACATGATAAGAGAGTGGTCAACATGACCTAGTGGCCAACATGGCCTAAAACAGAACAAAATGACTTGAAAAATATACAATATTCCTCGCATGTCAGCTGCATATAAGGTTGAGTGCCCAATATTATGACGATGCCATTCTTCTACCCGCTTCTCTCCTTAGAAGAATCCCAACTTCTGCAAATTTTCCTACATAATGAAGGCGCTCCTCAATTGACGAGAAACTTGCTTTCACTTTTCCACTTCATAATGTAGACGCTCCTCCAAAGACGAGAAACTAGCTTTCGCTTCCAATTTGCAAGAAGGTAGGTTTCCACAAGTAGGAGAATTATAACCATCATAATAGGCAAACAATAAAAACATAGCGAATTGGGAGGGATTTGACGAGAGGAGACAATCAGAAAGTATCAACCACTTTCTTCGAAATAGAACCTTCCTTCATAGTAGAGAGTACTGTCGTTATCCGCCTGATTGCAACAGTGTACCGGCCAAATGTGTACCTTTACCATGAAATTGGTAGCCACTTCTAAGTCGGATGGATGGTCTTCTCCAACTGAAACCACCGCAACGAGCCATTGTAGAAGTCGGAGTGAAGTTGTGCGAGAGAAGACCAATATCTAAACGTATCAAGCCCCATCAGCAAAGAACACTTCCTTCAAGGAGGATATAATGTCGTTAACCGCCTGAACGCAACAGTGTACCGGCCAAAAGTATACATCAACCATGAATTCAATAGTCTCCACTGGGAGATGAAAAACATTTGCTATTGAAATTCCTCCACAACTAAAAAGTGACGTTGGGAGTAGGAACAATCAGCAAGATGAATGTGCCATCATCAGAGCTAGAAACTTCATCGAGGCAGAAAATATTATCGTTAACCGCCTGATCGCAATAGTGTACCGGCCAAATGTATACCTCTAACCTGAGTCGGTAACCACCTCTAATGCCGAGGTAAAAAACCTTTCTTTTTGTAAATACTCGCAGCTAGCATTGATACCAATGAGGAGAGAATAAAGAAGTGTCGTTGGAAGTAGAGACAAAAGATAAGACGTATGCACCTTCACAAGAGATGGTCACTTCCTTCAAGACAGAAAATACTGTCGTTAATCGCCTAAACGTAACAGTGTACCGGCCAAAAGTGTATCTCCGTCTTGAAATTGGTATCCACCTCTAATGTCGAGGCAAAATCTTTCCTTCTGTAACGTCACCCAACTAACCAGCATATCATAAAACAAGCTCACATGCATACTGTCGTTAACCTGAATAGGCTTGATCAGAAGCCACCTTACCACCAAAGGTGGTTAGTTGAGAAAAGTAATGCAAGGTGGTATAATGAAATGACCACCAACCAAACACCCGTTGGAATAAGTTGAAAGAATAATAAAGAAATGTTTTTAATTTTCCAACGACCAAGAGAGAAGACTTGAACGGAAACCACATTGAGGGTGGTTTGTCTTTTTCGGAAACCACTAGTTTAAAGAAAGTTACAGTGGAATGAATAGTGGTAGATAAGATAGAAACCACCATAAATAGTGGTTATTTTTCCAGAAACCACCTTAAAAAGATGGTTTAAAGAAAAAAGATATATGGTGGAAGTGGAGGTGGTTCCATGAAAAGGGAACCAACCCAATACGTAAGATGGAGTTTAATGAATGATAGGGTTTAGGGTTTAGGGCTTAGGGTTTAGGGTTTTAGGGTTTAGGGTTAAGGGTTTAGGGTTTAGGGTTAGAGTTTAGGGTTTAGGGTTTTTAGGGTTTATGGTTTAGGGTTTAGGGTTTAGGGTTTAGGGTTTAGGACATCACCGTGTAGTTCTCTGCCATCTCCTCGTAGATGGCCCAGACATGATCCTCATCCTTAGCTCGAAATAGGAACCCCCACATGATGCATTCACTAGCCCCTGCAACTTCGGTGTAAGCCCGAAGAAGAAACTCTGGACAAGGTTGGGTTTGGATATATCGTGATGAGGACATCGGTCTGTGAGCTCCCTGAACCTGTCCCATGCCTCATGAAATTGCTCGTTAGGGAGCATGGAAAAGTTGCTGATTAGGGCCTTGGCTGCATTCGTCTAGCCAAGTGGATAGTACTAGTTCTGGAGTTGGTCCCATGATGTGACAAATCTCCTTAGGTGCTTCAGCCAGTTGGCTGCTCTGTCTACGAGGGAGAACGGAAAGACCATCATCCTGATGGTATCCTCGTCCACAAGTCGATCGTGGATCGTGCTGCAGATCATCTCGAATTCCTAGAGATGGAGGCATGGCTCCTCTGTGGTGAGTCTATGGAATCGAGGCAGAAGCAGGATAGTCTGTGGTGGGAGCTTGAAATCTCCCAAAATATCCGGCAGTTGGATCCATCTATGGGTCAGAGATGCACCAGGGTTGTGCAACTCCCTCATCGGTTACGCAGGTGCTGTTGGCTGTGCTGGCTCCTCAGGCTCTCTTTCCTCGGGAATATCTCCTCTTCCACTGGCTCTGCGCTGCTCTCGGTCGGCTCTCATATGTTCCATCTCTCGATGCATGTCCATCATGAAAGCCCCCTGGTCCCTGATCTGATGTTGCATGGTCTCTAGGGAGGCTAAGTCTGGTTCCCGCTGGGACCATCGGTGCGCTCCTCATTGCTGACCATGGTCTCTGCAAAGCAAAAGACCTAAACTCATGTGTTGATAAATCATCAACTGTTTGCTGCGGTCTCTACTCGGGTACCTCAGGAATGGTAGAAGGGTGATTGAGGGGGAACAGGGTGGAGTCAAACTCGGTTTTGGAGAGCGGGTCTCGACTATTGTGAACCAACCTAGATGAGCGGACCGGAGTGCTCTAAAGAGGTACAACCATAGGCTGCCTAAGGGACCTCCGACCCATCATCTTGATGTGGCGAGTGAAGGTGGATGAGATCTGGAAAAACACACAAAATCGGTCAAACAAATCCCCAATTCACCAACTCACGCAGAGCTAATGACCGTAAAGGTTTGGTCTTTTATCTTGTCGATTTTATTAGGTGATCAAACAATCTTTCAGAGCAATTGAGCGAGATGTTGGGAATCCAAAGCTCCCAGAAGAATGTCCCGATCCCAAGGCTAGATCTTTCCCAACCAGTACAAGTTGGGGACCGTTTAATGGCTAGCTGATCGACTCGCTCTGTTAAGGATATCGTGCCCGCTTTACCGGAGACCAGAGCGATCCTCACTGGAGAATGACTAACCCGAAACCAGTAGTCTGAAGAGAGGTCGGATGTGGCTCTAGCCTAGTGTGCGGGTCACTCTCTCGCTCATCCAAACCATACAATGAGGGGATTACTCTCCCAAGATAAATTTTTAGGTGAGGTGTCTTTTAGAATCAAGTGTGTCTTAGCAGTCCTAATTTTTTTTTTCTTTTTGGGTATTTTTCAAAGCAAACAACACCTAACGAATTTTTCAGTTCTCCTGATTATTTTAAGTCCAAAAACAGGGGGAGAAGTCGAAAAAGCTGATGTGCGATCAAACACTATGATGCATGCAGAGTAAGAAATGTGTGCCTGACTCTTGCTCTCTACATGTAGAGTGATTCGCGTATAAATTAAAAGACTAAAACAAACCTATCTATATGATGCAAGAAGAAATCGGACTTAGATGAATATTTTCTACTCGAATAGAACAGTAGCTAACAGGTCAACAAGAGGGGCCTGGGTCCGGTATCGATCGGTGTCCACCACAACGGATCCTGCCAACGTTGTATACGGCTTCTAGCGGCACGTGACCCCTCAAGTGACCAAGTTAACTTTGTCTTTGTGAATTAATTAATAAGGTCCAATTAATGATCTATAGGAACAGATATGCAATTAGGGTTGGGCCTTAAGTAATTACGTCCCAATCAAGTAAAAATCCTAAGTCTAATGGCCAAACACTTCAAGAATCAAAATAAAAGGAAAATACAATCAAAAACAAAATTGATGAAAATCCACGGTGAGGTTCCCCGAGCACACCAGTGCTCGACGAAACATACCTCGAAATAACACCAAGTCTGAGTCTTGTGTTTGTTCTGTATTATTACAATAATAATGGCAGAAATAAAGCTAAGGCTAGCTAAACTACACTATAGCTCCCAAGATTCTGCTCCTCCTCTCCTACGCTCTCCTGCGGCTTGATGCAGAAACGAGCCGCCTCCAAGTCACGTAGGTGCCTTGGCTCTCCGAAGATCGCCGCCATCGCTCATCGGGCCCTCGCAAGAAAGGCAGAACAGAAAATGTCAGTCCACAATTATTAAAAATAAAAATGGAAAATAAAATAAAAATAAAAAATAAAAGGAGAATAATTATAAAATAAAAACAAAGGAAATAAAATAAAAAGAAATAAAACAAAAACAAAAATAAAAAAGAACTCAATCAAAAGAAAATAAAAGGAAGAAAAATAAAAATAAAAATAAAGCCGAAATAGGGAAAACTGACTACTAAGCCATGCTCCCCAGCAACAGCGCCATTCCGATGGCACGCTTTTGCTACTCGGGTTAAGGAATAAATATGATCGTTGCGACCCGAATCACAAGATGAAATCAATCCAGAAAAAGACCACCAAAATAGAAATCAATCAATCAAACCCAGAAAGCGGTCTCGCTAATTTATTTTACTTGGTATAGCTACCAGAGTCGAACACAAGGAGCACGTGATGCGAAAGCTACGAAGTAGACGTGAATCCAAGAAAAACAAAAGAAATGGTGGTTTTTAATTTTTTAATTTTTTATGATTTTTAAAATGAGAAAAAGGATAAAAGGAAATAAAAAATAAATACTTAAACAATTATTTAAAGACTAAAAAATACTCAAAAATTCCAAACAAAAATTTTTTTTGTGTTTTTAAATTATTCAAATGTTTTTTGTGGATTTTATGGGTTTTTTTTTCTGATTTTTAATTAATTTTCTAAAAATGAAATAAAATCAAAAATAACAAACAATATCCAACTAGGATATAAAGGTAAGTTAAAATTACTTCAAATGCCTATAAAATCCCAACAGTATTTTTAAGATAAACTATAAAAATAAAAACTAACAACAATAACTGAAAATGCAATTTTTTTTATGAAATTTTCTTGTTTTTTCTAAGATTTTTACTCTTTTTTAAATTTTATGGTTTTTATAAATGGGAATAAAATAAATATTGGACAGAAACTTAAACACAACAAAACACACAACAAATATTTTTTAGAATTTTTCAAGGCTTTTTAATATTTTTAATTGATTTTCTAAAGCAAACATGAACAATTTTTAAGGTTTTTGAATTTTTAAAAATGCTAAATGAAATCAAAACAGAACAAAAAATTCAACAAAATTCCTACACCATGACACGAGCCTTGTTTCAAAATTTCGTGATTTTTGGAAATTTTTTTGCTATTTCTTTAATAAAAAAAACACACAACATACAGGGACTAAAATGCAAAGAAAACATGTCTCTGGACCAAATAATAACACGCACAAAGACTATAGGGTTCGTTCTGCAATTTTTACATCAAATTCTGTACATGTCTCAAATTAGTACGCATAAGGGTATATTTGCAAATATAAGAAATAAAACATCAATTCAGACATCAGATAAGTCTAAGGAAAATAATGCAAATATCCCAGAATCCCACGTGACGACGCATGTGAGTCCATACAAACGGGACTAAAGTGCAAAAATAGAAAACCACATATGCTAAAATGCAAAAAGGTCTAACTGTATACTTTATTTTACAGACTAAATGACAAACTAAAATAAATGCAAGGTGGACTGAGCAAATTATCCATGCAGCACGTGAGCTGCGCGTGGGGTGGATAGGTGGCAGATGTTGATTGGGCATGGACGAACGGTTCTGGAAGCGTCAGGCAACAGATCTGACGGCTATCAAATGTCAGCTACGTGGGTGGTATGGGACCGTCAGATCTGATATCTAACGGTCCGATACCACCAGGTGAAGGGGCGGTTGTGATGACGTATGGAAGATCCGGAACATCCAACGACGGAAAAAGGGTATGGAAGAACTGCATCGAGGCGAGCTTTACCGGAGCTCTAAGGGAATCAGAGACTCCGATGAACGATCGGCCGGGCCAACAGAAGCGTGAGGCCACTCCGTGTCGAATGAACGTCTCGGATGGGGTCACCGACGGTCAGATCTTCGTGACGATGACTGAGACCTGGGCGAGCTCCGATGAGGATAGTCGAAGGTGAACAAGGGTGTCTCCACGCACGCTAAAGCATGAAAAAGGAAGCTCAGACTCGGAGAAAGGCTCCGGTCAGGGTTATTTGACCTAAGATAAAGAGAAGCGGTGGGGAATGGAAGGGGGTCTCTGACAGAGGCGATGGATGAGACCTGTGCCTAATCTTGGCAATCCGAGCCAAGATTAGGATGATCAGAGGGCGAGGGAAGATGGAGGATGAACGGATGTATCGATCGAAACGGGTGGATGACGGTGACGAGGCTCCGACCGGCTGGTCGGAGTTGGTGGAGCGGAGGTGAATCACAAATGAAAAATTCGGGAAAATAAAGGAACCATGATCGATATGAGAGCTACGTGAGGGTCCTAACGTAATCTTGAGCTCCAAGGGATGCGATCGGCGGAGGTCGTTGCCTCGACTTCGCTGCGACTGGTGGAGGAGGCTCATCGCGGCGGTGCTCCGGCCATGAGAGGCGAGCTACGGCTACACAACACCTTTCCGACGACCAAAGGTGGTCTCCGGTTGCTGTCACCAAGGCAGAACTTTCTAGGGTATCAAAAGGGTGTGCGGCGTGAGCTAGGCTGTTGGGGAGGAGAATGAAGAATATATGGAACATCCCAGGCAACTGGATAAATCGAGTCGGGGCACGCGAACCAAGGATGATTTGCGACTCCTTAGGGATCCGCGAGGATCATCGATCCACTAGGGAGACACGGGCAGAAAATCAGAGCTAGAGGGTGTAGGATCCGGTCAAGAAAATTTGGAGAAATGAGAGCAAAACCCGGATGCACACAAGGGGAGGTCCGGGAGGGGTAGTTGATCGGGGTCAACATTCCTCCTAGACCAATCAGAAAATATAAAGTCAAAATAATTGTAAAATCAATTAAAAATAGAAAATGATTTTAAATTAAAAATTTTACAAAATGAAAAATATCTGTTATTTTCTAAACTATTTTTCTGTGATTTTTATTTATTTTTTATGAAAAACAATTTATGGTATATACAATATATTGTATTATATACAGGTATAAAATACCTATGTATTTTGTACAATTATTTTTATTTTCTTATTTTTGCACAAATAACCTAATTTTATATTTTATTTATTTACAACATAATTTTGGGAGTATACACTTATTTTTATTTTAATTTTATTGGTTATTTACAAGTATAAAATAAATAAGTAGTGATACATATTTACATGTATTATGTACAAAGTGAGAGGGAGAGAGAGAGAGTTTATTTATTTTTATTTTGTTTGTTTTAATAGAAGTATATTCAAGGAAATAGAAACACCTTTTTATTTTATTTTATTTTATTTTTACAAAAATAAATTATATCTACCTAGATGACAAATATGTAAGGTAGAGTGGCACTATCTCTCTCTACTTCTTTTATTTGGTGATCAGGCCCATACAGGACGCTCTCTTGGGTTCAGGTCACTTAATATTTATTCTAAATATTTCCTTCTTGTTATTTTATTCTTTATTCTTTTATTTTTGCGCAAATACATGCTAATTATTAGATATTAACAAATGCATGCTTATTGCTAATTTATTGTATTTACAACTATATATATGATGCTTTGCCAAAGTATTTAGCAAAAATAAAAGAATAAAGAATGATGAATGAGTATTCATTAGTAACCATGACATTCGTGTGGACCACCGAAGATTCTGAGAGCGGAATGAAGGCATTGGATCAGAGCAGATCATCAATAACCTGCAACATCGATATCTCCGTTGCCCTGAGCAGAACCTGCAGAACTAATTTGGGGAAGAACGACATCAATCCCAATTTGTGTATCAGACGCATGATCAACCACGGATCGTACAGTCCATTGCCTCACCACACATTGGCACCAGAAACACCGCGCCGTCCCTCCGCTTAAGGCACCTCGTGTGCCTCGCACGTGAGGAGAAATTTCTGTTGTCATTTTACAACAGAACCCCCACATTTATTGTAATATCGAATAGGTCCATGTGGTCGAACCTTTACGTGCACGAGTACGTGCATACTTGGGCATTTGGTGCATTTTACCCCTGCCTTTTTACATATTTGCACGTGCTCAAAAAGCTACAAGATATTACCGAAATACCACTATATATGGTATTATTAAATATCATATTATATTCAAAATAAGTAAAATACATAACATAAAAATATAATAAAAAAGTACAAATACCCTATACCATAGTATATACATTATTAAATCAATTTTAAAAATAAAATTATTTTCTATATTTAAAGAAATCATTAAAATACCAAAAAATATAAAAACTTTAAAAATACATAAAAATAGAAAAATACTTTTAAAAATCCTAAAAAATACCTATAGTAAAATAAAAAAATATAAATTTAATATTAAAATCAATAAAAAAATTAAAAATACATAAAAACTTTAAAAATTCATAACTAATTTAAAAATTACAAAAATATGTATAATACCTTGTTGGAAAAGTATTTTATCTACTTTATAGTAAAAATAAAATAAAAATATTTTCTTCCTATTTTCTATTTTTAAAATAAAAAAGTTCCTATTTTGTATACAAACATTGTTGTTCAATTTAGAAATAATTTAAAAGTCACAAAAATTCTTAAAATCAATCAAAAATTCACAAAAATAGGAAATAAAATTAAAAACATAAAAGTAATAAAATAGAAACCAAATATAAAGTATAATACCTAAATTTCTCTACTTATAGGTATATAAAACCACAAAAATAATATAAAAGTCATAAAATCAAATAAAAAATCAAAAAATGCCATAAAAATAAATAGAAATTAGGAAACCCTTATTCCTATTTACTCTACCTTTTTACGTTAGTTTCCACAGTTAGCCTTCCTGAGTTCGACACTTCCGTACTTATCGTTATACCTTTGCGTTTATGAATATAAATAATAAAAATAAATCTTTTTCTCGCAATTTCACCTGACCGACACAACGATGATAGTTTATTCTTTTAGAAATATAAGTTAGGTGATTTTCATCTTGCTGTTAAGAACTGGACTGTTTTAATCTCTAGAGGAAACATGCAATTAATAACTAGACTGTTTTAATCTCCGGACTCATTAAGAACCTTCATTGGACATTGCTAGACCCTTTTAATTTTAGCTAGTATTCAATATGATAGAGAGGTGTTGGTGTTTAATTGTTGATGATCGATGATATACAAACGGAGGAAGAGGAAACAGTTTAGATATATAGATTCAGGGATAGAATAGTGATAGAAAATTAAGTTAGGAAAGAAATCATATTTGTTTATTAGTTCGAGTCAGAATCATTAATGCAGGACCAGTACTTCTCAATACTCAAAGTAAATTAACAAACAGACCAGTTTTTTTATTAGTGTCTAATAATTGGGCATTAAAGTCTCCTGGTTCTGAGAAACTAGTACGCTTGTTTTTATTTGACCACATAAATTCCTGCCAGAAACAATAGTAGATTGTTGCTTTGTATACCCATCTTATTTTATACTATTTTCCTGCAACTATCAATCCACACTGCTTATATATATGGGGCTGCCCCCGCGCCGGCGTTTTTTTTATTTTTTTTGAAAAATATCATCATGTTACCTGTTTTAGATAGAGGGTATACGAGTCTCTGTGTCTAACGAAATTCGAATGGCATATAGAAGGGATATAGGGATGAATATATATAACAATATTTTAAAAAAAATAAAAAAAACGCCTAGAGGATAGGGCAGCCATGTTGAGGGCAGTCACATTAAATCATATATATATATAGGGAGAGAGAGAGAGAGAAATATCCTTAATGGGATTTGTGTGCAGATACTCCTGTATCTATTCGGTGCTACACGAATACCCCTTTTGTACATTTTTACATAAAAATTCTATAATGTTAGATCCATTTTTATATAAGTGGTTCTCCTTTAGTTTCATGTATTGTCAATATGGGAGTGGATCCTCTGTTGTAATGCTGTAACACAGTGGAACGATTTGATGGGGATGCACGTCACTCACAACCCATCACCCACTAGGCCCTTGGAACCCCATCGGACAATTCCCCTCTGTTTCAGCACATGTTGTGACAAGAGCGGATGCACTCCTTGTCAATATTAGGTTGGATCGGTTCCTCTGCAGTATTGCAGAGGCCGGCTGTAAAAGAGCGTGTGGCGCGAACCGCTCGATCACACGAAATGAAGGTTTTTTTCAGTCCTTACCGTGTGAACCGCTCGATCTCGATCGAGAGGTTCATGCCGCACCTACCTTTACAGCCGACCTCTGCAGTACTGCAGAGGATCCGTGCTAATATTAAGAACCTACTTATTCGACCCACGATGGATAGATTATCACGTCCTAAAACCTATAAAACAAGAAAAATAGGGACTTTAACTAAAAAAGGGAAATGAAATAACAAAAACCACATTACATGGTCACCTATATAATCACTTAGGTCATGTCTAGCAGACATTTTCTGGATACTTTTTGCGAGGCTCAAGAAGTAAAAGCGAAATCATAATTGACAATATTTACTAAACCTCTCGATACAGTTTTCTTGAGATGTCGTGAAACCCTTGATAAAGTCATTGATCAATACCGGTTGAGCTACGGTAACAGAGATGTACAGTACAAGCTAAGAATTGAAGGCATGCATTTGAGAAGTTACTATGATGGCAAGAGCCAAGCGACATGATCGGAAGTTATGCATCATCAATCTTTATGATGAGATAGATACGAGCTTGCTTCAGATGCGATCACATCGGACTCATCTTACAACCTCTCGCTTTGAAGATCGATGTTAGTCCCACCAACAGGGATCACTAGAGCGGATCCTTGGCAGTAATGCATAGGTCTGCTGTAGAATCACGTCCAGCGCGAACCGCTCAATTTTGATTGAGCGGTTCGCATGACATCTCACTTTTTGTGGACCCGTATCGTGGGATTTCATGCGAACCACTCGATCAAGATCGAGCGGCTCGCGCTGGCTGTGATTCTACGATCAGACCTCTGCATTACTGCAGAGGATCCGCATCTGTATTTCCGAGCCAATACGTCGCACCATTCATCCAGCCAGGCATCCAGTGTCCAACTTGGTTTTCCATCGTGAGATAGCCCACAGGTGCAACTTGTGCGATTCCTCCCATCTGATCGAATCGGAGCAGATCTCCCTAATTAATAACGCGAATTGAACATTTCTCACCAACTTACTGCGATCCATTTGGCTGTAATTCTCATCTGAAAAGGACACGTCGGGGGGGACATTCGCACGTTGATCGAAGGCTGGGCATGCACATAATAATGCATCTTTGTTCTCTACCTTCCTTCCAGATCGCTCATAAATTTCCCATCGCTTCCGGATCAGTCGTGGCTGGTCAGATATGCGCATGAACAAGTTGGTAGCCATCCAATTGAAAATTGTTAACAGAGTGACATGCATATGTATAAGCCCTAAGAAAGGGACAATACTAGTTGCTGCTGCTTGGTATTGAAGGTGGGGGTGCAATGATAATGCAGGAAGAGTACAAATTAAGTGCAGCAGTGGTCTTCTGGGAAGAAGGTAACACAGGCCATTAATTAGCTTGTGGCCTCTGGAGCATCAGGACAAGTGCCCCTTGCATGGCCTGCTACATACCCCCATCCCCCAGGTTTGAGAATCAGGGTTTCAATGCCGCAACCAACGCAATAAATTCGACTATACGTATCTGTATACGCCAAAGAATGTCGGCATGTATGTAGGTATGTATTGCTTTATCGGACTTGATCAGATAAGGAGAATTGTATCACTGGGAGAAAGGAAAAGGAACGAGTAAGGGGTGACCCTTCTATCGACAAGTGTTTTTTTTTTCAAAGTTATATTGAATCCAGCTCACAACGGCTAAGTAAATTAAACCGGTAGAGTGGAGGAGCTAGTGTTATTAATGGAGGGGCAATGCTCCCTTGTGGTGATTCCCATTGATCACCACACCACGTGTTATTAATGGGGGGTTGTGGGGGGGGGGGGGGGTGCAATGTTTCCTTACTTGTGGTGATTCCCAATGATCACCACACCACCACAAATGCCAAACTTGGCAGTCAATCGCCAAAGAGGATCATGTGCTGTAATACAACATGTGTTGTAATGTAGGGATCTGTCCGATGAGGATCGGACGACCCTCGTCAAGGGGCGACCATCTCCGACCCCCTATGAGGGTCGTCTGATCCCCATCGGATCGATCCATGCATTATGACAACTACTGTATTACAATAGGGGATCCATCCTCGTCTATCGCATTCCTCACGGGTGGTCAGAATCAATAGGAAATAGTTGTCATAGCAGTTTCAGCTGATCTCTCAGATGAGCACGGATCCTCTGCAGTACTGCAGAGGCCGGTCGTAATTAGGTGCATGTTTTGAGCCGCTCGATCGAGATCGAGCAGTTCACACTGTAAAGGCTAAGAAAAATTTGTATTTCGTGTGAACGACTCGATCTCGATCGAGCGACTCGGAACATGCACCTCATTACAGCCGGCCTCCGCAGTACTACGGAGGACCCGTGCTCCTCTCAGATATCCTATCGTTTCTGATAGGCGGAGGAGGGAACCTGTAAGGAAAATCTCATTTCCTAAAGGGTTCATTGTGCCCATTAGGAAGTCTTCCTCATTTCCTAACATGTGTGATGACCTAGTTAGGGAATGGGACGATACCCTAACAGGTACGCCACACTCATTTTGAAGTGGTCTCACTTTCTTCCTCATTATCTCTACAATCTCTCCTCCGAGCTTCGCAGTTACTCTCTTGTTCGAGGTAACCTCCATTACAACAAAATTAGCCTAAACGAATGAACAATAATATGTATTATTTGTTGCCATAACTTCTACCCCATATCTTCTGTAGTTAAATGTGTAACAATGAATAAAATCTTGTTTGATTGTTTAACTCCGCGATGAATATCATAGTCGTTGCTCTATTGCTAGCAACAAATCATATAACAATGGTAATCCATTTATTTTCTTCTGATTGTTGCTAAATTAGCAACATTCAATACACGTTTTTAACTCAAAAGACAACAGATAATCATTATGAACCTTTAGCAATGCATATGACATTCAATGCGAATTAGAAGAGAAACATACAATTTTGCAATGATATTATTTATTGTTAATTATTTACCATCAAAAGATATGACAATAATTATTCAAAGAGTGAGAGACATGAAATACTTGCTTCTTGCATGTAGTGGCAAATGAAAGACAAAGGGGAAATTTTATTCATGCTTTGGAGGTAGAAGGGACCCAAGTTATGTATGATAAAGAGATTGGGACTACAGTGGTGATCACTTTAGAGAGAAGAGGATATGCTCCCTTCGAGCAGGGTAAGGTGGTGGGATTGGGATGTGCCTAGTTTGTCGAGCATGCAGGCTTCGGAGTTGAAGTGTCCTTTATCATTGTAGAGGTCCGATCAACTGTTTTCGACCTGAATGCATATGGCTCTCCGAGTTCGGATGAATTCCCCATCCTTTTCTTCCAAGAATTTTGGGATCTTATGGACCTAGATGTGTTGGCAGTTGTGGAGGAACTATGGCTGGAGAACCATATCTTTGTGAGGTCTAATCTTGCTCTTCTATTTTTATTACCTAAGAAGGAGGTGGCAAGTTGAGTTGAGGACTTCATCCCTATTACCATTTCGGATGCTTTATACCTCGTTGCTGCAAAGGCCCTATCGAATAAATTGAGGGTGGTCTTGAACACCATCATTGATGTCGCATATACAGCTTTTATTCCAGCTAGACGCATGATGGATGGCAATGTCATTGCATCATATGCATTGCATATTGGAAGAGGATAAGAGGCGTGTTAAGGGCTTCTTTGGAAGGTGATTTTTTCAAAAGCATATGATTGTGTAAGTTGGAGTTTCATCTAGGTTTCACTTTCTCGACATGGTTTTCCTAATGAGTGGATAACTTGGATGAAGAGGTGTGTGACGACAACTTCATTCTCAATATTGGTAAATGGCAGGTAGGACGGTGGTTTTTTCCAACCACAGAGGGGGTGAACACTTACTCTATTACTCTTTATTCTATTGAAGATTGCACTTTCGCATATGGTTGCTAGATTGGTGCAAGGGAATTTCATCTTGGGTTATCACATGGATACAATTTCGATCCCAATTTTACTATACGCTAATGATACTATTCTATTTATGGACAGTGGTTCTTGCGAGGTTGAGAGGATTGTTACATTGTTGAACTTCCTTGGTATGGTTTCAGGCCTTACTCTCAATGGAGAGAAATAAGCCATCGTGTCTTTGATCTTATATAAGGAGGAGGCTGCGGCTTGTAGGGCAGTTTTGCGGTCTCACCTACCTTTATTCTTCCATTTCACATTTAAATCATTATCAAAATACATGTAAATATGGTCAACTTGCATGAAATAACACTCGTATATTAACATGTAAATACTGTATAAATACTTGTATTTAAATCCAAAATAAAAGAAATAAAGAAAATAAAGAAAATAAATGAAGTATCAAAGATACTGAATGACCCTTGATGAATGTAAAATCCACCTCTTTAATAGTCGATAAATGTAGTATAGGAGGTAGAAATCATATCAATAAAAATCACAAATATTGAATATTGTGGAGTAATTTTGACTTGGTAAGCGTACCAAGGTCGAATATAGGGAATGGTGATTTTTAGTTACATGATTCTAAATTAATTTAAGTGATTAATTAATTGCTATGTTAATCTATTTGTCAGAAAATTAAAATAAAATAAAATAAAATAAATGCAATGCAATGCAAGGGAAGCAAAATAAACATAGAAGATAATGAAGCACATGAATGTGATTTATATCTATTTTCAATCCTCAATTAAAATAATCAATTATTCCTCAAATGAAATCGTAGATAAAAAGAGACGAGTTTGAGAAATAATTATCAATTCAAATCCAAGCTGCAGGGTAAAAATTCAATCAATAAATGCTCCTGCAAATGACTAGATCAATGATAATTTTTAAGAAGATTTAATCCTCAAAATTCCCTGTAATTTACTCCTTAAATAAAATATATTTTAATCACATAAAATGTTAGGTAAATAAACTATCAATCTTCCTTGATTGAGCTTAATTAAATCTCTAATGATCACATATATCAGAGATGTTCCAAGAGAGAATATTTTAAATCAGCACTTCAACATAGCATATCAGAGAGTTTCATTATTCATCAACAATGATCATATTTTTGCTATGTAAAGATTAATTTCTCAAAGATCATTAACAATAATGCAAGAGAATTAATCAAATTTAATCTTCTCTATTGAATCCCTGCAAATTAGGTCAAAATTTTCTCAATAAAAATGGCACAAGAATGTCAAAATTTAGCATGCATAGATCATAATAGATCATCAAATAATATTCAACTTTAATAAATGTATGGTCTATTCACACATATAAAAGGCTAGAACATAGAACGTGCTTCAAAACGACACATTGTGCGCAAAATTGGAGTTCAAATTAGGAAGTTATGATAGAATAAAGTTTCAGAGACTGAATCACAATAAAAATAAAGTTATTTTTCAAATTAGGGTAGACTTATCTGCAAATACCAAAACCTTCCTGGGTCTCCTTGTAAATTACTCAAGCGGACACGTGCTATGCAGGGTGGGGATTCATGCGTAATTTCCAGAAACATCAAGGGTTCCAGTGCAATTTCTCCCCCGTACACACGCAATGCACATGATGAAGGAGGTTCGAAGGCATTGTTGAGGTTCGAAGCTTCCGAAGCTCTATGTGGCATGAGCACGTGCTTCGGGGTCCCGATGTCGGGGTGTGGGGCTTAGGCTCGGGCATCGAGGCTTAGGCTCGAGCACTGAGCCTCCAAGTGGCAGGGTGAGGGAGGCTCGGATGGGGCTTCGATTGACCCGAGCCTCGAGGCGTGGGCCGAGGCTCGGGGCATTAACGTGGCAAGGAAAGGACCATTGGATCAAGGGATGGCCAAATCCAATGACAATGATGGCAATGTGGAGGTGGAGGAGCCGGTCGGAGCTGGAGGATGAGTGATGAATCCCTGTTCATCACTCTTTGTTCTTTTATTTTAGCTAATTATCTTGGCAAGGCATCATGTAAATATATGTAAATACAATAACTTAGCAATATGCATGCATGTGTTAATATGACATAATTAGCATGTACTTGTGCAAAAATAAAATAATAAAGAAAAAAAGAAAAAAGGGATGAGGTATTTAGAATAAATACATAGCGACCCGAACCCCAAGAGAGGGTCAAGCATTGGCCTGATCGCCAAATAAAATAAGTAGAGAGAGATAGGGCCCACTCTATATTGTACATATCATGGCTATAAATAAATAAATCATTTTTTACAAAATAAAAATAAATATATATTTTTACCTCCTTGTATATATTTCTAAAAATAAAACAAAATTGAGAAAAATGAAAATAAAAAGAAAAGCAAAGTCTCTCTCACTTGTATATAATACATGTATATATATATTTCCTTCTCTATTTATTTTATACCTGTAAATAATTAATAAAAAATAAAAATTATTTTATACTCCAAAAATTATGTTGTAAATAAATAAAATATAAAAGTGGGGTATTTTTGTAAAAATAATAAATTAAAAATAATTATACAAAATACGGTATAATATACCTATATATAATACAATATACTGTATATAGATTAATTGATTTTTCTACAAAATAAATAAAAATCATAGAAAAATAGTTTGAAAAATAATAAACATTTTTCATTTTATACACTTTTTCATTTAAAATCATTTATTATTTTTTATGGACTTTGTAATGTATTTTGTAAATCTTATTTTCTGATTGGTCGGTTGGAATGTTGACCGCGGGTCAACGGTGCCTTCTTCCCGGGTCAGACCCGGATCCCATCGCTGGAGCTTCCCGCTCACCTCTTGCTACGGGATTTGGACCTGATGATCCTCGTACCTCCGACATCTTCGTAGGTTCATTGCCCGATCCGATTCCTTCTTGGGTCCTGCGCTTCTCTCTGATCTTTCCAGACCCTTGACAACCCTATATAAAATCTTCTCCGCCTCCACAGTGCCCTAGCTCATGCCTCGCTCTCTTTTGATACCCTAGCCACCTCCAGCTGAGTGACAGCTACGTGGAGTGCCGCCTAGCGATCGATTTGGTGCAGCGAAGCTGCAGCTCGGCCGTCGTGGACGGAGTTCCGTCACGAGCAGCCTCCCTTGCCTTCCGCAGCTCAGTCGAGGCCATCACCCCGACAGCCACCCTCGCCTGGAGCACAGGAGTCGATCCAGACCTTCAGGTGACCCATTTATCTTTCGCTTTTGTCCATTCGATCCGATCTTCCATTTCATTGCCTTCGCACTTTCGTTTACTCCGACTAGTCGATCGGAACTCCGTCACCCACCTCCAGCCGCTCCGATATCACCTCACGCTCACCCTTTATCTCGCTCTGCATCTTGATCACCCTGATCTTCGTGCATCTAGTCGAGATTAGGTTCGAGATCTCCTTCCCCGCCTTCACCGGAGATCGACCAGCACCCCACCTTGCATCTTTGTTGTTTAGTCCAAATAACCTAGACCGAAGCGTACGTAGCTCCAAGTCAGAGATACCCTTTTTAGGACTTTGCATGTGTTGGGAGCCCTCATTCCATCCATCCCAGGGCTCGCCAGAGCAGCTCCAGATGCTCGTCGTCGTCACACCTATCCAACCATTGGAGCCTCCATCCGAGCCATCTAGTCAATGCAGAAGCCTTCCACCATCCACCCGGTGTTTCTCGATCGATCATCGAGGTTGAGGATCTCTTCCTTGGCTCCGGTGAAGCCCACCCAGGAGTTGTTCTTCCAGATCGATCGATCACCATTGGATTGGCCCCGTTCTTCCAGATAGCATCCGGATCGTCCATCCAACCGCCTTGTCAGACCGTTGGATGTCAGATTTGATGGTCACATGCACTCCACATACCCGACCGTTCTGGCACCGTCAGATCTGACACCTGACGCCATCAGAGCCGTACGTCCAAACATTCATTAGCAGCTGCCACGCCTCCCCCCCCACGCGCGCCTTACGTGTTGTAAGGGTATATATCCCTTTCTCCCCTGCATTTATTTTTGTTTATATTTTAGTCTGTAAAATAAAGTTGTAGTTGAAGTTATTTGCATTCTAGTCCCTGTAGTTTCTGTTATTTGCTTTTTGGTCCTCCTAGTCTGGAGGCGCGTGGGTCGTCACGTGAACTGTGGAGTATTTGCATTATTTTCCCAGAACCTTTCATGTGTTAATGTTTGAATGGATGTTTTATGAAATATCATTTATGCCCCTGTGAACGTGGATTTGAAGAATGTGCTGGATTTAATTTGAGAAATTGCATATTTGACCCTAGACTTTTAGAGCTGGTTAATTTTTAGTACAGAAACTTAAAAAATTACGTTTAAGTCCATACGACCTGTGTGTTTAGTTTTTAATTAAATAAATATCAAACTACTCCAAAAATTCCCAAAAAAATTACATGTAGCTCGTGCTACTGTGTAATATTTTTGGTAATTTTTTAGACATATTTTGATTTTATTTTAAATTTTATAAAAATCAAAAACCCTAAAAATTACCCCTGTCTATTTAAGAAAACCCATAAAAATAGAAAAATACCTTGAAAATTTCCAAAAAAAACTGTGAGTGTTTGTTTTGTGTTGTTTTTGTTTCTGTAGCATTTTCATTTGATTATCTTTTATAAAACACCTAAAAATTACAAAAGACTAAAAACTTTATAAAAATCATTCAAAATTCCCTCAAAATCAAAAAATTGTGTTTTCAAGCTCTGTAGTTAGACTTTATTTTATACTTACACATAAATTGATGTCAGGATTTTAGAGGCATTTTACATATTTTTTTCATTGCCTTTCTATCCAAGCTGTACATTGTTTGGTGTTTTTACCATTATTTTATTATTAGAAAATTATATAAAAATAAGAAAAAGCCCATAAAATACCCCAAAACACTTGAACATTTTAAAAATACAAAAATAATTTTATTTTATATTTTTGAGCTTTTTAACCTTAAAAATAATTGTTGGATTGTGAATTTTCTCTTTTCCTTATTCTTTTTCTTAAAAGAAAATAAAAAAATGAAAATTAAAAACCACCAAAAATATTTTTATTTCCTTTTGAATTTCTCGACTATTTCATAGGATTTTCCTGTGCTCCTTGTGTTCGATCCCGGTATCTATACCAGGTTAAATAAATAGCAAGACCGTTTGCCTTGATTTTCGTGCTTGATTTCTTTCTCTAGTGGTCTATTTTTTCTTGTTGATCGTACCTTACGATTCGGGTCACAACGACCTTCGATATTCCTTAACTCGAGTTGCATTGGGCGGGTCATCAGAATTGCACCGTTGCCAGGGAGCACGGCTTAGTAGTCGGTTTTCTTTGTTTTATCTTTCTTTTTCCTTTTCTTTTTGTTTTTCTTTCTCTTTCCTTGTTTGCTTTTTATTTTTGTTTTTATTTCTATTTCTTCATTTATGTCTAATTGTATTTTTCATAACTGTGATCTGACCCATCTTTTGTTTCACTGTTTCTTGTGTGGGCCCGACGAGTGAGGGTGGCATTCCTAGGAGCGTCGGTGCACCCGAGCGAAGCAGAGGCGGCTCGTTTCTTTATCGAGCTGTAGGAGAGTGTAGGAGAAGAGTAGCATAATACTTGGAGGATCATTGGAGATTTTTAGCATTTTTATTTTCATTTTATTTTATTATTATTGTAATAAAACATGACTCAGAGACATTTGGACTTGGCATTTATTGGGATATGTTTCGCCGAGCACCGGTGTGCTCAGGGGACCTCACCGCGGTTTTTCACCGATTTTATTTTCTCGTTTTTTATTTTATTTTGATTCACGTAGAATTTGACCCCTAGACTTAGGATTTTATATCTGACTTTGACGTAATTAATTAAGGTCCTATCACTAATTATCTGCATGTACCTATAGATCGTTAAGTGGACTTAATTAATTAAATCACAAAGAAAAAGCTAATTTGGTCACCTGAGAGGTCATGTGCCACTTGAGGTCGTATACAACGCTGGTAGGATCCGTTGTGGCAGGCACCGATCGGCATCAGAGATCGGACTCCGACCTTGATGAATCTCAGATTCATTACTCTAAATCTCATTAATTAAGCTCAAATCCCTCAAAATCAGTGGCATTTCTTCACTTATTTAGCATAATTAGCATCCATGCATGTTTTGATAAGAATTGTATTTTATCACTCATTTCTGCACAAAATAAGAAGCCAAAAATCCCAGCTAAAACTGACCTGTAAATAGCTAACTTCCCTGATTTTTAACTAATCCATACTAACTCCAAATGACCCAAAACCACCTCTACTGTGTACATATCATTAACAAGAATAAATGAAAAATACAAAAAAAATCACTAACCCAAATAAGTGGACCAAAAACCCAAACCCTAGTTCTAGGATTCCCGGACTAAAACCCTCATATCTTCCCCATCCAGTGTCCATTTTTATCCTACTTACTTTTGAACTAATGTACATTCAATTACCTTCAAAACAAGACCAAGTTCAAGTGAATCGGAGCTCGTATGTGAAAGTTGGGTTTCGGGCCTCTTTTGTACATTTTGTATTTTAGCGGTTTTTGACCTAGTATGTTATGTACATAATTAACCTATTTTAGTTTATTTCTTTTCCATTTGTCCTCTTTGATGAAAGTTTTATTAAAATGCACAAAAATCCAAATTCAAACTGAGTTTGAAATCAAAGAAACAAATTGAGTCCAAGTCTTCACTAACTGTCTGTACAAAATTGATCCTTTTCGTATTTTATTTTATTTCTTATTTTTCTTAATTAATAAAAATCCAAAAAATTAGATTAATGTGTCAATATTTGTCTTTGATTTTACCATATTTTTCTGGATTTTTATCTGATTTAAAAATGACATAAAAATTATAAAACCCAAAATTCAAGGTATTCAATGTACATGGGATACCCCAAAAATATCACTTTGTGCAATTGATCGATTTTGATTTTGATGTATTCATGAAAGTTGTAGATCTCATCGAGACGAGCAATTTTTGTGAAGAAACTTTTTCGATCCGAGGCCGTTTACAATTTATTTTGGATTTGTAAAGTATTTATTTTTTGATTTTTGTGGTGCTGACACGTGGCAGCTCCTGGAGCCATCACATGTCACCCATTTTTGTATATATTTTTCATCCGTTTTTATAAAAAAAATTAAAAAAATAATAAAACCCCGCACGTGCGTCGCACGTGCCTCCCAGGCACGCGCCACGCACGTGCCCTGCCCTTCACCTCCTGCCACGCGTCGCAAGCGCGACCATCCGATCTCGGCCCTCATCCGCACTTTCCCAATCGAGTGTCGCTCCGCCCTGAAATATCCGTCTTCGCCAAATCTCGTCGCCTTCTCGCAATTGATCAACCTACCTTCGATCAGATCTTGTTGATTCCAATCCCATGCATCTCGCCTCCGCCGCCTCCATCAAATCTCCATTTAGACATCGTCTCCCAAAAATCAAATCTCGATGAGCCACATTAGCCAGTCCGACTAGCACGCCCGATGAGGGAGTTGTACAACCCTGGTGCAACTCTGACGTACCGTTTGATTCAGATGCCTGCGTTTCTGGGAGATTTCAAGCTCCTCCTTAGACTATCCAGTAATTGACCAGATTTCACGGGCAAGCCACCAAGGAGCCGCACCTCCATCTCTAGAAGTTTGAGATGATCTGCAGCACGGTCCATGACAGATTCGTGAACGAGGATACCATCAAGATGATGGCTTTTTCGTTCTCCCTTGTCGACAGAGCAACCTATTGGCTGAAGCATTTGGGGAGGTACGTGACATCATTGGAACAGCTCCAGAACGAGTACTTGAACAAGTACTATCCACTCGGTCGAACGAATGCAGCGAGAACCCTCATCAACAACTTCTTCATGCTTCCCAATGAGCTGTTTCATGAGGCATGGGACCAATTCAGAGAGCTTATCAACCGGTGTCCACACCATGATATATCCAAGTCCAACCTTGTACAGAGTTTTTTTGTGGGCTGACACCGGTGCTGTAGGGGCTCATGAACGCATCCCGTGGGGGATCCTATTTTGCCAAGGATGAGGATCAGGTCTGGGCTATCTATGAGAAGATGGCAGAGAACTACACCGTCATGTCTGAGACCTGACTCTACGCTCAGGGGAAGACCCCACCACAGGCCATGTCCTATCAGAGGATAGCACGGGTCGATGCAGATCCTTCCACATCTTCAGCAGCCGCAGCACATGCAAAGTCGTCGGCCGCTGATATGGGTATTATCAGCAAGAAGTTGGACCGCATCGAGATCATAGAGAAGAAGAAGTGCTAGGGCATGTTACAGATAGATCAGATGGCACAGACGCTGAGTGACCTGAAGACCCAGATTATATGTCTCCAGGAGGCACAGATGGCTTCTCAAACCCGTCTTAGGTCACGGGCTGAACCCAGCAACGGAAGCTCGACCCAACCCTCCACCTACTATAGACAGGTTCACTACATTCAGGCGGAGCCATTCCAGCAGTCGTAGCACCACTACATCCAGTCACCACTATCTCAGGACACTCAGATGGTGGTGTACCAGCAGGAGAAGCCCCTGACAATCCTTCCTCCACCCCCGTTTGAACAGGATATGTTTATGGAAGTCAACGGGATTTGGTACAACCGACCGCAACCCCGGATCCACATAGACCATCCCGGATTTCAATGGTCGATCGGAGGTGCCTCATCCCAACAGCAACCTCCAGTTCAAGGTGGGAAATACAGCCAGCAGCAGCAGCCCCAGTTCCCACAGCCACAACAGCATTACCAGTTGGGTCCTCGTCCCTACCAACAGGGGAAACTGTGGAGGTAGCACCAGCAGCAGCCTCAGCAGTACTCTCAGCAGAATCCCCCTCATCCTTCCCAGCAGCAGCATCCTCACTTCCAGAGAGGCAACCCGTATGGTTCTCATGGGTCAGCCTATGAGAACCCATCACTTGATGACTTAGCTCACCCTATTTTCGAGCAACAGGCCACTTTTAGGTAGGAGATGGACGAGTTCCATCAGAAGATGAGGGAGATCATCATGGGCAAGGCCTCCATACCCGCTCAGATTGAGCCAAATCCGAACAACCTGAAGAGGAAGTCTGAGCAGGTACAGTTTACAGAGGTTACCACTCCTAGTGACTCATTGGGTGATATTACTTCATATACATTTGATGCTGACTTTATTACACTTAGGAGCGGTAGGATGCCAGCCGCCGGCACCTCGTCTGAGCGACTACACCATGAGGACTCAGAAGCGCCCGACGAGGAGGAGAGCGGTGCTGATGTCACTCATGATGATGATTATAATAACGGTGGTGCTGACGCCACCAAGTATGTAGATCCAGCCGATGGTACTGAGGTCGTCGCTTCACCAGATGCAGGAGGTGGTGCTGATGCCACCAACCATTCAGATGCTGAGCCAGAGAGCGGTGTTGATGTCGCAGTTCGTGATGTCGTGGGTGGTACTGAGGCCACCCCTTCTATTCCTGTTGCATTTCCTTTCGTTTCTGTATCTCGGGACTATTTAGAAAAATCCAAAATAATAATAAAGGAAAGGGTTCTTTATCTTCGAGTCCATATGCGATGCTTGGTGATGTTTACATGGACTCCACTTCTTTTCAGCAGTAGGGACCCATTCCTATCCCTCTATCTGAGGAGGGTCCAGACATCCCCTTCCCTCAAGCACTCCGCTTGGCTAAGGGGAATAAAAAATAAAATCCAAAAAAGAGACAGCAGTTAGAGTTCAGCCAGTAGATTATAGACAGATTTCAGATTCAGATGACTCTTATAGGAGGTACTTGAGCGCATCCCTCTCTTCCAGAGGAACCTTAAAGAGAAGACTACCATTCGTAGGAAGAAGAGGAACCATCATATAGAGATCCATGTGCACACTCGTGCCACCTGCTTCATTATCCATAATCGTCTGCCAGCCAAGAGGTCCGTTGCAGGAGATCCCTATGTCAGATGTCACATCCGTGAGCAGAGATTCGATCGAACTCTATTAGACAGTAGCTCTTCCATCAACCTACTTCTGGCAGCCTTACTCCACCGATTCGAGTTTGGCTCTCTCCGACAGAGCATGACAGTCCTTCAGTTTGCTGATAGATTTGTTAAGAGGCTGAAGGGGTTGTTGAAGGACGTGGTCGTCACAATTTAGGGCCTAAAATTCCCCTTGGACTTCGTTGTGTTGGACATGGAGATCCCTGAGTTTGTGACCGATACCCCCATCATTCTAGGATGCCCATTCATGGCCATGGCCAAGGCGGTGTCTGATCATGATAGCAGGAAGGCGTACTTTCACGTCGAGGGTGAGAGTATACAAAGAGAGACGATCGACGATACCAGAGCACGAGATTCAACCTGCTCAGAGCAGCTCAGCGATTCAGAGCAGATGACAAAGGCAGAGCGAGACGTCCACCAGGAGTGCGATTTTGTGATTACTGATGATGAAGCCGCCTGGTCTGATCCCATTTCACGATCCATCCTCTCACATTCAGACTCTACAGATTCCCGGATTCCAGCAGAGGAGAACGGAGAGCACACTCTTGGTAGAGGACACATTCGAGGCTGCAGACCGTGTTCAGAAGAGCGAGGCAGTATATTTTCCTTGTGATTCAGATTCAGATCCCTCAGAGTCAGATATCAATTGGGAAGAGTTTGATGAGTTGATACCATGTCTGATTCCTATAGAGCCAGCAACTATGGTGGAGACTGATCTGATATGAAGTACAGATACACCAGCAGAGCAGTCTAGACCAGATTTTCAGGATCAGCGGGGGTTCTCCCATGCATATTTGGTTGCCTTCTCTAAGACCTTTCAGATGCTAGATTTGCCAGCTCCCAGTTGCCCAAAGCTGAAGCCCTTGCCGCAGTCACTGAAGTATAGGTTCCTTGCGGGTGAGCATGAGATGCATCCAGTCATTATCTCAACAGATTTGACTGGAGAGCAATAATCTCGTTTGATGGAGGTTCTTGAAAAGAACTGCAAGGCGATAGGATGGAGCGTAGCTGATCTCTTGGGGATAAGTTCGACCCTGTGCTCCCACCATATCTATCTCGAAGAGGACGCTAGGCCATCACGTGAGTTCCAGCGACGACTGAACCCGAACCTTCGAGAGGTTGTCATGAAGGAGATCTCGAAATGGTGGAGCACCGATTTTATCTACCCCATCTCCGACTCCAAGTGGGTTAGTCCATTACATGTGGTACCCAAGAAGACGGGCATCACTACAGTTGTGAGCGAGTCTGGAGAGGAGATAGCTACCCGGGTACCCACTTCTTGGAGGGTCTGTGTGGACTACATACGATTGAACCGGGCCACCAAGAAGGATCATTTCCCGATGCTTTCTATTGATCAGATTATAGAGAGATTAGTCGATAAGAGTCATTACTGCTTTCTTGACGGGTTCTCTGGATACAATCAGGTGGCCATTGCGCCCGAAGACCAGGACAAGACTACATTCACCTGTCTGTTTTGGACATATGCTTTCAAACGGATGCCCTTTGGTCTATGTAACGCCCTGGCGACATTCCAAAGGTGCATGTTGTCCATCTTCTCGGACATGGTAGGTGATTACTTAGAGGTTTTCATGGATGACTTCTCGATTTATGGTGATGGGTTTGATGCTTGTCTTGACTGCCTAGATTGCGTTCTTCAGCGTTGCATCGAGGTCCATCTTGTCTTATCCTGGGAAAAGAGTCACTTCATGGTGACTCAAGGGACGGTGCTTGGTCATATCATCTCCAACAGGGACAAGTAGGTTGATCCGGCCAAGGTGGATATTATCTGGATACTCAATCCACCGTCCAACCTGCGACAGTTACGATAGTTTCTGGGGCACGTCAGTTTCTACCAACGATTCATTCATGATTTCAGCAGGATTGCTCGACCATTGACTGATTTTCTAACCAAAGACACCGAGTTCATTGTAGATGATAAGTGTCTTGCATCATTTGAGACTCTCAAGAGTCTAGTTGTTGAGGCTCTTGTCCTTCAGCCACCTGATTGGTCTCTCCCATTCGAGATCATGACGGATGCCTCCGATTTTTCCATAGGGGTCGTGTTGGGACAGAGTTGCCATTCACTACGCTATCCGTACATTGGATGTCGCGCATCGGAACTAAACTGTCACTGAGAAGGAGATGCTAGCCGTAGTTTTTGCCTTGGACAAGTTCAGATCATACATCATTGGATCAAAAGTGACTATCTTTACCGACCATACCGCCATCAGGTAGCTCATGGCTAAGAAAGATGCCAAAGCGAGACTGACTAGATGGATCCTTCTACTCCAGGAGTTTGATATTGAGATTAAGGATAAACCTGGAGTCAAGAATTCTTTACGAAGGCCAAGTTCTACCATTGGGAGGATCCCATCCTTTATCATGAAGGAGGGGATAGCATCTGGCATTGGTGCATTCCTCGGGAGAACCATAGCGTCCTCACATACTTCCATAAGCTTGATGCAGGAGCACATCACTCTGGGAGGAGAATGGAACAGAAAGTGCTCCAATCCGGCCTATGTGGCCTACCCTCTTCAAGGACTCCGATGAATTCGTGAAGAGGTGTACTGACTGTCAGAGGATGGGCACTTGTGGACAACGTGATATGATGTCGATGCAACCCATTCACTTCTGTGAGGTTTTTGACGCTTGGGGCATCGATTTCATGGGCCCATTTCCTAAGAGTCAGAGATTCAAGTACATCCTGTTGGTCGTGAATTATGTTAGTCGTTGGGTTGAGGCCATCCCCGCCTGAACCGCGGATGCCAGGACTGTTTGCAAGTTTTTGAGGAAGAATATAATTTCACGGTTCGGGGTGCCTAGAGTTTTGATATCTGACGGGGGGTCTCATTTCATCAACGATAAGGTAAAGGCCCTTGCTAGCGAGTTCAGCATAGACCATCGAGTTGCCACTCCATAACACCCTCAGAGCCATGGTCTTGCTGAAGTGTCGAATAGGGAGGCCAAGACGATATTGCAGAAGGTAGTCCGCCCAGACCGAAAGGATTGGCCAGAGCATTTGAACTCGGTCTTGTGGGCATATCAGACTTCCTTCAAGACTCATTTAGGTACATCTTCCTTTCACCTCGTTTATGGAAAGCCCTGCCATTTAACTGTCGAGATTAGGCACAAGTCACTTTGGGCTGTCACAGATATATTATTGGATCCAGTGAGTGTAGGAGATCAGAGGAAGGCAGAATTGGCAGCCCTGGAGGAGCTTAGAGATACAACTTTTCGAGCATCCTACAATACAAGGAGCGAGTGAAAGAATGACATGATTCTCATATCAGCCATAAGCAGTTTGAGCCAGATCAGAGAGTATGGTTGTTTGATGCCAGTCTTAGATTATTTCCAGGGAAGTTGCAGAGCAGGTGGAAGGGACCACACTTGGTCTGAAAGGTACATGACAATGGGAGTATTGGCATATCTGAGATGTCATCTGAGTCTACCTTTCGTGTTAACGGTTAGCGTCTCCAAACATATCTAGATCATGAGCCGCTAGTCGTGACGTTGCCCCGATTCATTTTGCATGAGATGTAGTCTTTGACTCACATCTGTTGCATCTCATGCATGATTGTCACTGTCTTCTGCCTTGTTTAGATCCAGATGTCCATATCATCTCATTCTTTAGTCCAACACCCCATATGCATCTTGTGATTATGCTATACTTAGGGTGCACTTTACCTTAAGTATGGGGGGTGTTCGACTTTTGATTTATTTTTACCTCTGTTTTATTGCCTATACTTAGGGATATTATACCCTAAGTATAGGAGAGGAGACCATGTACATTTGATCATTCGAATTTCCCTTTGTGTACAATCCGTTATACTTAGGATTACATGATCCTAAGTATAGGGGGAAACACCGAGACCTCCTCATTCTATTCTTTGGTTCATCGTTGTAGTATAGCTTTCCTTTTCACTGCTCTATACTAAGCACGAGTTATGTCTTCTTCATCGCTCTTGATCCACTCTGAGGACATCGTTCGAGCTAAGTATAGGGGGTGTTGTTTATATTTCATATATACTTTAGCCATAACTCGTACTTTGTGTGAGTGTGTTAATAAATAAAATGGCTAAAATCCTTTATCTAAAAATCGTAAAAATTTTAAAATTTTTCTTGTACATAAAATTCTTCCTTACACATACATGGTTATTTATAAAAATTATTTTTGTACAAATGTTTGCAAAAATGTTTATTTGTAAAATTTGTGTAAATATTTTGATATCAAAATTATGTATATAGTACAAATATTTTGTAAAATGTTTGAAAAACAAAAGTTCGCAAAAATCCTTGTGTAAATGTGTGTAAATAGTTTGCAAAACTTCTGCATCCATGCATACATTCAAATATTTTTTCAAAAATTTGCATGTTTTCAAAAATTTTGCATAAAAAGATTTTTGTATATACTTGTACAATTTATGAATCAAAGATTGACATTTAAACTAGTCTGGAATTAAATTGGAAAATGAAGCTTGGTTAAGACCTTAATACACCTAATTCTAAGATGAACCTTATAGGACTTAGGGTTAAGACTTTTCAGGTTCATTGGTGACTTATTTCTTTGAGTCCACTAGGCTATGATCACATGTCATCTTGATGATCCTAAGTAAAACATTTAACAACGCACGCATGACTCTCACAGACAATGGCTTTACTTGCACCAGCACCTTACACATAGCTCTCTATGGATGAGGTGGTGAGGAGGTAGTTTCCTTTGGCTTGGAGTAGCATACGAGGGTAGTACTTCTAGGCGGACCTCTCGTCTTTTTTAGTGAAGGAAGTGCGTCTCAACTTAGTCTGGTGGTATTGAGGTCTAAAGACAGGAGTTGTGGGTTGCAATAATGCTTCAAAAGAGGAATAGTCTACTGGCTCAAGAGGAAAAGTCCTTATGTATATATGATGCACCATGTACATATGTTGTACATATGCACATCGAAAAAAAAGTGTGTGTGCAAAAAGAAAGAAAAACTCCAAAAAAGTGATGGGTCTGATAGAAAATGAAATACCCATTAGAATGTATATAGACAAATAAAGCAAAGCTTATGTTGCCCATTCTCATCTCATGAAGCTTACAGCGGGAGACTTAGCTACACTGGTTGGGCTTCCAGGGATACATGACTACACTGGTCATGATCCATTCTCTTCTTCCTCCTCTTCTTGAGCCTAGTTGAACTTGAACTTAGAAGGGAATACCCCGCTCTTCGAGGAAAGAGCTGCCAAACTAGGGCATTAGAGTTTACCTTGTTGAGGGGGTTGTTACTTTGCCATTTCTGAGGTGGGGGAGTTGCATATCACTTACACAGTACAAAAAAAGATTCATGGTCATTAGAGTTGGTGTATGTAGACTTGTTCAAATCAGGATTGTTGAGGAGTCTTGACCATATATTGGTGGAACTTAGAGGTTGTTGAGTTCTAAACCTAGGTCCAAATAAGGTTCCGACAAACTAATAATACAAAGGTCTGACTGAGCTCCATAATCTAATTTAATGAAGACAAGTTTAATAATCAACCTTGATTCTCCTTCATTTTTCTTTTTCTTTCTCTTTTCACTTCTTTTCCAAATAAGTGTTTGCTAAGGACTAGCAAAGGTAAAGTATAGGGGGTGATGAATCCTTGTTCATCACTTTTTCTTCTTTTATTTTAGCTAATTAGCTTGGCAAGGCATCATGTAAATATATGTAAATACAATAACTTAGCGATATGCATGCATGTGTTAATATGAGATAATTAGCATGTATTTGTGCAAAAAAAAAGAATAAAGAAAAAAAGGAAGGAGTTATTTAGATCAAATACATAGTGACCCGAACCCCCAAGAGAGGGCCAAGCATTGGCCTGATTGCCAAATAAAATAAGTACAGAGAGATAGGGCCCACTCTATATCATACATATCATGGGTGTAAATAAATAAATCATTTTTGCCTAAATAAAAATAAAAATATGTTTTTACATCCTTGTATATATTTCTAAAAATAAAACAAAATTGAGAAAAATGAAAATAAAAAGAAAAGCAAAGTCTCTTTCACTTGTACATAACACAAGTATATAGATTTCCTTCTCTATTTATTTTATACCTGTAAATAACTAATAAAAAATTATTTTATACTCCAAAAATTATGTTGTAAATAAGTAAAATATAAAAGTGGGGTATTTTTGTAAAATAATAAATTAAAAATAATTATACAAATACATAAATATAATATACCTATATATAATATAATATATTATATATCAATTATTTGATTTTTCAAAAAAAACAAATAAAAATCATAGAAAATAGTTCAAAAAATAACAAACATTTTTCCATTTTATAAACTTTTTCATTTAAAATCATTTATTATTTTTTTATGGAATTTGTAAAGTATTTTGTAAATCCTATTTTCTGATTGGCCGGCTGGAATGTTGACTGCGGGTTAACGATGCCTTCTTCCCGGTTCAGACTCGGATCCTTGTCGTCGGAGCTTCTTCTCGATATTATCCAACCCAACTCCGCTCGTCTCTTGCCTCGAGATTTGGACCCGATGATCCTCGTACCACCGACATCATCGTGGATTCATTGCCACGATCTGATTCCTTCTCGGGTCTCGCGCTTCTCTCCGATCTTTCCAGACCCTCGACAACCTTATATAACATCTTCTCTACCTCCACAGTACCCTAGCTCGTGCCTCGCTCCCTTTTGATACCCTAGCCACCTCCAGCTGAGTGACAGCTGCCTGGAGCACCGCCTGGCGATCGATTTGGTGCAACGAAGCCGCAGCTCGACCATCGTGGTCAGAACTCCCTTGCCTTCCGCAGCTCGGTCGAGGCCATCACCCCGACAACCACCCTCGTCTGGAGCACAGGAGTCGATCTAGACCTTCAGGTGACCCATTTATCTTTCGCTTTTGTCCATTCGATCCGATCTTCCATTTCATCGCCGCCACATTTTCGCCTTGATTCGACCAACCGGTCGAAGCTCCGTCACCCACCTCCAACCACTCCGATATCACGGCACGCTCACCCTCCATCTCGCTCCGCATCCTGATCACATTGATCTTCGTCCATCTAATCGAGATTAGGTTCGAGATCTCCTTCCCCGCCTTCGCCGGAGATCGACTAGCACCCCACCTCGCTTCTTTGTTGTTTAGTCCAAATAACCTAGACTGGAGCGTAGATCCGAGTCAGAGCTACCCTTTACAAGAATTTGCGTGCGTTGGGAGCTCTCATTCCATCCATCCCAGGGCTCGTCGGAGCAGCTCCAGGTGCTCGGTGTCGTAACATCTATCGATCCCGTTGGAGCCTCCATCCGAGCCATCCAGTCGACGCAGAAGCCTTCCACCATCCATCAGGTGCTTCCCGATCGATCATCGGGGCTGAGGATCTCTTCTTGGCTCCGGTGAAGTCCACCCAGGAGTTGTTCTTCCAGGTCGATCCATCAATGTTGGATTGACCCCGTTCTTCCAGATAGCACCCCGATCGTCCGTCCAACCGCCTTGTCAGACCGTTGGATGTCAGATTTGACGGCCACGTGTGCTCCACGTCCCCGATCGTTCTGGCACCATCAGATCTGACACCTGACAAACACAGAGCCGCACGTCCAAGCATTCATCAGTGGCTACCACGCGTCCCCCCCACGCGCGCCTCACGTGCTGCAAGGGCATATATCCCTTTCTCCCCTTCATTTATTTTTGTTTATGTTTTAGTCTATAAAATAAAGTTGTAGTTGAACTTATTTGCATTCTTGTCTCTGTAGTTTCTATTATTTGCTTTTTGGTCCTCCCAGTCTGGAGGCACGTGGGTCGTCACGTGAACTGTGGGGTATCTGCATTATTTTCCAGAACCTTTCATGTGTTAATGTGTGAATGGATGTTTTATGAAATTGCATTTATGCCCCTGTGAACGTGGATTTGACGCATATGTTGGATTTAATTGAAGAAATTACATATTCGACGCTGGACTTTTAGATCTGGTTAATGTTTGTACAGAAACTTAAATAAATTACGTTTAAGTCCCTACGACCTATGTGTTTAGTTTTAATTAAATAAATATCAAAACTATTCCAAAATTCCCAAAACATTACCAGTAGCGCATGCTACTATGTAATAATTTTGGTAATTTTTAGACTCATTTTGATTTTATTTACTATTTTTTAAAAATCAAAAACACTAAAAATTTCCTTTGTCTATTTTAGAAAACCCATAAAAAATAGAAAAATACCTTGAAAAATTCCAAAGTGTTGTTTTAGTTTCTTTAGCATTTTTATTTGATTATCTTTTATAAAACATCTAAAAATTACAAAACACAAAAAACCTTATAAAAATCATTAAAAATCCCTAAAAATAAAAAAAGTGTTTTCAAGTTCTATAGTTAGATTTTATTTTATACTTACACATAAAATTGTTGTCAGGATTTTAGAGGCACTTTAAATATTTTTAAATTACCTTTCTATCCAGGCTATACACTATTTGGCATTTTTACCTTTCTTTTTTTAGAAAATTTATAAAATCAGAAAAACCATAAAATACCCAAAATTACTTAAACATTTAAAAACACAAAAAATAAGTTTATTTTGAATTTTTGAGCTTTTTAAACCTTAAAATAATTGTTAGATTGTGATTTTTCTCTTTTCCCTATTCTTTTTTCTTAAAAGAAAATAAAAAAACTGAAAATCAAAAACCACAAAAAATATTTTTATTTCTTTTTGGATTTCTCGACTACTTCGTAGGATTTTCTCGTGCTACTTGTGTCCGACCCTGGTGGCTATACTAGGTTAAATAAATAGCAAGACCGCTTCCCTTGATTTTCATGCTTGATTTCTTTCTCTGGTGTCTGATTTTTCTTGTTGATCATGCCTTGTTATTCGGGCGCAACGACCTTCGATATTCCTTAACTCGAGTTGCATTGGTTGGGTCATCAATGAGCGTCGTGCTCCGGTGGTGCGACAGAGTTGCAACTGAGGCGGAGCGGTTGGTGGCGTGTTAGCATGCTGGTAGAGTGGCTATCCTCAATGGCTGGGGGGTTTCTCGGAGATGGCGATGGACGAGGGGAGGTGAGGAGGCTAACCTGGAGAGCAACTCCAGGCATGAGCGAGTGGGCTTAAGGGTAGAGTGATCAATGGAGGGTTCGTCATACTTGCAAGGTTAGTAGGAGCAAGAAAGAAATGTGGGAGGATGTAGCTCCGTCGAGGTGGAGGTTCTGGAGCTTTAGCTCCTGGCCTTAGTGTTGCCGGAGATGGAGGAGATATGGGAGGTAGAAGGAAAAGCAGAGTGGTTAGAGGGGTGAAGGCGAGCGATGGGTCAAGGTCGTCGTTGAGGAGGATGGAGGTGCGACGAGCTGCATAGGAGATGAAATGGGGGCTAACGATGAAGAAGAAAAGCAAAGAAGAAAGGAATGGAGAGGAAGGGGGTAACTGGGCGAGAGCGGACGAGTGAAGGTCAGAGCAGATGATGCAAGGAGGGACGCGGAGGGGGTCGCCTAATAAAGGAGGAGCAAAGGCTCCTGATAGTCGTCGCTCGAAAGCTCCGACAAAGAGGAGCTCGAGCTTTGTAGCTCCGACGAGCTGCTACATGGCATGAGAGGGAGCCGTGGATCACACCACGATTGTCTACCATCGTCACCCACCCGGGGGAGATCCTCTGTTGTTGTCACCAATGAGGAGGCATGCCTGGGGGGTGGGGGTTGGTCAATATAGTAGTGGATGGTGATCGAGGGTGGCGAGGCTGATGTTTTATAGGATGCGATCAATGGCAGTTACAGAGGGGGGTTGAAGGGGTCGATGATGGGATCCTCATTTCATCACCTTTATTCTTTCATTTTGACCTTAAATCGCTAGGTAAATGCAAGTACATATTATTAATTTTCCCAAAAAATTCTATAAATCATACAAAATACTACATAAATTATGTATTTAATTCCAAAATAAAAGAATAAAGAAAAGAAAAGAAAAAAATAAAGTGTCAAAGACATTGAGTGGCCCTAGACCCCGAGACCCAATCATCGTGATGACTTGGTCGACAAGGAATGAAGTAGAGCGATATAAGGCATATAAATTGTACAGAAAATACAATTAAACCCTAATTTAAAAATTGCACTTTGGGATCTATTTTATTTTAATTTTTTTACACCTCAAATATAAAGCCCTCAACAAGAAATAGTGTACATAATAATACAAAGAAAAATATAAAATTGATTTCACTGAAAAATAATGCATAGTGTGCCACGGACACACAAAATAAAAAGTCGCAAAGAAAACATTGCAGACATGTATCTTCTCCCTACTATATCAAAATTCGCTAAACTCACTATTTAATGAAGGTGATTTCATTCAATTAGGAGTTAAGATGTAGAAGTTAGGTTTTGGGCCCTCATTGCGTTACTTGTATATTATAATCAATATAATTATTTTCTTATATTTTCACTTTATTTTATTTTTATAAAAGTGTAAATATTATATAAAACACATGTCCATAATTAAAATGAAATAAAACCATAAAAACTAATTAAAATAAATTAATTACTTTAATACATAGATGAAATATGCCTATGAATACCTATAAAGAATATGCATATAATTTATTAAGTGTACAAAGAAATTCAGAAAACTATAACAAAAATATCCAAAATTTTAATTAAATAAACTAAATATATATAATACGTGTATATAATAGTAAAATATATAATACAAATTAGGCTAGTAATAGTCAATATGCTCATATTGGTGATGTTATTATTGTTGTAATCAAGGAAGCAATGCCTAATATGCCTTTAGAATGATCATAAGTAATTAGAGTTGTAATTGTACGTACACGTAAAAAACTTAAACGTGACAACGGTATGATAATACGATATGATAACAATGCAACAGTTGTCATCGATCAAGAAGGAAATCCAAAAGGGAAACGGGTTTTTGGTGCAATTGCTCAAGAATTGAGGTAGTTGAATTTCACAAAAATAAAATAAAAATACTAAAATACAAGTATATTTACCTATAGTTACACATGTAAATATTAAACTATAATAAATAGCCTCGAAAACATAAATAAAAATATACATAAAATACTATATAAAATTATAAACATTTTTTATTATTTTTAACAAAAAACCATTTAATTCATTTAACATTTTTTATCGATTTTGCAAATATTTTTTAGATATCTTTTTCATGGTTGGTCCACCTGGACCAACCATAATCCTTCATTTGTTGACCGATAGTCTACTATACTGCCCTTCCCAGCCGCCCGTGTCAGACCTCATCCCCCCCCTTTCTTCATTTTTTAACGCTAATACCATGACTCCCCTTTCCTTGAGCCTGCCACCTTCATGCAGCCCACACATCTGTCACCGTCACCGACCTTGCTTTGATCACCAACTTCCTCGCCCTTTCACGCAATCTCACTTCGAAACCCATCGATCACCAGCCTATAAACCTCCACCTTATTCACCTTTTTGCCTCTGATCTCTTCTGAGCCAATCTTAGCCCCTCAAAGCTTTCGAGATCCCTTCCCTTGGTAACATCGAGCGGTTGGCTAGTTCTGCAACGAGGAGGAGCGACGGTGGGAGACTATCCAGACCATCGTCGGAGCAAGCTCCGATAGTGTCTGCCTATTTGACCATCAGGTCCAAATAGAGGCCTCACTTAGTCTTTTCTAGGTAAATATTAGTATAACTTTTCATTTCTCGTCGTTAGTTTTCAATTTAGCATTTAATTTAGACTTAATTACGAAGCCCTAATTTGACCTAGAGCTCGAGGTCCATACCAAATTTGCCTAATCCCGGACGTATTTTGACTTCATTTTCGCTCCATATCACTCCCCTCCATGTTCTCCATGAGTTCCCCCATCTAATCAATCTAGATCCATTGTGGATCTAGTACTCAAGCTTCCTCTACCACCAATCGTCGGAGCTCTCCACCATTCCACCCTTCCTTTCCATTACATCTTCAACACCCAACCGAGGGAGAAGCCTCAAGCCAAGGGGCATTTTTGGAGAAGGGTTAGCAGCTTTGAAGACCCTGGAGGAGTTGACTAAAACACCTGGAGCAGTTCCAGATCATATGGAGCCATCCGAGTTCCCAGAGCTTCCCCAGCCTCATCGATACAAACCTGCACGTGTGAAGGCCACCAGGAATCCCTTATCGTCGTCAAAGCGAAGAACCATCACTGGAGGACGGAGAACGAATAGCTTAAACTCGATGGAGGCAGGTTCATCAGCCATTCTTCCAGACCCCTCGTCGACATTGGATGAAGAACATGATCCAGATCTAATCTGGACCAATCCATTTTATTCGAAGGGTATGCGATAAGGGTCGTCTGATCCTCCACATGGCACTAGAAGAGTGGTCGGATCAAACTAGTCTAAGTGAGGGTAATAGCATAAAACACCCTCCACCTTTTTGTATTTAGTAAATAGTTATTGTAAATATTTTACTACATTCAAAAAGTTTGTGGAAAATTGCATCGAAGCCCTTGAATATTTTGTAAAGTGTAAGTATGTCCACTAACAGCTAAGCTCACATGGCCCCCACGTGAACTGGGAATATATCACTTGTACCATTTTGGCTTTTGTAATGGGAATTTAGCAATGAAAATTTAAATTCATTTCAAAAATTGTGATATTTTGCATGTACCCCCCTTGACTTTAATTAATATTGCATAAATACTCCTGCCAGCTTGTAATATTCCTTTTTGCTTTTCTATTTTCTATAAATAGCTACTGCTCAAACAACTTTCTTAGTGCCTTTGGTTGTATCATCAACGGGATTTCCAGGGCTAGTCCTAGATGCCATAATAATTCCTCCCACTATCAATTGGGAATCATAGAATAGCCAAGAATGACGTCTCCTCGATCATTCTTATCAATTGATCCTTGGGGATTTACATGAAGTGAAATAGATGTAAATGCCTGATTAATTTCTCATTCACGCCATATATTTTTTTAACAGCTTTCTCGCATCTATTTATTTAAAATAAAAAAGAGCACATTTTCTCCATGTCTGACTTAAAAAAATACAAAAAAGGTATAGAACCCCCTTAAAATTCTAAAAAAATACCTATTATTTATTACTTATTTTATCACTATATACCAATCACAAAGACATATCAAAAGAAAATCCTAAAAATTAAAAACCCTTGCTATCCCTAAAAATTTTGTAAAATATTTTCAAAAACTCTAAAAAATAATTTTCTGTCCTATATTGTATATATACATATTACTATATATTAAAAATAGTTTTTGAAAAATTTTGCACCTATTTCGTATCTTTAAATCTCAAAACAATTCGTTGATTTATTTATTCCCGGATTTGAGATATTTTGGATTTTAAAAATAAATAAGAATTTATTAAAATCACCAAACTAAAAGAATGTTTAAAAATCACACAAATATTTTATTTTGTAAATTTTGACTAACTTATAGATATATTTATAATTAGAATACCCTATATAGTCGATATATAATTATATTGTATACTATTTATTATTATTATTATTATTATTATTATTATTAATTTTCTAAATGCCTACATAGATTTAAAAACCCTTTAAAAAATAAAAAGGACTATTTTATTTTTATTTTCTGATTATTTTTATATTTATTTATATGTATACCATATATATATACATATTATATCTACTGATATATATATATATATATATTTTGTACTTATTATATATTAAAAAGAAAAAGAAATTAAAGATTGAAAATTATAAATAGAAAATAAATTATAAAATTAAAAATAAAACATTAAAAAGATCAGACATAGTTGGAGAACTTATCTCAAACCAGTTTGATGAATTTTTCTAATCATTTTGGCATAGTTCATAAGGTTACGACTCCATAATCCCCTCATCTAATATGAAAATAAAGCAAATAATGTGACCTCTTCCATACATCTCAACATATTTTAAATGTAGTTCTCCATAAGCATAAGAAGAATATGAAATACATCAAATTGTATGATTGTCTTGCAAAAGTAATAGTCTCTAAACATAAGAGGAAGAAAACTCAATCTTATTTGCGTACAAGTCGAACATGAGGAAGCTATAAACTCTATTTTGTATCAGATATGTTAAATTTTAATTTTGACTCACAGGTTTCCTCAAGCCATCGAGGAATATTGTTCCCGACAACTTGTTGTATTCGGGCCCAATTGGATCTGTTGGTAGCCACCCAAATGCTTAAGTCAAGTTGTAAACAGTAATCTTCACCACTTACAGTATATGCCCACAGTACGTGGATTTTTAGATGTTGGATTATCTTTGGGGGTGGGGATGTTACAACCTCCCTCACTTATATTGGCAACATTTTAAGATTAGTTATAATAAATCAATCTAACCTCTTCGGGATTTCGGGTGATGGAGATTTTGTCTTGGTCAGAGGGAATTGGCTGGTTCAGTTATATGGGTCTGGGATTTATATGAGAAGTTTTCTATGAGCTTTTGGCATCAAGTAATTAATAAGGTGCGACAACTTATTGCTTTGTATGGTTTTATTCCTTGCCTGCAAGCCACATATCTCCAGGAGGAAACTCAGTACATCGACGTAGAACTAGAGCATATGAATACATTGTTTCCACCAAGACTACTCAATAGATCATTAGTCCAAACTCACACCCTCCTGTTGTTCTTACTCACCAATTATGATCAAGTTACATCATCAGCAACAACAAATCAAATGTGCCTTTTAGTATGTGAGAGAAAGAGTTTTCAATTTGTCCAAGCTAAGTATCGCATGCTCCAACTCGAGGTAGAGCGTATAGAAGACAGTGAAGGGATAAGGCAACTTCTTGTGTCATCATGACATAAACCTCAATTACTTGAGTTTCTTCTGCAATGCTATGATTCAATTTTAGCTTCTAAAGTGATAATTGCAAAGGTGTGGACTCTAGTGTGGTAGACAAGAATGTACACTCAGTTGATTGCAAGGCACTTAAAAAGGTGAAGAAGAAAAGTAAGATTAATCATTCATCAATAGACTCCAAAGACAATTGATGATAAGTCTAAGAGTTGGTTGCTCTATGACTTGTATATGAGACACTACTTTATATAGTTTTGTGCGTTCATTTAATAGATATTTATATTTTTATATATGAATATTACATAAGTCATTTTTCCTTCTATTTTATAATAGTCATAAGTTGAAGTATGACTTGAAGACTTTATCTGAGTAGGATCATATTCATTTTGTAAACGAATCTCGACTGATCTAGTACGGATTTTTAGGATTCGATTATGATCTTTTTACCATGTGTATACATATTTAGGGTACGAAGTGGGTTACCTGAGAGTATGTTCCTAATTGGTTATTTGTTTAATATCCCTCCTTATTCCTCTCCATCCATATACGGTCACGTTTTGATCCTGAAGTCAAAATGAGGAATAAGATTTCCCTCGTTATTCTTCCATCCTAAGCCTCTCCCATAAAATATACAAATAACTATTACTTATATAAACATCTTATATAACATAGCCTTTTTATCCCTCGTTATCCTCTCCTTCCTGTCTAATAGAGAATAAATAGCATTTATCCATCGATATTCCTCTTTATCCTCTCTCTCTCCAACCGAACAGAAATAATGTCATTGCATAAGCCAATTCCATTTTTCATTTAAATCTTTATCAAAGTACATGTAAATATAACTAACTTGCAAAAATTAACACTCATATATTAACATGTAAATACTGTATAAATATTTGTATATAAATCTAAAAAAGAGTAAAGAAAAGGAAAAGAAAATAAATGAAGTATCAAGGATACTGAATGACCCTAAACCCTGAGACTAAGTCAATATTGACTTGATCGATAAGGAATAAAGTAGAGGGAGATAATGGCATATACAGTTATAGAACTCTATAACTCCTTATTTTTATTCCTTAAAATAGCCATTTTTATTTGATTTTATTCTTCATTTTATACATCTCAAATAATAAAATGATCTACATGAAACTCGTACATAAAAATATAAAGAAAATTATAATTATAGTTGCACATAAAATAATGCAATGTGCAACTGGGACACATAGATGAAAAAGCCATAAACAACAATTCACAGATCAATATATTCTCTATATGAAATCAAAATTCACCAAACTCACATTCATTATATTTAAAAGAAAATTATCTATTTAATAAAGATGGTTTCGTTAAAATTATAGTTAAGATACAAAAACCGACTTTTTGGGGTCCCTTTGTACTCTATACCTACACATTTTATTCATATATTTTTTCCTATATATTTTTACTCTAGTTATCTTTTTAAATAATCTAAAATGTTATTTGAAACATAATAAAAATATAAATAATAAATAAAATAATTAAAAATGTATTAAAATAATAAATACACCAAAATATGTAGCTATACTATACCTATAGAGTATATACTATTTATTCAAGTATGTAAATAAAATTATAAAAAAAATAAAAATAAATGAATATGTATCTCAATATATTATAAATAAATAAAATAGATATACAAGGTAATAAAATTAAAATACAAATTAAAAAATAAAATACATAAAATATAGTTAAATATATCTATGTATATACCTGTAAAAATTAGCACCTAATAAATAAAGTTGTAAAATTAAATAAAAGTCATAATAAAATAGGCTATAAAATAATTACATTTTTTCATGTTTTTGATTTTTAAATAAAATATTTTACTTCTTTTTATTGAATTTACAAATAAAATTAATTTTCTTTTATATTCTTGCGGCTGATGCAGCCCAATAGGGAGCCTCCAAGAGTTGATCCCTTATTCAACTGTACACCCTCTAGGCAGTGTATGTCAAAACCCCCCTCTTCCATCGCATCTCAACGAATTTCCCTTCTCGATACCTTGAACTATACTTCTAAATTTCTCACGCAATCCCATCTCCTGGGAATGGTCAATCACACCTTACCTTTTGTGTTGACATTTATGTATCGAATCACGGGCAAACCCAAGGTCTATTGAACCTCCCTTGCCTGCTATAAAACCAACAACCCTTGCTTCGATTCAAGTTTAATCCATCTCAAACCACTTTTGGCCCCTTGAATCGAAGCTTGGTAGTGATACTTCGTGATAGGAAGAGATCCCCATCGATCCATAGCGAGGAAGAAGAGATTTGGAGGAGATTCATACCTCCTAGGAGCCATCTCAAGGCGACACTGCTCCCAGGCCTCCCAGGTCAGGTGAGTAGCTTTTACCTAGTCCTTTTCGATTCAAAGGATAATCAGTAGATTGAGTATGCATTTTATTTATATTGATTTCTCTTAGATTGTCAAAAGCCCCCAAAAAATCATTGGCCGGAGCACTAGGCTCCAGCCTTCTGTTCTGCTCGTATCACCCATGTTTCAATCGCCAACCACCGTTGTTCACTTCCCCTTCATGTTTTATATGATCGAGACCCCCTGTCCATCCTTGATCTCGCTAAGATCAAGGCCCATTGTCTCCTTCCTCCGTTTTTCGTTGGAGACAATGCATTTCACCTCATCTTCGACCTTTTCCCATCAATAACATCCTAGAATCACTCCATTCTTCATCCTTGAGATATCCATGCAGGTTCTGGAGCTAGTAGACCCGTTTGGGATTGATTTTTGTAGAGCACAAAGCGTTCCAAGTGATCGAGCTTCCCTGAGCTTCCAAGTCCCCATCGATGGGACCTGGACCTTCTTGAGCACATCATCAGCTGCGAAGGAGCACTAGCTCCATTTTGAGACCTACGAGAGCTCTCCCTATAGCCAGAGCAGAGCATCAACGTCGATCGAAGATCGCCCATGTGGAGCTTCATCCATGTTCTTCCATGGCATCACACAACCATTAGATCAGGAGTCTACCCCAGGTGTAGCAACCACCGTTAGATCGAGGCATATGCCAGCCGTCGGATCTGCCCCTAGATCTTATCTCAACCGAAGATCCGTGAAGTAGTGTCGGTCGATCCATGCCATAGTGATAACCGATCTGAATGACTAAGGTAAAGGTATAGAAATGGTCGTTGCGACCTCAGTCACTCAGACTAGTGTATCAAGAAAAATCAGACCACTCTAGCAAATAAATCAATCAAGCACAAAAGAAAGCGGCCTAGCTATGAGATTAACCTGGTATAGCACCCAGGGTCGAACACAAGGAGTACGGGTTGGCCAGAGGCCTACGAAGTAGTAAAAATAAAATAAAATACAAGGATTTTTAGTTGTTTTTAATAATTTTTATATTTTTTTGGATTTTTAATATAATGAGAAAATAAAAGAAAGCAAATAAAAGCACACTTGAGCAATTTATTAAAAGCACCAAAAATCAAGCAAAAATTCAAGAAAAATTGTTTTTATGTTTTTTAGGTTTTTTAGTGTTTTTGGTGAATTTTTGGGATTTTTCTAAGGTGTATTTTATTTTCTAAAAATCAAACTGTGCTAAAAAGACAAGGTACTGTCCAGCCAGGCCCAAAATCCAAAAATAAAATATTTAAGGATCTCAAAGGGACCTGGAGGTAATTTTCCTGTATACTAGAGAAAACAAGGAAAATTAGGGCACCAAAATTATTGTTTTTGGATTTTTAGATTATTTATTATAATTTTTATGAGTTTTTAGATGTTTTTAGATTTTTAGGGTTTTTGCTCAATGAAAAATAGCCAAAATTGGCTAGAAAATCAAGAAACACACAAAGAACAGTAACTAATTTTTTTAGAATTTTTGGGGGTGTTTTTATATTTTTTTGGGATTTTTAAACCTAGACAGTAGCTAAAATAGATGTTTTTGAATTTTTAAAAATAACAAACAAAATCAAAAATGTCCTCAAAAATTCTCAAAAATCCTACAACATGGCAGGAGCCATGTGTCAAATTTTCATCGAATTTGGAGGTGGTTTGATATTTTATTCAAAAATCAAAAGGAGGGCACAGTGCACAGGGACTTAAGTGCAAATACCCGAAGATCTGGGGGTCCAGGTGCAAATAACCCAGCAAGTCACGCGCTTGGCGCGTGCCTGGGGCACTCAGGGACCTTCTGGTAATAAAAAACCAAGTCCTAGGACCTTTTGGTAACTCGTACCAAAAAGTCCAGGGACGGTTATGCAATTAACCCACTAAAATCCGCACATGCTCAAATAAAACGTTCACAGGGGTATCGATGCAATTACCAAAAAGTATTCATTCATTCATAAACCAACCAGAACTACAGGACTAATACTGCAAATAAACCAAAAGTACACGTGACGAAGCACGTGGCTCACACAAACAGGGGTATAAATGCGAATATCAACAAGCACGAGGTCCAATGTGCAATTTACCCTACGTAAATAAAATGCATAAAATATTTACAGGACTGGAATTAAAAACACAAACGTAAAGGGGACTAAGATAAATTACCCCTTTATTACGCCGACGGCTGGATGAGCGCCACGTAGATGATTGGACGGTCCTAGTGAGTGGCGCCTCTCTCTCCTTCGCACGTGGGCCGATCGACGGTGCAGGGCGAGGCACGTGGAGGATCTAACGGCTGGCAGTGTTGGTGCCTCTCTCCTCTGCGCTAACGGTCCGGATCAGCCCCTCGATGGGATCAACGGTGCCTGCTCCTCCGTGAATGGACGATCAAGATGAAAACTTGGGAGCTGCGGGTGATCGGACGGTGATGGAGGTCCCTCGAAGAACAGGTGGCCGGCGAGTTTCGTCGGCCCCGTATGCGTGCTAGGGTCCTCCTCAGCTGCCTCCAAGGATCGGAGAAGATCGGCGATGACGTCCCGCAGCTGGTGGTGGCCTCCGATGGCTCAGCCGAGCCCTGGAAGGGCTCCGGCGAGCGCGGCGGCGATGAGCTCCTGGCCTGGATGTGAGGGGGCCTCAGATGGCCTCCTCTTGACCTGCAAAACAGCTCAAGAGCTTCGCGGGTCGAGGGCAAAGTGCCTCGACCCGAAGAAGCGGCGTGAGGGTGAACTGTGGGTCGGGACGAGCGAGCTCCGGCGAGCGGAGGACGGTGGAGCTCGAACCCCAGCTCCTGTGCGAGCTGGGTTGAGTGAAGGGGCGGAGAAGGTGCGTCGAGGGATGGCGGAGGTGACTGAGTGTTCCGATGATCGAGAAGATGTACGATATAGCCGGAATCAAAGGAATACGTCGGAGCTACGAATTGGGGGTAACCAAAAATTAAACGAAATGAGAAGACTAGAAGGTTACCTGGGTGGCGTGGAAGACTGTGCTGGAGCTAAGGTGGCTCCTGGTCGTCGCCTCGAAGGTTGTCACTGCCTGAGGCTCGAGCTCCTGCACGGGGCGGAGCACGGCGGCGCAACGTCGCCGGATCAATGGTCCGGGCACCCCCTCCTCACTGCGACAAAGGCAACCGCGAGCTGTCACCTCGGGTATTGCAATGGAGGTCACGGGAATGAGAGTGGCGAGCCAAAGATAGAAATGAAGTGCGGCGGAGCTCGGTTTTTATGTGGGTGCAGGTCCGGGAAGAAGAGCTCGGGTCCGGCTCGATTGAGCACGGATCCCTAGGATCAATGTCGGGCGAGATTCCCGGATACCTGGGGAGTAATTAGGACCTTGGATTAGGCGAAATGGTGATCGGGTCTGGTGGGAATAAGTGGGAGAAGTTGGGTCCGCGAACCAGACCCGGCTCTGGTGGTCCTGGGGGGGAAGTTGACCGGGGGTCAACAATCCCCCGTGGACCAATCAGAGCCCGCCAAGCCATAAGTTTTTATTTGATTTTTTTGGGCCATTAAATGACCGAATTTTCAAAAACTTAAAACATGAAATATTTTTAATTTATTTTTTTCTATTTTTTGTGATTTTTAATTAATTTTTGGAAATAAAAATAAGGTATTTACATAGTATAGCTATACATAGGTATATATACAATATAGGGTTTTTAATTTTGATTTTTAATTAGTTATTTTTATACATTTTTATTTCTATTTTATATTTTATTTATTTATAGAATAAAATGAGGAATAAAAGGCTATTTTTATGTTATATACATAGAGGAAATAAATAGTTATGTACAACTATATACATGGCATATATACAAGATATTTTTGTAATTTTAATTTTTGTTATTTTTATTTGATTTTTGTTTTGTTTCTTTTTATTTATTTTATTTACAATATATCATAGAATATTTACAAAGAGTTTTAAAAATAAATAAATTTATTTACAAGGTGAAATAAAGAAAGGATCATGGTCTATGTACATGGTGAAAAGATATTTTTGGATTTTTGATTTTTAATTTTTTTATTTTGTTTTTAATATCTTCTAAATATATACACAATATATACAAGCATATTTTTGGGTGAGGAAAATATAATTTTATTTATTTACATAAATATTTACACATGAGCCCCTATCTCCCTCTACTTTGGCTTTTATGCGGTCAGGCCCATGCTGAGCCCTCCCTTGGGTTAGGTTGCTCAATATTTATTCTAAATATTTCCCTCTTTTTATTTTTCTTCTTTATTCTTTTATTTTTGCACAAAAACATGCTAATTATAAGTATTTACACAATGCATGCTTTTGCTAATTATTCCTATTTACACATATCTACATGCATTTGCATAGGTTTTTGTAGCTAAAATATAAGAATAAAGAGTGATGAATGGGTATTCATCACCCCCCTATACTATACTTTGCTAGTCCCTTAGCAAACACTTATTTGAAAAAGAAGTGAAAAAGAAAGAAAGAAAAAGAAAAAGAGAATGTACATGGATCAAGGTTGATTATTAAACTTGCCTTCATTAAATTGGGGTATGGAGCTTAATCAGATCTTTGGATTATTAATGTGTCGGAACCTTATTTAGACTTAAGCTTAAAACCTAACAGCCTCTAAGTTCCACCGATCTATAACCAAGACTCCTCAATGCTCCAGATCAGAACAAGTCATCAATCACAAACCCTGAAGACCATGAATCTTTTCTTGTCCTGTGAAAGTGAGGTCTAAGCTCTCCACCTCAGAAATGACAACTTGACAACCCTCCCCAACAAGGTAACTCTATGACCTCAATCTGGCCACTCTTTCCTCGAGGAGCGGGGTATTCCCTTCTAAGTTCAAGTACAACCGGCTCAAGAAGAGGGGGAAGAAGAGAATAGGTCAAGGCTAGTGTAGCCAAGTACCCTTGGGAGCTTGACCAGTGTAGCCAAGTCTCCCTGCTGCAAGCTACAACAGGTGGATCATGAAACCAAGCTTTGCTTATTGCACTTATATACATACTCCGGTGGGATTATCATTTTCTCTCAGACCCACCACTTTTTTGGAGTTCTTTTCTTTTTGCACATTTTTTTTTCAAGTGCATCTATACAACATATACATGTGCAGCATATATACAAGGAGTTTTTCCTCTTGAGCCAGTAGACTATCCCTCTTTTGAAGCTTTATTGCAACCCACAACTCCCGCCGTTAGACCTCATGGCAACCAGACCAAGTTGAGACGCACTTCCTTCACTATAAGAAGAAGAGAGGTTCCGCCTAGAAGTACTACCCTCATATGCTACCCCAAGTCAAGGAAGACTGCCTCCTCACCACCTCATCCGTAGAGAGCTCGGTGCATAGTGCGGTTGTCCAAGTAAAGCCATAATCTATATGAGTCATGTGTTGTTGTTAAGTGTTCTACTTAGGCTCATTGAGATGACATGTGATCATAGCCTAGTGGACTCAAAGAATTAAGTCACCATGGACCTGAAAAGCCTTAAACCTAAGCCCTATAAGGTTCCTCTTAGAATTAGGTGGATTAAGATCTTAATCAAGCTCCATTTCTCAATTTGATTCCATGCTAGTTTAAATGTCAACTATCATCCAAGAGAAACTATATACATATGTACAAAAAGATGCATATTTACACAATATTTACAATCATGCAAAATTTTTGAAAAATGTTTTGAAATCATGAATGATGATGCATGAAGTGCAGGTTTTGCAAAAAGATATTTACACACATTTACACAAGATTTTTGCAAACTTTTGATTTTCAAAACATTTTGGAAAAATTTTGTACTATATACATAATTTTGATACAAAAATATTTACACAAGCTTTACACACAAAAGATTTTTGAAATCATTTTTACAAAAATAATTTGTACACTAGCTATGTATGTGCAAATAAAGGAAGATTATGTACATGAAAAATTTTTAATTTTTGTGGTTTTTAGCCATTTTTATTTATTTATTAACACACTCACACAAAGTACGAGTTCTGGCTAAAGTATATATGAAATATATACACACCCCCCTATACTTAGCTCGAACGATGTCCTCAGAGTCAAGAGCGATGAAGAAGACATAACTCGTGCTATGTATAGGGAAGTGAAAAGGAAGGCTATACAAAAGAGAATGAAAAGTGAAGAGGATCTCGGGTCTTCCCCCTATACTTAGGATCAAGTAATCCTAAGTATAGTAGGCTGTCCACAAAGGGAAAACCGAGTAGAGAATGTACAGGGTCTATCCCCCCTATACTTAGGGTGAAATGCCCCTAAGTATAGGCAGCAAAACAGGGGTAGACAGAAACAAAAGAAATACCCGAAATGTCTCACATCCCCCCTATACTTAGGGTAAAGTGCACCCTAAGTATAGCATAATCACAAGATGGAGAAAGGGATGTGGGACTAAAGAATGTGGTGATATGGACATCTGGATCTATTTACAGCGGGAGATCAGTAAAGCTCAGGCGTGAGATGCATTAGATGTGAGTCAAAGACCACATCTCACGCAAAATGAATAGGGGCAATATCAACGACCCGCGGCTCACGATCTAGAAATGGCTTGAGCCGCTGGCCGTTCACTCGGAAGGTACTCTCAGAAGACAACTCAGATATGTCGATGCTACCGTTGTCGTGTACCTTCCGAACCAGATAAGGTCCTTTCCATTTGCTCTGTAGCTTCCCTGGAAATAGTCTAAGCCTCGCATCAAACAGCCATACTCTCTGTCCAATCTCAAAATGCTTGTGGCTGATATGAGAATCATGCCACTCCTTGACTCTCTCCTTATAATGTAGGCTGCTTGAGAAAGCTGAATCTCTAAGCTCCTCCAGGGCAGCTAGCTCTGCCCTCCTCTGGTCTCCTATACCATCTCGATCCATAAGTATGTCTGTAACTGCCCAAAGTGACTTGTGCCTCAGCTCAACAGGTAAATGGCATGGCTTGCCATATACGAGGCGAAAGGGAGATGTACCCAAAGATGTCTTGAAAGACGTCCTATATGCCCACAAGACCGAGTCCAAAAGCTGTGACCAATCCTTTCGGTCAGGGCGGACGACTTTCTGCAGAATAGTCTTGATCTCCCTATTCGACACTTCGGCTAGACCATTCGTCTGTGGATGGTACGGTGTAGCAACACGATGATCTATGCCGAACTCGCTAGCAAGTGCCTTCACCTGGTCGTTGATGAAGTGAGATCCCCCATCAGAAATGAGAACTCGTGGAACCCCGAACCGCGTGATGATATGCTTCCTCAAAAATCTGCAAACTGTCCTCGCATCAGCGGCTCGGGCGGGGATAGCCTCCACCCAACGACTCACATAATCCACGGCCAACAGAATGTACTCAAATCCCTGACTCTTAGGGAATGGACCCATGAAATCGATGCCCCATGCATCAAAAACCTCACAGAAGTGAATGGGCTGCATCGGCATCATATCACGCTGTCCACAAGTGCCCATCCTCTGACAGTCAGTACACCTCTTTACGAACTCATCTGAGTCCTTGAAGAGGGTAGGCCACCACAAGCCGGATTGGAGCACTTTCTGTGCCGTTCTCCTCCCAGAATGATGTCCTCCTGCCTCAAGCTTGTGGCAGTAAGTGAGGACGCTATGGTGTTCCTCCTGAGGAATACACCGACGCCAGACGCTATCCCCTCCTTCGTGGTAAAGGATGGGATCCTCCCAATGGTAAGACTTGGCCTTCGCTAGAAAGGTCTCAAGCCTCTGCCTGGGCCAATCTTGTGGGACTTTCCCAGCAACGAGAAAGTTCACAATATCGGCGTACCATGGGAGTGAGGCGATAGCAAGGATCGCCTCATCTGGGAAGGTATCTCTAATAGGATCAATCTGCTCAGAATCCTCAGGCTGCTCTAATCGGGAGAGATGATCCGCCACCACATTCTTGACTCCAGGCTTATCCTTAATCTCAATGTCGAACTCCTGGAGTAGAAGGATCCATCTAGTCAGTCTGTCCTTGGCATCCTTCTTTGCCATGAGGTACCTGATGGCGGTGTGATCTGTAAACAAAGTCACTCTAGATCCGATGATATATGATCTGAACTTATCCAGGGCAAACACTACGGCTAGCATCTCCTTCTCTGTGACCGTGTAATTCCGCTGGGCGGAATCCAATGTGCGGCTAGCATAGTGTATAGCAAATGGTACTCCATCCCTCCTCTGTCCCAGCACTGCCCCTACGGCAAAATCGGAGGCGTCCGTCATGATCTCGAATGGGAGAGACCAATCAGGCGGCTGGAGGACAGGAGCCTCAATAACACACTGCTGGAGAGTAGCAAACGACGAAAGGCACTTGTCATCGACAAGGAACTCGGTGTCTTTCATCAAGAGGTCAGTCAACGGCCGGGCAATCCTGCTGAAATCCTGAATAAATCTCCTATAAAATCCAACATGCCCCAGAAATGACCGTAACTGCCTCAAATTGGACGGCGGTGCGAGTTTTCTAATGACATCAACCTTGGCCGGATCAACCTCCATGCCCCTGTTGGAGATGATGTGGCCAAGCACCGTCCCTTGAGTCACCATGAAGTGACTCTTCTCCCAAGATAGCACCAAGTGATACTCAATACATCGCTGAAGTACTCGATCTAGGCAGTCAAGACAAGAATCAAATCCGTCGCCGTAGATCGAGAAATCATCCATGAAGACCTCCAAGCACTCCCCTACCATGTCCGAGAAGATCGACAGCATGCACCTCTGAAAAGTCGCAGGGGCGTTGCATAGCCCAAATGGCATGCGTCGAAAAGCGTATGTGCCGAAGGGACAGGTAAAGGTGGTCTTCTCCTGATCCTCAGGAGCGATGGCCACTTGGTTGTAGCCCGAGTACCCATCTAGGAAGCAATAATGGCTCTTCCCTGCCAGTCTCTCAATAATCTGGTCAATAAAAGGCAGGGGGAAATGGTCCTTCTTGGTGGCTTGGTCGAGTCTCCTGTAGTCAACACAAACCCTCCAAGAGGTGGGTACTCGTGTAGCAATCTCCTCTCCCGACTCACTGATCACAGTCGTGATGCCCGTCTTCTTGGGCACCACATGCAAGGGGCTGACCCACTTGGAGTCGGAAATGGGATAAATAAAACCTGCACCCCACCATTTTGATATTTCCTTCATCACAACCTCTCTCAGGTTGGGGTTCAGACGCCGCTGGAACTCACGCGACGGCTTCGCCCCTTCCTCGAGATAGATATGGTGGGAGCACACTGATGGACTAATCCCATGGAGATCTGCTACGCTCCATCCGATCGCCTTGCGGTTCTTTTCAAGAACCCCCATCAAACGGGATTCCTGCTCTCCAGTCAACTCGGCGGAGATGATGACTGGGTACATCTCAGGCTCGCCCGCAAGGAATCGATACTTCAGCGAAGTAGGGAGCGGCTTCAGCTCTGGAATGCTGGGTGCCGGCAAATCTGGCTGTGGAAGAAACTGAGTGAAAGCTGCAAGGTCGGCCAAATCTGCCTGGGAAAGTGAAAGCATACTCTCGCAAACTGGATCGGGAGAAGGTGGCTCAACTGTACTATCTCTGCTCGGCTCTGCATCTACCTCCTCCTCATCAATAGGCTCAGATGGACTCAGGTCTGGCATCTGATCATAGCAATCGGCCCACTCAGACTCTGAATCCGAGGGATCTGCATAAGAAACGGTGGCATCAGAACCACCGAAAAACAAGGTGGCCTCAGCACCACCATCACTAGTCATCGTGCTGCGATCGAGGACCGGCTCTGCTGCCTCAATGGTATCATGAACCAGGTCTGTGCTCTCCAGACTCTCCTCTGCTGTCATCTCTGCATCAGCTGTGTCTGAAAGTGAGAGGGTAGTCTGTGTCTCAAGGTCTGCCCAAGCTGCTTCATCATCTGTGATCACAAAATCACAGTCCTGGTGGATGTCTGGCTCTGCGTCTGTCAGCTGCTCTGAGTCAGTACTCGCATCTGAGCGGGATCTGAATCTGGCTCTATAGTCCTCGACCGTCTCTATTTTTATACTCTCGCCCTGGACGCGAAAGTACACCTTCCCGCTATCATGATCAGTCACCGCCTTGGCTGTGGCCAAGAATGGACGACCAAGGATGATGGGGGTATCGGTCACTGACTCAGGGATCTCCATGTCCAACACTACGAAGTCCACGGGGAATTGCAGGCCCTGAATCGTGACGATAACGTCTCGTAATAACCCCTTCGGCCTCTTGACAGATCGATCAGCGAACTGAAGGACTGTCCTGCTCTGTCGAAGAGTGCCCAACTCGAAGCGGTCGAGAAGGGCTGCCGGAAGAAGGTTAATCGACGATCCGCTATCTAGAAGAGTACGGTCGAACCACTGCTCACTGATCTGGCATCTGACATACGGGGCCCCTGAATCTGGCCTCTTGGCTGGCAGTCGGTTCTGGATCGCAAAGCACGTGGCTTTGGTCAGCACATGTATCTCTGAAGTGTGGTTCCTCCTCCTCCTCCTAACTGTAGTCCTCTCTCTCAAAGATCGCTGGAGAAGGGGGATGTGCTGTAAAGCCTCCTGGAGGGTCAGCTGGATATGGAATCGGTCAATCATGCTCTGGCTGAACTCCTCAAGCTCTCTCTTTTTTGGATCATTTTTCTTCCCCTTTCCCATCTGAAGGGCTCTAGGGAATGGGATCACTGGGTCCTTCTCAGATGAAGGACTAGGAAAAGGTCTAGACGGTTCAAGGACCGGATCCACACATACATCATGCACCACAGTGGGACCAGAAGAAAGTAAACCTTTTCCTTTATTAATAGCAGAGTTCCGAGATACATGAACACGAGGAAAAACAACATCTCTGTCTCTACAAACACCAGTGGCCTCAGTACCACCACGGGCTGGCTGCTCTGCTGCTGCTGAAGGTAGACGTCGTGCGGCATCAGTACCGCTGGCTGGCTCGGATGAATGGGTGGCATCAGTACCACCTCCTAGATCTGGTGAAGCGGCGGCCTCAGTACCGCCGGTGGGATCATCATCCTTGGTGGCCTCAGTACCACCGTCATCGTCTGGAGCGGCCTCAGTACCGCTCTCCTCCTCCTCCTGTGGCGCCTCGGGATGGTGCTCAGATGAGGCGCCGCCGCCTGCTGGGGTCCTACCGCTCCTAAGTGTGACAAAATCAGCATCAAATAGATCCGAAGAAGTATCATCAAATGGATCACTAGGAGTGGCTAACTCAGTATGTACTACCTGCTCAGATTTCCTCTTGAGGCTGTTTGGATTGGGCTCTATCTGGGCTGGTATGGCGGCCTTCCCTCTCACCAGGTCCCGCATCTCCTGGCGGAACTCATCCATCTCCCGTCGGAATGTAGCCTGCTGGTCCGTGAGGAGGCGGGCGATATCATCCAAGGCGGGGCTCTCGTGGGAGCCCGACGGGTGGCCTCGCTGTGGGTGAGGCTGCTGGAACTGCTGTGGTGGGTAAGAGGGGTAGGATGGAGGGTGCTGCTGGTATCCCTGGTGAGCCTGCTGCTCACGTCTCCAAGACTGTCCCTGCTGCTGATAGGGACGAGGACCATAGGATGACTGCTGCTGATATGCTGGGGGCTGCTGCTGCGGCTGGTGCTGGTCTCTCTGATGGGAGTACTGCCCTCCCTGTCCTGACGGCTGCTGCTGGGGCTGGGCACCACCACTCCCCCACCTGAATCCGGGATGGTCTCGTCGGATCCCAGGCTGGGGACGGTCTTACCAAATCCCGTTGACATCCATCAACGGCTCGGCATCAAAGGGGGCTGGCGGGAGTACTGCCAGAGGCTGGTCCGGCTGGTAGACCACCATCTGCATCTCTGGAGATGGTGGAGACTGGTAGGTGGGCTGCGGCTGCTGGTACGGCTCCGCCTGTACAAGGTGAACCTGTCTAGGCTGCACTGGGGTGCTGGAGCGCTGGGACGAGCTGCTGCTGCTGCCGGCGTCGCCTCGCGACTGAAGACGGGGCTGAGAAGCCGTCTGTGCCTCCTGGAGACACATGAGCTGTGTCTTCATGTCGCTCAAGACCTGTGCCATCTGCTCCATCTGCGTGATACTCTGGCACTGCTTCTTCTCTATCAGCTCCATGCGGTCCAACTTCTCGCTGATGATACCCATGTCTGCAGCTGATGACTCTGCCTGTGCTGCTGCGGCTGCAGACGAACTGGATGGACCTGCGTCTACCCGTGCTATCCGCTGGTACTGCACGGGTCCTGGCTGATGTGGCTGGGTCTTCTGAGTGTAGAGCCGGGTCTGGGACATCACCATGTAATTCTCTGCCATCTCCTCAAAAATGGCCCAGACCTGGTCGTGGTCCTTGGCGAAGTAGGACCCGCCGCAAGAAGCATTCACCAGGCCCTGTAGCTCTGGTGACAACACGCTGAAGAAGCTCTGAACTAGGTTCGGCTTCGTGATGTCGTGGTGCGGGCATCTATCCAGGAGCTCTCTGAACCTCTCCCAAGCCTCGTGAAACTGCTCGTTGGGGAACATGGAGAAGTTGCTGATCAGGGCCCTCGCTGCATTCGTCTGCCCGAGTGGATAGTACTTGTTCAAGTACTCGGTGCGGAGCTGCTCCCAGGTGTAGACAAATCTCCCCAAATGTTTCAGCCAGGTGGCTGCTCTATCTGCCAGTGAAAAGGGGAAGGCGATCATCCTGATCGTGTCCTGGTCCACATGTCTGTCGTGGACAGTGCTGCATATCATCAAAAACTCCTGGAGGTGGAGGTGGGGCTCCTCTGTAGCAAGTCCATGGAACCGAGGAAGCATCTGCAAGGTGTTCGGGGGGAACTTGAAGTCCCCCACGATAGCCGGAACCACAACCCAATGGTGCATCAGTGTAGATCCGGGGTTGTGCAACTCCCGCATCGGTCTAGGTGGTCCTGCTCCTCCTGCGGCTGCTGCCGCTGCGGCGGCGGCCGCGGCTGCTGCTGCTGCGGCTCGTGCATGTGCATCTGCATCCGGGATCTCCTCGGGCTCGCTCTGCGCATCTCGCTCTGCTCTGAGCCTCTCCAACTCTCTCCTCATCTCTATCATGAATGCTCCCTGATCGCGGAGCTGCTGCTGAACTGTATCGAGTGATGCGATCAGGGTGGAGTTGATCGCTCCCTGGTCTAGTACAATGTGCTCTGGTCGACGGGAGTGATCATCAGAACTGCCTGCTCCGGCCATCTCGACGTCTGCAAAATCAAATGAGCCCAACTCAGGTGCCGTCAAATGTATCAGTCTCTCCTCGGGCTCGTGTCTCTCAGGACGGTCAGAAAGGGGATCGAGGGGGAACAGGGTGGAGTCGTACTCGGGCTCGGAGAGCGGGTCTGAGCTCTCGCGAGACAACCTAGATGATGAGGTAGACGTGCCCGAAAGCGGTGCAGCCAGAGGCTGCCTAAGAGATCGTCTACCCATCATCTTGATCTGGCGAGTAGGGCGGATGAGATCTGGAAAAATTATGATCTAAAAACAAACCCCCGGTTCACCAACGCAACGCGAGCTGAAGACCGTGAAAGTTCGGTCAAATTATCTTGTCAATTTTATTTTGGTGAACACTCAAGATATCAGAGCGCTTACGTGACCTGTTGGGATATCCGCTGCTAACCCCAACCGACTGGCCCGCACGGAAGAGTCGGTAATCAGTCGGGTTTAGCAACGGGGGGCTCTACCTAGGGTGCGGGTCACTCTCTCGCGCATACAAACCAAGCAATGAGGGGGTTGCTCTCCCCAAGACAAAATTTTTAGGGTGAGCGAGTTTTAAGGTCAATAATCTTAGCAGTCCCAATTTTATGGTTACACTTTTTAGGTATTTTTCAAAGCAAACAAAACGCCTAACGAATTTTTCGATTCTCCTGATTATTAAGTCCAAAACAGGGGGGAGAAGTCGAAAAAGCCGATGCACGAGAAATCAATGATGCATGCAAAGTCAGAAATGCGTACCTTGCTCCAGCTCTCTACATGCAAAATGATCCGCGCATAAAATAAAGACAGAATTTAAACTAAGTTAAATGATGCAGCGGGAAGCCGAGTCCTAGACGAGCAACTTCTAGCGAAGAACCGTCTAACCGGTCACCGACCTCCAAGCCAAAGGGTCCGGTCTTGGCCCGTCCCTCCCCTGCCCGACAAATCGGGGGTAGGAGTAAGCGCTTTACAGGACGGGCTACGGCACGTAGGCTACGGAGGCTAGCGAGTCGGTTATTTTTATTATTTATTTTAAGTAGGTCCAATTACGGTCTATAGGAACAGATAAGCAATTAAGGTGTGTGGATCCTACTTAATTACGTCACAATCACCAGAAAGTCCTAAATCTAGGGGCTCGACAAAAACCGCGAAGAAAACCGGAAAATGACAGTAAGAAAGAAAAAGAAAAACCACGAAGAAAGCCGCGAAAAACTGCGAGGTCCTAATGGGTCCCCCGAGCACACCGGTGCTCGGCGAAACAGACCCGCTACAGTCACAAGTCCAAACAGTGTCCAAGTCCTGTCCCTGTATTATTACAATAATAATGAATAAATGAAAATTCTATCCTAATACCTCACCCACTCAACTCTCTCTCTCTCGCTCTCTCCTGCGGCTTCGTAGAGAAAGAAGCCGCCTCCAAGTTCCTCGGCTGCACCGGCTCCTCGAAAGTCGCCTCCGCGGTCCTCGGGCCCTCGCAAGACAGAGAAAAGAAGAGTGGTCAGACCAATAAAAAATAATCAAATGAAAAGAAAAAGAAATGAAGATACAAGTCAGGGTATATATGCAAAAATGAAAAATAAAATAAATACACAATATAAAACAAAAATAAAAATAAAAGAAAATCAAAATAAAACAAAATAAAACAAAAAGAAACTAGATACAAAAGCCGCGAAAAGCCGCGGACTCCGAAGAGCCACGAAAAACCGCGAAACGAAGAACGAAAAATAAAGACAAAAATACTACTAAGCCGTGCTCCCCGGCAACGGCGCCATTCTGATAACCGATCTGAATGACTAAGGTAAAGGTATAGAAATGGTCGTTGCGACCTCAGTCACTCAGACTAGTGTATCAAGAAAAATCAGACCACTCTAGCAAATAAATCAATCAAGCACAAAAGAAAGCGGCCTAGCTATGAGATTAACCTGGTACAGCACCCAGGGTCGAACACAAGGAGCACGGGTTGGCCAGAGGCCTACGAAGTAGTAAAAATAAAATAAAATACAAGGATTTTTAGTTGTTTTTAATAATTTTTATATTTTTTTGGATTTTTAATATAATGAGAAAATAAAAGAAAGCAAATAAAAGCACACTTGAGCAATTTATTAAAAGCACCAAAAATCAAGCAAAAATTCAAGAAAAATTGTTTTTATGTTTTTTAGGTTTTTTTAGTGTTTTTGGTGAATTTTTGGGATTTTTCTAAGGTGTATTTTATTTTCTAAAAATCAAACTGTGCTAAAAAGACAAGGTACTGTCCAGCCAGGCCCAAAATCCAAAAATAAAATATTTAAGGATCTCAAAGGGACCTGGAGATAATTTTCCTGTATACTAGATAAAACAAGGAAAATTAGGGCACCAAAATTATTGTTTTTGGATTTTTAGATTATTTATTATAATTTTTATGAGTTTTTAGATGTTTTTAGATTTTTAGGGTTTTTGCTCAATGAAAAATAGCCAAAATTGGCTAGAAAATCAAGAAACACACAAAGAACAGTAACTAATTTTTTTAGAATTTTTGGAGGTGTTTTTATATTTTTTTGGGATTTTTAAACCTAGACAGTAGCTAAAATAGATGTTTTTGAATTTTTAAAAATAACAAACAAAATCAAAAATGTCCTCAAAAATTCTCAAAAATCCTACAACATGGCAGGAGCCATGTGTCAAATTTTCATCGAATTTGGAGGTGGTTTGATATTTTATTCAAAAATCAAAAGGAGGGCACAGTGCACAGGGACTTAAGTGCAAATACCCGAAGATCTGGGGGTCCAGGTGCAAATAACCCAGCAAGTCACGCGCTTGGCGCGTGCCTGGGGCACTCAGGGACCTTCTGGTAATAAAAAACCAAGTCCTAGGACCTTTTGGTAACTCGTACCAAAAAGTCCAGGGACGGTTATGCAATTAACCCACTAAAATCCGCACATGCTCAAATAAAACGTTCACAGGGGTATCGATGCAATTACCAAAAAGTATTCATTCATTCATAAACCAACCAGAACTACAGGACTAATACTGCAAATAAACCAAAAGTACACGTGACGAAGCACGTGGCTCACACAAACAGGGGTATAAATGCGAATATCAACAAGCACGAGGTCCAATGTGCAATTTACCCTACGTAAATAAAATGCATAAAATATTTACAGGACTGGAATTAAAAACACAAACGACGAAGGGGCCTAAGATAAATTACCCCTTTATTACGCCGACGGCTGGATGAGCGCCACGTAGATGATCGGACGGTCCTAGTGAGTGGCGCCTCTCTCTCCTTCGCACGTGGGCCGATCGACGGTGCAGGGCGAGGCACGTGGAGGATCTAACGGTTGGCAGTGCTGGTGCCTCTCTCCTCTGCGCTAACGGTCCGGATCAGCCCCTCGATGGGATCAACGGTGCCTGCTCCTCCGTGGATGGACGATCAAGATGAAAACTGGGGAGCTACGGGTGATCGGACGGTGATGGAGGTCCCTCGAAGAACAGGTGGCCGGCGAGTTTCGCCGGCCTCGTATGCGTGCTAGGGTCCTCCTCAGCTGCCTCCAAGGATCGGAGAAGATCGGCGATGATGTCCCGCAGCTGGTGGTGGCCTCCGATGGCTCAGCCGAGCCCTGGAAGGGCTCCGGCGAGCGCGGCGGCGATGAGCTCCTGGCCTGGATGTGAGGGGGCCTCAGATGGCCTCCTCTTGACCTGCAAAACAGCTCAAGAGCTTCGCGGGTCGAGGGCAAAGTGCCTCGACCCGAAGAAGCGGCGTGAGGGTGAACTGTGGGTCGGGACGAGCGAGCTCCGGCGAGCGGAGGACGGTGGAGCTCGAACCCCAGCTCCTGTGCGAGCTGGGTTGAGTGAAGGGGCGGAGAAGGTGCGTCGAGGGATGGCGGAGGTGACTGAGTGTTCCGATGATCGAGAAGATGTACGATATAGCCGGAATCAAAGGAATACGTCGGAGCTACGAATTGGGGGTAACCAAAAATTAAACGAAATGAGAAGACTAGAAGGTTACCTGGGTGGCGTGGAAGACTGTGCTGGAGCTAAGGTGGCTCCTGGTCGTCGCCTCGAAGGTTGTCACTGCCTGAGGCTCGAGCTCCTGCACGGGGCGGAGCACGGCGGCGCAACGTCGCCGGATCAATGGTCCGGGCACCCCCTCCTCACTGCGACAAAGGCAACCGCGAGCTGTCACCTCAGGGATTGCAATGGAGGTCATGGGAATGAGAGTGGCGAGCCAAAGATAGAAATGAAGTGCGGCGGAGCTCGGTTTTTATGTGGGTGCAGGTCCGGGAAGAAGAGCTCGGGTCCGGCTCGATTGAGCACGGATCCCTAGGATCAATGTCGGGCGAGATTCCCGGATACCTGGGGAGTAATTAGGACCTTGGATTAGGCGAAATGGTGATCGGGTCTGGTGGGAATAAGTGGGAGAAGTTGGGTCCGCGAACCAGACCCGGCTCTGGTGGTCCTGGGGGGGAAGTTGACCGGGGGTCAACAATCCCCCGTGGACCAATCAGAGCCCGCCAAGCCATAAGTTTTTATTTGATTTTTTTTGGGACATTAAATGATCGAATTTTCAAAAACTTAAAACATGAAATATTTTTAATTTATTTTTTTCTATTTTTTGTGATTTTTAATTAATTTTTGGAAATAAAAATAAGGTATTTACATAGTATAGCTATACATAGGTATATATACAATATAGGGTTTTTAATTTTGATTTTTAATTAGTTATTTTTATACATTTTTATTTCTATTTTATATTTTATTTATTTATAGAATAAAATGAGGAATAAAAGGCTATTTTTATTTTATATACATAGAGGAAATAAATAGTTATGTACAACTATATACATGGCATATATACAAGATATTTTTGTAATTTTAATTTTTGTTATTTTTATTTGATTTTTGTTTTGTTTCTTTTTATTTATTTTATTTAATATCATAGAATATTTACAAAGAGTTTTAAAAATAAATAAATTTATTTACAAGGTGAAATAAAGAAAGGATCATGGTCTATGTACATGGTGAAAAGATATTTTTGGATTTTTGATTTTTAATTTTTTTATTTTGTTTTTAATATCTTCTAAATATATACACAATATATACAAGCATATTTTTGGGTGAGGAAAATATAATTTTATTTATTTACATAAATATTTACACATGAGCCCCTATCTCCCTCTACTTTGGCTTTTATGCGGTCAGGCCCATGCTGAGCCCTCCCTTGGGTTAGGTTGCTCAATATTTATTCTAAATATTTCCCTCTTTTTCTTTTTCTTCTTTATTCTTTTATTTTTGCACAAAAACATGCTAATTATAAGTATTTACACAATGCATGCTTTTGCTAATTATTCCTATTTACACATATCTACATGCATTTGCATAGGTTTTTGTAGCTAAAATATAAGAATAAAGAGTGATGAATGGGTATTCATCACATAGTCATGTCAAGTGAGGCGTATCCGATAGTCCATCAAAGCGCTTTTAAAGGGTATATTTCACTAAGCCCCCTCCGATTTTTGCATTAAGTATTTAGTCTTGTAAATATTTTGTTATGTGTAATAATTTAGGTAAAAATTGCATATGGACCTTTCAACTTCTGATTTTTGCACTTAGATCCAATCCACATCAACTAACGTGATCTCCTACGTGACACACTTTTCGGAAAAGATGCATCATGTATTCTGTAGTATATGGACATGTTTCTAAATGCATGTAATGTTTCTATAATTGGCAAAAATGTCCCTCTAAACTGTAGTATTTTATTTTCTTATATTTTACATTTTAAATATTTTCCTTCTTTTAAAAATCGTAGGCAAATTATGGTAAGTGCCTGACATTGTGATTGATCATGCTTAACTTTTATTTGGCATTAAACTTAATTTATATATTTACTAAAAATAGAAAAACTATTTTTGTTTTTCCTAATTATTAAATACCATAAAAATATAAAACCTCTTCCAAAAATTCAAAAAAAATATAATATTTGTATTAATATATATTCTACCCTATATCCAAAAATTACTAAAGAATACAAAATATAAAAGCTAAAAATTACAAAAACCTAAAAAACTTATAAAAATTAACAAAAATTATTGAAAAATCTAAAAATATAACTTTCTATTTATGATTTTTTATAATGTATACTATATATTAAAAATAGTTTTAGATTAATTTTAGACTTATTAATATTTATTAAACCTAAAACAAGTCTGGCTAATTAATTTGGCCATTTTTTGTACATTTTATTACTTTAAAACTACATTAAAATTAGAAAAAAAATCTATAAAAGTTATCATAAATAGAGTAAAACATAAAAAAAATACAAAAACTTTTTATCTTATGTGTTTTGATTATATTTACATATAATTAAAAATATAAAACCATATATATATATATATTATATCACATATATTACTTATGTAGTATATAATATAATGATTATTATATCTAATTATATATTTAATTTCAAAAATTAAAAAGAAACTAAAATTTTGCTAAAATAAATATTAAAAATTAAATATAATTAAGCTAAGAAATATTTAATAAACTTAAAATTTAATATAATTTTGCAAAAAATTAATATAATTTAATATAAAAAATTAAAAAGAAAACATAAAATTAAAAATCTAACTATATAAAAATAAACCATTTAAGATCCATAAAAATTAAATATAATTAAAACCCCATAAAAATTATAAAAATAACAAATAACAAAAACACACAAATAATTATTATTAATTAGAAATAAGTAATTACTAATTAAGCTATACAATGTTTGCTCTCAGTGGTTCAACACTCTACTACTTGTCAATGTACATCTTCTTGTAGAGTTATAATAAATTTTAGCTCACATTTGCACCTATCTGATTTATCTATTGTTTGTGGGTTGATTATTTTTGAATCGATCGGTTCGAGTGCCATGCATTGTGAGAGCAGTCGATACAACGATTGTCTGATCCAACTTGTCGGACACAGCATGTCGTCCAAGACTGGACCTTGGTACCATGTTCTGATCTTTGAGGTTACCTATGGTAGTTGGTCAACTTCGATAATCTGACTAGCCAGTGGTGGATAGACTAGAGCATAAGTTGGCAAGTTGGTGTTCTTCTTGCTTGTAGAGAGGTGGTCATTTGGTGTGTTAAAGGCGATCCTTTCAGCGATTCCAGACTTCTTTTTTTCTTCCCCTCTTCTACCAGTGGGGATTTGTGGAAGGTTGGATGCTTTGATGCGGCGTTTCTTTTGGGCTAGCTCAGGTGACTCATTTCCACTAGTCAGTTGGAGGGTGGTGATGCTAGATACGACAAAGAGGGCCTTTCTAGTCAAATGGATCATATGCGTGGAGGATCTGATCTTTTATGCTCTTTGGTCAGAGGATTCTATGGGGTGACGATGAATTTGGATAGTCATATTGGTAGGTGGGCCAAGCCATCAAACTTCTAGCATGGGGTGAGTGCGGTACTTCCAAAGATGTCACCGCACTTGAAACCTATCTTGAGTGATGACAATTTTTTTCACATGTGGATGGATGACTGGATGGTCCAAGTGCCTTATATGATTGTTATCCTCGCTTGTTTTCTTTGGCAGCGAACCAATGGATGAATGTTAGCAAGGTTTGTTGTGATGGTTCTTGGACACCTCAATTTAGAGCTCAGAGATCGACACCACTCTACAAAGTTTTTGGATATGGTTGAATCACCTTTTTGGGTGGTTGGCCCCTCAGGGGGGGGTATGATCATTGGACATGGGCTGATGGGTTATTTACGATGAAGAAGGCTTATAGGATGTTATGCTTCGATGGCTTTTGACCTAGGATCAGCCAAGTTGTCTTTAGGGTAGATCTAGTGTTAGAAGGCCCCACGTAGAGTGAAGGTCTTCTTGGGGCTCTTAGGAAGATGGCGGGTTATGGCATCTGCTAGGGCGGGCTAGATTGTTCCTTGAGGTTGGAGATTCCTGTCTATGCTACTAGGATTGAGTGAAGGACATTGACAGTCTCTTCTTTCTTCGTTTGTAATCAAGAGAGATCTGGGAGGAAGCAACTTTATCTAGTATTGCATCATTCAGTGCCAGAATCAAATGGGACATCTAGGACGGTCGATGAGTGCGATAAGGTTCATGTGGTCTTTATTCTTTGGGTATCTGGTTAGCAAGAAATGGTGTCATCCTACGCGGGTAGAGGTTTTATGCTTAAAATGTAATGGAACATGTCAAACTCTTATGAGAATCTTGATCTTTGTAATACAAATTGTGAATAGAAGTTTTTTCGGTTGTCCGTCTTTAAGGCTAGGCGTCTTTTTCCTTTTAAAAATTAGCATATGTGTTACTTGCATGAATTTTGTTGTAGTTCCTCCGATCCTTTTTCATTCCATTGCTGCTTATATTTAGTGTGCTCTATGTAAGGAGGGATGTGGAGGGATGGGGAGGAAAAGAAGAGGTTCTAAAGGTGGGATGGGAAGGAGGTTAGGAGGAAGAGTCCATTCTGGAGGATTTTGAAGGGGAGGAGGGCTATGGATATATGGGAAGGATGAGAACGAGGTAGAAAGAAAATAGTTGGGAAAGAAATGAGAAGAAAATAAGAAGAGTAGGAAAGAATAAGAAATCAATGGATACATGGTATACACATGCTATTCTGGTTCATTATTATGTAAATATTAGATTTTTAAATGAATAGGTAAATAAAGTGTATTGGTTGTGATGTTTTAGAAAACGCGTAATGGTTGTTGGTTACCAGTGGCAAGTTCCCACTACATCTTATGATGCATCCTTTGCAAATTGGAGGATTCATCCTTGGGAACTTATCAAATAATAATAGGATTTTTATCAATTGTGCCCCTCCGAGATATTGCAATATCAGTTATGCACTTCCCCTTTTTGGAATATCAATTGTGCCCCTAACTTCTTCCACAATGATCACTTGTGCCCCTTGGGCAAGTTTGTCATCAATCCTTATCCTAAACAATCGTTAATTTTGGGGGATACATAGGTAAGTAATTAAAAAATGAAGGATAAAAAAAATTCTTCTCCCTTTCGTGTTCTTCCTCCCTCCAATTTCTTCTTCTTCCTCCCTCCCCCTCCAGGCCAGCCTCCGTCGTCGCCCTACCCCCTCCAGGCCATCCTTCTTTGCCCCACCTCCAGGCCCTCCACCTCCGTTGCCCCTCCCGTTCCAGGCTCTCATCCGTCGCCCCTCCCCTCCTCCTCCACCACTCCCCCTCTAGGCACTCCTCCTTCACTGTCGCCCCTCCTCCTCCCCTGGTCGACGCCCTCCTCCTCCCCAGGTCGACCCCTCCTCCTCCTTTTGTAGCCGACACCCTCCTCCCTCCCCTCATTCTCCTCCCGAGATTGACCACCGCCTCTACCCCTCCCCCTCCTCTTGTGGCTGGCACCCCTTTCTCTCCCCTCCCCCTCCTCAGCCCTAGATCGACCCCTCCTGTTGCCCCTCCCCCTCCTCCCCTGGATGATGCCCTCCTCCCACCCCTCCTCCCCAGGTCGGCCCTCTCCTCCGTCCCATTCTCCTCCTCACCTTGTCATTGTTATCCTCCCTCCCCTCCTCCTCCTCCCCATATCGACCCCGCCTCCCTCCTCTCCCCTGGCGGACACCCTCCTCTTCTCTATCCCTAGTGACAAGCACATCCTCCTGACCAATCTTATCCTCTGCAAGGCCCTCGCCTCCGCCACTGCTTGTTGCATCGCCCCCTCCTCCACCTCCACTGCCACACCAAGTCCACCTTCACGACTCCTCCTCCACCATCTCATCGATGACTCCGTCCCCTCCCTCTCCACTCCGTCCATTTTATGCAACCTATGTTCTTAGAAGTTCGCCCAAGTCAACAAATTCGACCTGAAAATAAGCATAGAGATCGTGATCGACATTGAGAAGATCGAGAGTGATGCATTTCCTGGCAGATCGAAGGGACAGATCGAAGGTCATGCGGTTGTTCGAGAAGCCCGGGATCGACCAACAGTGAGGAGGAGGAGGGTCGAAGGAGGAAGATGGTTGGGGATGTCTGGATACTTATGCCCCTCTAAACCGCACCATGGTTTTGAAAAAACCATGGTTAAGTTCAACTTATTGACGGTTAAAGTAACGGAGGGGCAGAAGTGATAGAACAATAAAAAGTTGGGGGCACAACAGATATTCCTAAAAAGGAAGGGACGTAATTGATATTGCAATATCTCGAAGGGGCACAACTGATAGAAACCCATAATAATAAGAAACCCTGTTGAATATTTTGTAGAATTCTATGGTTTTGAAATTAGAAACTAGAGAGTAATTGTTCAAGTATGATATTTTGAGTATTGGTCTTCATACATTAGTTTTTTGGATCTGGATAAATAACTCAGTATGTACCATTAATTTATGGAAATATAGAGAGAAGTTCGATTTTATTTCTAGAAAAATATTTTTGACAAAGATAGGGCATCTTACCAGACAATAGCCATGAACATGTAAATCATGATCACTTGAATGACATGTTGAATGAAGTGCAATGACGACATGAGGGAAGATCCACACTTAAACATACTAATGTTCTGATTTTTGGATTGGATCGGAGGGAAACATGCTTGTGTAGATTTGACAGGAGTTTTTTCGCTGGTGGGGTTAAAGAGCGGGACCTTCACAGCGGGGCATGTTGCCCTTAAAGTTGCCTCAGCAAAAGTGGTGAAGTGTGAGAAAATGTGCATTGAGAATCAACATGCATTCATTCCTTTTGGTTTTGACACTTTTGGTTTCTTAACATCAGTAATTGTTGAGCTTTTGAAGATGGTCCAAAAAGTCATGAGCAACAATGTTCTGGTTCCTAGGTTTATGGATGTAGTGTTTAGAAGAATTGGTTTTGCAATTCAAAAAGAACTAGCAGCACAGCTTGTTACACACTTATCTCCTATTTTTATGTAATTTTCCTACATTTTAATTTATTAAAGAAGGAAACATCAACTTGAATAAATTCAATATGGCATGCTTTGGGATGTTGAGGTATCAATTTATCCGAATATTAGTATACTTGATTGTTGTTATTAGTGACTGTTACCGATGAAAAAGTGGTGAACATAACCACATCAAAGGATATGTATGATGTGGTGAAGTTTTTGAGGACTGTATTGAGTGATAAGGATGGATTTTTAAGAATTATAAATGAAAGGAAGAAGGAGACTTTTGTGTTAAAATTGAAAAGGATGAATATTTATGCATGTTGCAATATTTTGAATCATGTTAAAGGGATTTATCTGTTAAACATTAAATAAAATGTCAATGCAAAATGAGGGACATTATCAATAGTAAGGACGAGTTAAGGGGTGGGCTTTAATGCAAAATGGGAAATGTTTAATGTAAAAAGAGGGAGAAGGAATGGCTTTCTTTTATTTAACCTCCCAACTAAATTAACTATTTAACCACTAAAAGCATTAATAAATTTATTTAAGAGCAGTAACTAAATCTATCTATTTAATAACTTACTGTTTGTTTTTTAAGCTGCTTATTGTTATTAATTAACAGTAACCCAAAGTGTTCATTTAAATAAATTCTTATTGTTTATTTAATTAACAAGCTGCTGAGCAGCTAACTGCCAATTATCTGATAGTAATTAGAGGTGTTCATTTAAGTAAATTCTTACAGTATTTAATTAACAAATTGTTGACTATTGTTGTTTGATTAATAGTAATTAAAGTTGTTCATTTACCGATTGTTTATTTGAATAAAATGGTTAAAAGCATATGTGTATGTGTTCTTATTCGCACGAGAGCTCTATTATGGAATGGTTATACATAGCATGTACATTTAAATGGAACCATAACTGAAATTATTTGGATTTTTATTTAAAAAATGGCAATGTTTGAAACTCTGAGTTTATTGAATTTGATTCAAGACATGCTAGTGGCATATGAAATATTATGTATAGATTTTATATTAGACTAATGCAAAAAGTACAAGATTTTGAAGTATAGTAGTATGAGTACTGTCAATCTAGTTTTATATCCATTGATACATGAGAATACAAGATGAAGTTGGTAATTATATGTTATTCCCAAATAAATTTCAAACCCTAATGTTATTGTGCGCTAAGCAACGTGCAAAATAAGGAAGATTGAGGATTGAATTTTGTAGATGAAATGAAACCGAAAGAGAGTCATGAACTCCGAAGGTCTTGGGATGAAGTATATGTAGCTGGTTGGGTCGTATGTGATTTATTAGATCGCGAGGGAATGTGGGAAGGACTGCCCTAAAAGGAGGTTCCTATCTTGAGACGGTGATGCTTTATCTATGAATGTTGGAATGGGGATAATACCTTTCTTAGCTCCCTTAACTAAAGAAATAATTGGGTTATGACTCCAAAACTACTTCATATATACCATGGATGAATATATTGAATTTCATTTTCTTAGAAAAAATGGTAGAAAAATAAATATTATGTATACATTTGAGTATATTAGTAGTTCATTTCCTTAATTATTACGCCATAATCGTTTCAATGAAATTTTGTATATTTATGAAAGATTCACTTTGTTACTTGATTAAATACGAAAGTGTCTCAAATATGTCACTCTTAGTAATTAAGTACATGATATAATCATGCATTCGTAATATAGGATTCGTTAGTTTACTCCACTATATATGCCCTTTTTGTTTGTATCATTTTATTGCCATATAATAGTCGTATTGGGCAACTTTGCTCGTAGTTTAAAATTTGTGACCTGGTTAAATAGATTCTATAGGAACCAACTGTAACTGATTACTTAGAGCAGTGAGCTACCTATAAGGTAGCCAAGTTGCTTATTTTGTATCGTTTTGTTAAACAATGTAAATGGTCTACATCATTTTGAACTCGAATTACGTGTACATTTTTTTGTAAAATGTAACTCATTACCTTTATGTATATTGTATGACACATGAAATGCTTGTTGAGTTAAGTTATGAGCAATGGATGGCAAAAATGGTAATATAGCAAGAATACCAAACTATTCATCGTTGAATGATTGAATGAATTTTGGGATGGAATTTGGTTTCCTAGTCTGGACCTTACGGTATATAACTAGGTTGGATTTGGACGGGATGCAACACAGTTGATCTATCTTGACATAATAGACTACATCTCTCGACCTCTAGGCACTTTTTGGACAGCAAACTATACAAATGTCTTAGTTCGACGACTGTATAGAATTTTAGTTAACCGTTTGTGTGCATCTCGATGTTTTTAAATTTAGAGATATCCTTGATCATTGCGGTGCTAAGGGTATGTTTGATTATTGGGATGGGGTTGGTTGGAGCAACCTTTTGTGAATAGTAGATGTTTGGATCGTTATGAGGGTTGTAGATGATTGGAATAAGTAATATGATGTGATGTCACATTGATTTGTGATGGAATTCCAATCCAAAAATGCAAGAAGTAAACCGATTTACCTCAGATAACCTGTTAACCAAACATACCTTAAAAGTAAGAGATAAGTGATAAGAAATGTGAGTTTTGTCCTAAGAACAACTCACATTTCCCACCTTAAATGGAACCTTGTTCTTGTCCAAGCTAAGTGGATGAGAAATCCTCCAACGAACCATCTTATCTACGTGATGGTTCAAAACAAGTGATTAACAATAAAAGACAATTCTTGGATCCCTATCCCTTCAACCATTTTTCGGCTTACCAACAGCCAACCCAATCACTAAACTAGAAGACAATATTCATTACGAAATCTACTGTACGAAAGCGGTACATGGTATTAAATTATGCATTTCAGTAACAGCTCATGCAACGACAATTTAAAAGATATCAATTGCTTCAGGTCCATTTCATTAGAATCCTTCTTAATGGCGTGTCACTCTTAAATCCTCTCCATGGATCCAATGGTTAGGCAAGTTGTCCTCTTCCCATCCTCAACACCAGGTTCGAATAGCTTAGCATTTTTAAAAGCAACAAATAAAATATCCCTAGCCCAGGAGATCTCTTTTTCAATCAATATTAATACATGAGGTCACCGTCACAAAGAAATCCGAGAAAATCCAACATCACATCAACGGGTATGTGCATCTTTGGAGAGACGAGAGCTGAAACAACATCACAAGGATTTCCAGCAAATGAAGAAACTATAAAGGTTAAGATTTTCAAGCATCCATTTGCTGTCATCATTGGCTGTGGAAAGTACACATAGTCACTTAATCACAGTCCTGACAGGCACTTGTGAAGCTGTTAGTTGCCATCCAAAGATAAGACAGCGAATGGGGAAAAAAGAGATGGATTAATGTATATGTATGGTATCCATATCAGTGTAAACAGTCTGCGTAAATATAGATCCTGCAGTTTACAGTTGAATGTTTAGCATAAACACGGAGATGTTAACGTCGAATGTAACATTACCATCACGAACCACAAGCTATGAATAGGTAATCTATGGATGCACAAAGATTATATTGTATGGAACGCATAAGTATATAACAGATCAATCTTTATCCTGAAGAACACGATCGAGTACAAGGAGGACCTCCTTCTGTATATGCGTCTGTGACAGTCGTTGCATGTCTCTGTCGATTACACCCAATGTTTTGTTCCCATTGGTTGGATCAATCCAACAGTTCCTGATGGATATGGAGGGGCAGACGTGGCTTTGTTAAGACCATTTGCAGCGGATGGAGTTGCAGTGTTTGGCAGTCCTGAGGAAAGAGATTAAACTGGAAGTGTTCACGTCAACGTTGCTTTCTAAGCTGTGTGTTCCGTGAACTGTCTATGGACCTTAAATAATGCATCAATAGTATAAAGAATTTTCCATTTCAGTCGTGGAAAAGATATCGTGATACTTATCTTTCATCTTTACAAAACAAGAACCGGTATTGGCTTCTTCGTCTTGTGTGTATGCTGACGCCTATAATTGAAAAAGAAAGGTTGCAATGGCTTCTTCAATGATATACAAAAGTCTTCAGTTGCCACCAGGCTTTTTTAGGGATCTAAGTACTCACTTGTTGGTTGCTTTAGTTTGTTCACAGTCTATCAAACATGTAGGCCTCTTCGAAAAGTTGAAAGCTTAGATCTCTTAGCAGTGATATAGCAGCCTAAATGATGTCTCAAGAACTTGGTCACACTGCAAGAAAATTGACTTAAGATGATGAATAATTTGAATATTCCTTGCCATATCTTCCGATGTTAAAGATATAACAATGAATATTATTCATTGTCAATTCACCGTTTGTACTTAGAATAGCAACGGATGTCATATTTATTGTTAAGGTCCATATAACAACGATTTTTCAGTTGACTTATTCGTTAAAATTTATATTGATCATTGCTAAGATTAGCAACAATTAGAAGAAAAAGTCAACAAATAACCATTGTTATATGATTCGTTGTGAGGAGTAAAGCAACGAATACGATTATTCACTATGAATTTAAAGAACTAAGCAACAAATAATTTTCATTATTATATATTTAACTACAAAAGATATGGCAATGGATATTAAACTACTCGTTGCCTTAGGTCAATTTTGTTGTAATGCCACTACGTTGATAAAAATATAAGGACTTTTTAGTATACTTATTAAAATAATCATCATTAATTAAATTGGAATAAAGTTAAGTTATTTGAAAAAAATGGGCATTGATCAGTGCCTCATCCATTTGGATTCCTCCATTGCGTCATTTATATCTTTATCCCATATTTTGCTTATCCTTGATAGCAAACTTTCTTAACTTTTATTACATCTATTCAACTATTTCTTATATTTCTTCTACGATTTATCATCTTTTCTTACTAATTTATTTTTGAGTTTATAACACTTTGTTTATTTCTTCATTGTATATTTATTATGTATATAATATCCATGTTTATAATATTTTACTATTTGTAATTGATATACTTTATACAATCGATAGTAGTGCATTCAATTAATTTTCATCTTAGAAACAAAATAATAATAATAATAATATTTTTATATTCTTAAAAGTTTCCTATATTATTTATTTTTTATTTATATTAAAATCAGATGAATTACATTATATATCATATAATACTATATAATATTAGAGAATAGGGAGTATGCACCAATATGCATACAAGTTTACATGCACCGGTGCTACAAACATCAACTTCTTTTGATTTTTTACAATGAAACTTTGGACGAATAGATCACCATAAATCACCATGGTGTCATTCCAAATTCAACATAATTCAACACTTACACCCCCTTCATCAAGACCATCGAATTTTAACTGTCTTAAAATTGATGAAATGCATCCCTTCTGGATGGACAGGTTAGGAATGTTTATTCCATATGAAATTTAAAACATGTATTCTTCTAATCATTCCAAGTAGATTCTCCAAAGTTTCATTTTTAAAAAAATCAAAAAAAGTTGATGTTTGTGGTATTGGTGCATGTAAATTTGCATGCACCTTGGTGCAGACTCCCTATTTCCATAATATCATACTATATATATTGTCTAATAATATATGACTAGTTATTATACAATGCTATATATTATAGTATTTTATTTATTAACAATATATGTGTGTGTTTGTATTGTTTTTAATAAAAAGAATAAGTGTTGAATAAAACTAGTCGAAAATTCAATTTAAGTAGAACATACATATTTATAAATAACTAGATACTCTATTGAATTTCATAAAAAAGAAATTTTCCTTCAGAATAACATTATGAAGGAAATTAATTTTCCACTTTCTTATAAAGCCTCTTCAGCATCCTCCTTTACCTCCTCCTTGACCTCCTCGTATCGTCTCCTGATTCTCTTCACGTGTAGATTATTTTTGTTTTTTCTATCTGACATTCATTGCAAATGCATTGGAACATGTAGGGTTCTGGTTGATGACTCATATGTTCATTGGTTCTTCTTCCAATCATCGACTGATCTTTGATGTGGTTCTGATGGAGGTTCAGTAGGCTTGTTGATCCTTACTCCAATTGTTGATCTTCGAGATGGTTCTGGAGGATGTTATAGCATTATTGTACTAATTCCATGTATTTGTCTCTCAAATTAATTTTCCTCAACACTATGCAAACTGACATACACTCTAAAGGTTCATCATAGTGAAATAATGTATCTCGTATCCATGTTACTTACATTTTACTGCTCTTTGTCGGATGTGTTCTGGCACCTAACAAGTTTTGGAAACGTGCTTCCCACTCTCCACTCAATATATATATATATATAGGATTTCTTTCAAATAGGACTTGGTCCTTCCATCCCTAAGGAAGGCCAGCCTCTTTTTTGTATAAAACAGGATGACTTTAGTAGAATACATATATCGTTTTGTATTATAATGTGAAGTTTTAATGTTTGTATTATAAGGCGCAGTTTTGTATGCGGCTTTATATTTATAACGTGCATCTATAATACAAATTGTATACGTATTCTATTAAAGTGTTCGTGATTTATACAAAAAAGGGCCAGCCTTCCTGAACTCCGGAAGGACTGCGTCCTATTTGAAAGGGCCCCTATATATATATATATATATATATATATATATATATATATATATATATATATATATATATATATATTCCTCTTGTATGAAGAAGGCCATTGATCTTTAGACCACTAAATATACCCATATCCTTTAATGTAATAGTCGCATCTTCAAATCTAAGATGAAAGATAGGGGTTTCAGACTGCCAACATTCTAATAAACTCATTAACAATGTAGGATCTATATGTACCCTTCTTATATTCACAACACATGAATATCCAAACAATCCAAAAAGACAATCTATAACTGCAATTCTTTTTGCAAAATTTCATTAAGCGTCTCATTATGCTTGACAAACTGAATATGCAAAAATCGAGTTATGTCATTTAATTTATGTGTATAGCATACAACCTAATATTTGTGAAAAATAATGATCAATCTACTAGGCTTGGAAGAGCGATGCTCATTCTACAAATACAAAACTGATGCATCCATTGGAGCGAGCAATTTGTCAAGGTATTCTATCTACATTTAATAATCACTTATGTTAAAGTGAATAAAATGAAATATGAATAATAAACCAATCTTATTAATAAGATAATAATACAAAATAATTCGCAAAAATAGTTGTTTTTTTGGTAAAAATTCGAGAACAATTGTATCATTGTTTTTTATATGGATAGTTTAATAGATTGTGACCGGACAGTTTCCTCGACCCTAAAGTTTGACAAATTAAATTCACTCCAATTCTGTTCATTTTCTTCTTTGGATCTTTATGTTGACAAGTCTTCATCTTCATTCGATTGTGAAGGACCACCAAATTCTCAGCTAGTGTAACATTTGTTGGCTTGATTAAAGTAGGTTGTCATATAATTTGTTATTTCATTATCCTCTAAATGTGAAAAATGTTACCTTAAAGGATGGCATGTCGTTTGATCAATGGAGTTTGCTTCTACATATAGGTGGATGAAGTTTACTTCATTGATAGAATACATATAGGTGGATGAAGTTTACTTCATAGATTGAATCAGTCAGTTCTAAAGTGGATTGATCGTCTGATAGTAAAACTAGAAGAAAAGTCGCTCCTTCATACAACCACTTATATAGTAATGACTTAACGATCAAACTATCCATTGGTGACTTTAGAAACTTGACCAACAGATTAACATAAGTCATTTGACATGGGAAGATCATCATTCTTTTTTTACTGTCAATATAGTCTAAGCAGATATGCTCATATATGTCCACTCCAATACAACAATATAGGTACATTGTTGCATGCAACATCTAATGAAAATTTCACATGTATGAATAATTAAACAAATTTATAAGGCGCCGAATTAATTAGATGAATGACTATAAAAGGTTTGATGTGTACGCTAATATTTAGATGAATGAATAAATAAAAGGTTCGATGTGTATGATGCATTGGATCTTTTCTTTCTTCATATGATGTACTAATTTAGATTTAGATCTCTATTTTCATCTATAAAATATAGAGTTTACTTCATACAAAAATATTATTAATTAATCCAACTAATTTGATCTTAAAATTTTTTAATGTTAACATATAGGTCACACTATTTATAATTTTTAATGTTTACATTATTCCATACTAAAGGTAGTGGCTAATAGCATACATTGTACAATTGATAAGGTCATCTAAACTTAATTGAAAATCTAATTGTATGCAATAATTATAGATGATAAAAAACATAACATTGTACAATGAAAATATTATAAATACATGGAATAGAATATCATCAAAGAGGATAAAAAATAAATCCATATAAATGATGATGTATCATATTCTCTCGCAAGAATAATTTCCTACAAAAAATGTTATGAAAATATTGCTAGAGGAGAGTCTTTGATTCGATAAGATTTGGAGAGAGAAGAACTTTGGGGAGAAGTAGATAATGGAAAGAGAGAGGTTGGGAGGGTATATGTAAAGAAAGGAGAGGGGGGAATGTATATTTGTTTCCAACGATCACCCCAAACCGGCACCTCAAGTGTCAATTTAGAACTCCTCATTGGGCTCAGCTTCAAATCGGGTAGTCATTTGACCTAAGCTCTAAATGAGCACATAAGGTGTCGATTTGGACATGTCTCCCTAAATGAACACCTACTTCGTACCTATTCAATTAATAGTAATTATTTTATAATTATTTAAAAAGTTCAAAATATAATGTCATAAAGATTAAACAAGAAAACATGCGTGAGAGTGTGATGTTAATGAAGTATGTTCATGATGAATCCTTGTTAATCAATGGAGAGTTTGCATGTCCAACCGTTCGTTAAATATATGGAAATGGTACAATAACATTTAAGGATGAAAGATGGTGATGTAGAAGAAAAGTGGAGTTTTTACCTCTCCAACATTGTTATATTTCTCTCCTTCCCATAAATGATAATAGGGGAAATTATAATAATGACCAGAAATATAAAGGCATCTGATGCGATAATGGCATGGGAGTTGGTCGTGGGAATTTTCACTTTCTCTTGGAGCATGTTTGGTTATTGGGCTGGGGTGGATTGGGGTATCCTCCTGTGAAGAGTAGCTGTTTAGATGAGTTATGAGGGTTGAGAGAGAGTTGGAATAAGGAATGTGATGTGATGTCACATTGATTTGTGATGGATTTTCAACTCAAGAATGCAGGGGGTACACCGGATTACCCTGGGGTAACCCGGTAACCAAACGGATCCTTAGATCAGTTGGGACAATAGTCCACGAGGATGGCAAGGAAGTTATAGGCATCTAAATCATTTAGTTGATATATATAGATGAGAGGGTGACTAGGGTAGAAAATCTAAGACTTGGTCATGTGATACCCGGCGTGAGATTCACTCCAAAATATAGTACCCCCTCGTGGAATCAATATAGTCAATGCTTGGCAATGCATATAGTACATGTAGATATCATAGAAAGTATTGGGTATGCTCTCCTCCATATTAGAACTTATCCTAATTTAGAAGTTAAACAACATCAATTTAATTGATTTGCAATTAGGTGAAAAAATAAGAAACTCCAATTGAAAGTCTAAGAAATTAACGACGAAGACATCTATTGCTAAATCATTAGTGATATTCATGTAACAACCATTATTCATAGCATTTGTCATAATTTTGCACCAGTCACTGGTAAAAATAGCAACAATTCAAGCAAATCCTGATGATAAAGGCAACGGATAACTAAATTGTCATATACAAGTAACATAGCAATAAATATGTTGTCCATTTTTAGAAATTGTCATATACAAGTGACATAGCAATAAATATGTTGTCCATTTTTAGTTTCAAGTATAGAAATCATGTCAAGTATACATTCGTTGCTATATATTTTGCAATAGTTATAAAATATGTGTCAATATAACACATTTTATTTGAGTTATCTAAATAAGATATGTTCGTTCCCGTTCGATTTGTATAATGATTGATTATTACATGCGTATTCATGCATAGATATTAACGCATCTTTGAATGGAAATTAGGAAAACTTGGTAGGTACTTATAAGCCATTAAATGAAATTCTTATTATCGACTTAATGGATTTTAATCATATGTAAATGAACCAAGCCACATATACCAGCCTTAATTGAATCTTGATTGAAGCAAAAAAAGTGCATATGTGCATGTGTGCAAAAAGTATGGGAAAAGGGAGCCTACACCATAGGTTGCACGTAACTTCTTAACTTCCAACCCTTTTATTATTTTATAATTTTTCTTTGAAATGAGATCTTGAGGGAATTTACTTAATATATCAAAGTGAATTATATGTTATAAAATTCCCATAAAACAAATATCCTAACTTGTCCATGTGAAAGAGATCAATTTCAACAATGTTAAGATTGTTAAATTTGATAGGTTGGATGGATGAGAGAGAGGTCTCCGATTAAACTGAATTTGGAGTGACACCATGGTGATATATAGTTGATCTAAATCCCTCAAGATTTCATTTCAAACAACAACAACAACAAAGTCTTTTCCCACAATCAACAAAATTAAAAAAGATTGACGTAGGAAAGTCGCATGTACTTCAGGGGTGTAGACTCCATTTTCCCTATATATAATACACATTATTGAATGTTTTTCTTAAATTAACATTAATCAAACTTAATCTACACAGAATTGAGTATAAAAGGGACAATATTGATGTCTCGTTCCAAAATCGAATCATTTGTCGAAACTAATTGAATCTTCGATAAACACATGCAAAGTCGAGTCGAGCATCATCTCCAAGTCCCTTAAATACGCAAAATGAAGTGAATCAAATCTATGTAAGTTTATTCAAGTTGGATTCTTGAAACTCCTTAACCACATCTGCCATATCCTCGCCATTGGATGGAGGGCACAACTTCGTACCTCACTTTTCTGTTTTTCAATTATGTCCACCCGCATGTATATGAAGACATTACCCCCATGCTACTTTTGGAGGAGGAGGTCAACTCGCAGGCAAAGCACGATTCAATCTCTTAAAACCTCATGTTGGACCCCTACAAACCATCTTTCGTTTCGTGTGCTGTTCTGGATCGACCTCTCTTCTTCCTCGAAAACAAGATATTTTGTTTCAAGTCTTTTGCTTCTCTTTTTGGCGATGTTGTGATGTGGGGACCTGGTGAGGGGAAAATCGACCCCCTGTGTTGACGGGGCCCTTGTGGTTTCGGCTTTTTTTTTGTTTCAAAAATTCCATGTAAGCATCTTCGCTTAGGTTAGCGTATATAATAACATAAGTTTTAAGGTTTGTTCATGAGTGCTTGTGTGTTAATCTAGTACTAGTAGTCGAGATGTAATTGCCCACTCTCATCCATTTTTCTTATTCTGGAAAGGCATAAATGCAGGGACGAAGCCAGGATTTTATCGTGCGGGGGGCTAGATTGAATTCATACCAATACCATACATATATGAAAAAATATAGCAAAGACTTATTCCTTTACAAACTTCTAAACATATATAAAAAAATTAATGATATATTAAAGTATGACTTGGAATTTAAAAAAAACTAACATGTGGTTTTTCTTGAACATAATGTACCATTGTCAACATATATCTTCTAATCGATCATATCCTTTATTGGTTCATATTAGTCCTCCTATAAAGAAAATACAAGCAATTAGTGCTACCAAATAGTTCAGATATAAAGATAAGTGACCAATAGAAAGATTTTGGGCTTACCTGAATTTGAAATTATTTAAATCAAGCGCGTCGTGACTTTTAAGTCCTAGTCATCGATGATCGAATCTGTTGAGAATATTTCTGCAACTTCTTTCTCAATGTATGTTAGAAGACAACTTCTAAGAAAATCATCTTTCATCTTGTTACGAAGTCTAGATTTTATTATCTTCATAACTGAAAATGCTCTTTCTGTTGTTGCAGTTGAAATAGGTAAGGTCAACACAAGTCGGATCAAACGAGTGACCAAATAATAGATTTCAGCCTTCCTTGTTTCTTCTAACTTCTGACAAAGTTCTACAAGATTTGAAATATTTTTTAGAATAGGATGAGTAGTGACATCTGATTTATAATGTATCAGTTGTTTCTCTAACAATAATCTCTTGATCTGTGAAATCTGCAGGATAGAAGTCCCTTGCTAATTTGCATATATCAACAATACTGAAGAATTTGTAACCATCTGTAGGACTTAAAGATGTACTGAGAGCAAGAAGATTCGTAGCATCTTTATTAAATCGATTGTTAAGTTCCGATAATTGAGAGTCTATAGTTGCAATAAATAAGTCAACTCTATAATGATGTAATAATGTAACTTCTTGTTCCTGTCCACGATACCTCAATCGACTTTGAGAATAATGAGAATTTAGATCTGGAATATCAATGCTTCGTTTTTGACAAAATGATACAACTTTCTCAAATAATTTGTTCCAACCATCATCTCGTAGCTTTTGAAGGTGCTCTTTTGTTGACGAAACAAGTTGTAAAGCATTCAAAATATCTATATTTTTTCGCTGTAAAACTTAACATAAGTCTCCAGTGATACCTAAGATATTTTCCATTATATGCATGATGAGAATAAACTCAAATGATGTCATGGCCTCATAAGCTTCATCTGTCTCTCCACGCTACAAATAAGTATCACCTCCATCTATAATAGCCAAAAGTACCTTGCACACTGCACTATACATTTTCATAAAGCTGCATATAGATCTATAATGTGAACTCCATCGAGTTTCACCAGCACGTTGTAGAGTTCCAATCTAGTTATATTCAGTGCCTGATTGAACTTCACTTATAAAAAGAAGATATGAAATATCATCTGCTTGGGCAGCTTGTAATTCATCATGGCGTTTAGAAGATGCACTAACAATGTTTACTATGCTTGTCAATTTATTGAAGAACTTATGAATTGGAATCACTTTTCTAGAAGCAGTAACAAGAGCCAATTGTAGACGATGAGCCAAGCAATGAATATAGTAGGCGTATTTATTATCTTTGATTATCATGGCCTGCAATCCATTCCATTCGCCATGCATGTTGCTAGCTCCATCATAACCTTGACCCCTTATTCTTTTATAATCAAGATTGTTTTACAATAGTACTTTGAATAGTCTGTCTTTCAATGTAGATGCTTTTATATCAGGAATGTGAACTATGTCGAAGAAGCGTTCACGTAAAATGCCTTGTTTATCCACGAATCTAAGAACAATGAAAGGCATAAATGATAAATGGACACGGAATCAAAATAAAAAAATATAATGACCATATGTGTTGGGAGATTAGCAGCAGGTTCTTTTTTGGAGAGAGAATTGTTTGGAGAGCAGTCTCGAACAGCTTGATCGAGAAAAATAAACAAATCTGGTCAATCAAGTAGAGTTTCTCCCCCCAAAAAATGAAAGATACGCATTCACATGTTCAGATCTGATCTGAAGTAGTAATGGTCCTTTTGCCCTTCTGATGGACCGCACGAAGCTACAAAAAGAAATAAATTCTTCAGATACAACTGATCATCACTGAAAAGAAGGGAAATGAATGGGTGGATGACATTATTTAATGTTGAACACGTGAATTGTCTAAAGAAACTGAACACGGACAAAGGCAACGGGACCAAGAAAGTCGAGTGCAAGAAGGCAAAGGAACAGAGGAACTTGATGGTTTGGCAGAGAATGAAGAAACAAAAGAAACGATATCGATGCTTAAACTTCTGATTGTGAAAGAGTTCACGAGAATAGTAGACTGATCGATAATACTTTCGTAGAATAGACATGAATGGCATTACGCATTATCAAGTGCGGAAAGTTGCAGATGGTCCATCAAACTTTCAACAGACTGCAGGAAATCTACAATTTTCTCCGAGCATGTACCTCCCAAAGCTATCCTTGAAGCTCACACCATTTCCGGACTCGAACACTCCTTCCACACATGAATGAGACCGAAGATCATGAAAGTGCAGCATTTTCACTGTCACGACAACAAACACAATTAACTAAGAGGGACACAGCAAAGCATATCCACAAAGATCGTGTTAAGGAGCCACTGCTGCTCCTGTCCGTGCGAAGTGGGCCGCAGCACAGCCCAGGTTTTGTGGAAAGAAAAGTGTCTCATCAGGGCATACTTTGAGCCGGTCACCGACTGGGTCGATATGGATTGGGTTTGGACCGCTTGGTATTTGTCTTTTCGGAAGTTAGTGCATGGGGGTGTGCACAGTAAATACATGGGGCTCATTAGGACTCACTGAGCAACTGACCCTTGATGAGAACTGACTAACCATTATTCGGGTCTGGACCATCATGGGCACAGGTCATGGTCCTGTTCTGGTCAGCATAGATAGAGCAATGTTGGATTCCTTTTGGCTCACTCATAAGTTCATGGCTGAAAGGGATCAGACCTGCATCCAACAAGATTTTGAATTGATAGTAGGGGAATCTTGGGACGAAACAATTTGCAGTAGAAGTGGAAACTATGAACATGGGATAGATGATTTATATTTGTACATAAACAGCGAAAGAAAAATTGCAGTGAGATCAATGTCGGAGAACTTGAAATTTAAGTAGGCAACTTGAAGATAGCATTTCTTACCAAATGAATCTTCTGGAGAAAACCAATAATTCTTGCTGAACAATGTAACCATAACCCTCTTTTACAGGAGGAATGTCTAACGCAAATTACGAGAAACATCCAGGGAATAGGAACAAAAGCATAAAAATTGTGATTATAAAAAGACTGGTAACATCTCTTCTCAAGCTGGACCATAGATGTTAATCCTGCCCACCTCGTTATATGGAAACAATTTTTATTCAATAATGTAACTAGTACCCTTCCTTTTATAGGAGAAATGTTTGTGAAAGCATCTGCAAGCTAAAGCCCAGAAGAGACGTATGGAATTCAGTGATAGCATTGCAAATAGTATTGAAATTAATCTCAATATAGCATCACGAATAATATGTGATCAATCTCAATATGCTCCGTCCTCTCAGGGGAATTAGGACAAAACGCGATAGATAGCAGACATATTGTCACAGTACATAGGAACAGGGATAGTAGTCTGAAAACCAAGAACAGTAAGCAGGACAACAATCCACAAGACCTCACAATTTGTATGAGCTATTACTCAATATTCAGCCTTTGCACAAGAGCGAGAAACCACATATTTCTCCTTATTCTGTTAACAAAATTATAACCTAAGAAGGTGGCAAGGCCAGTAGTAGATCGCTTGTCCTTAAAAAAAATAGCATGATCTGCATTGAAATAGGCCGAGAGATCCGTGTATGTTATTCTTGTCGAGACACCATTTTCCTGGAGAGCCTTCTAAATAATCGAGAATAAGGCATATATCCTGCCAGAAGTTATTACCCTCCACGTGTTAACTCACATGGTTAATACTTAATAGCAGAACTAATACTGGAACTGGTGACAGTCAATTACGGGAGTTTCCCAACTATACTCAATTTTTTGTCTAGTATCCTTGAAAGGTGGATCAACAGTCAAACTTGACCTTATGAACCACCAACAAGAATGGATAATGACTTGAATCCCAGTATGCATGCATTCTCCATCATCTCAAGTGTATGCTTCCTCTGAGAAGAACCATATCCTTGGCATTTATAGCAACCTCAATGCAATAAAATGGTGGAGTTTATCAACATCTTTAGTCACAAAGATCATATGTGAGAAACCCTGATCTTCAAAAATCTTAAGTTCTTATCACCCATTAGAATCAAATCAGCATAAACAGCCAAAAACACATTTCCACTCTTCCTATTCCTGGTAAATGTAGAGCGACTTCTGGTGGATACGAAAAACCCAAACTTAGCAATTTTATTGCTAAGTCTATAAAACCAGGCTCTGGGAAACTGGGACTCTACTTTATCACATAACTGGCTTTCTTCAACCAGCATACACTCGTCCCCAACTTCATAGAGAGGATATTGTATCATTAAAACTTCATCTGTGAAATTAACAACTAAAAAATAATGCATTTTAATGTCATGATAGATAGGTCCATTCTTGTTCACAGTAATAGTCAGTATAGCCCAAAGTCCAAACTGAACTGTGATGGGCTACAGGAGATAAAGTCTCAAAGTAGTCCACTATATCAGTATAAATAAAACCTTTGGAGCCCAACTGGACCTTCAGACTGAAGGATATGGTATAATCCTCAAGCGCATCACGGAAGCGTCAGCATCGTATCGAATACGACGAAGAACGACTAGTCGGACTAGTTGTTCTATGCAGCGGAATATAAAAAATTTTTATGTGATGAAACCACATGATCCAAGAACGATTCTCGGATCGTTTCATCTAAAACCACATCAAGTATATAGGAATATCTCTTGTAGCGTGATTGATCGAGTCTCTACGAAAAGAGACCTCCTGTCTCAAGTCCGATCTTCGGGAAAGACGCTTGCGAGCGCGGGGATGAGTCGCGTGATCCTTGCAATCCAAGAAGTTGATCCAAGCACGGTGAACTCCTGATCTCGTCGCACGAGATCAAAACACCTTCTTCGTGAGCGAAGCACTCCAAAGAAGATGGAGAACCGACGAACGTCGAGGCGGCGGCGCGGTGGCGAAGCGACGACGAAGTTTCTCCTCTAGGGTTTGGTGGACGACCGCCAATGGAGGAGAGAGGAGAGTTGGCGTGTGGAAGGAGAGAGAGAGAACTTGTTGTATCTCAATTGCATAACCCTAGAAAGCAAGGGATGCCTCTCTATTTATAGAGTTTTGGGAGTCCATGGATCACAATCCATGGGACACACCAAATCAATGGATGAGATTGATTTGTGTTTAATCCAATGGTCAAGATTGTTGTTGGTAAAAAACCAACAACTGATAATTTAATTTAGATGAATATATTTGATAAATCAAATATAATTCAATCCTAAATCAAATCAATCAAATATGGAGAGAATAACATGGAGATTACATCTCCCCAAGGAATAGGTAGGACGGCTACCAATTTCCATGTAGGACTTGGTAGCCGTCCACCATAATCCATGGTGGAGGCAATCTCATGCAATCTCATGAGATTGCATATCTTCATGAAAATCTCACATATTTTCCAACAACTTTTGTTGTGATTTATTCTACAAAAATAATTCATAATTAATTTTGAGAATATTGCAATCTTGCCATTGAAAATTTGTAAATCACATTCACAACCCAAAATAAAAAATAATTTACATTTTCAATTAATTATACAATGTGAATCCAATTCACACCAATAATTAATTAATAAATATAAATCATAATAAGCTCTCTCTAATACATTATAAATCACATTTATAATATATTATGAATAATTGGATATTACTATCCACATTATTCTTATCCACAATAATTAAATCACATTTAATTATATTGGATAATTATCCACATGCATTAAGATAATTAAATCACATTTAATTATCAATCTCTCAATGCTTAGATATAATTCAACTATGGAATCATTCTTGAACCCTTTCAAGAATAATGTGTGTTCTCCGCAGATACTTGGAGATAAGGACAGGGCGATTGTATTGTTCCACATATAGTGACTTGGATATTGAGATCACATCTCAAATCCAGATCTCATGTACCTCCCACAGATGCTTGATTGAATCAAGGCCGTAGACATAATCTTCTCATTGCATCTGAATCTCATTCAGATCAATGTCCGATACATGGACTAAGATTAGGTCACTTCTCTGCTGAGAGGAGTCACTAAAATCCAATCATGTTTCATCACTCCCTCGGAACGGAAGCGTCATGGTTATACAATCATTTATGATCATATCACCATCAGGTATTCCTAACACCTGTACATCTTGCATACTAGAAGACCTATGATCATCCTGAAGATATAGATCAATTTTACACTATCATCTTCAGAGTTGGTCACCAAGTTTCTCAATCTTGGTCATTGGGAATTGGTATCGATCATATGCTTTCCCAAAGCATATATCATACCTTCAAATTCTTGTCATGCTTCCAAAGCATGACGACCATGCATGGAATTTGATCAGTCCCAATACCTCATGAGTGAGCTCATGTCTTCCGGTTCACATGTGAACATGTATGATCCCTTTGAGAGATCATATTACTCATATGTCCTTACATGCACACCAGCTCATCGGTGTATAGACCTTGGTTAGGTCATCAACCTATTGGTCTGCCAAATTTACATACTCAGACATATAGTAACACATCTGTCTCTAGTCAGAGGATGCATGCCTATGCTGTGACAGTTTTCAACATAAGTCTTTGGTTATCTCGATCTCGTTAAGTCAACCCATTGACTCAACTAATCTGACACCTCTGAATCACTATTCCCATGCAGAGGACCTGTATCAAGAGGTCGGTCAGATATCATCCAAATGAGAAAGGATTGCCATCTCCTACTCAGGCTGGAGATCATCACTTAATAATCATTTGATGATGCTTGATGAGTCCTCTATCTAATTCCTTAGATATTCATCCAAGCATCAGCCTCTATGATTCAATCAATGAATCAACAGCTGTATGATTATCAAGTTGGACATGGTACATAACCCTTATTGTACAGAGGGACCTTATAGTGCATTCATTCATTTAATCTCAAAAAGGGAGTGAAAAACAATCAATAACTTTTATTGATTGTTAGAGATTACCGTATATGTTAGAGATTTCCGTATATTGTTGTTTCTTTATTTGTCTCTGTTTCCTTATGCATTGTTTCCTTATGTATCATTGTTTCCTTATGTATCGTTTCCCTATGTAACCCCACAGGGGTATTTATGTAAGTTCTCCTCTGAGCACCCTAGGGTTTAGTCCTATATAAGGACCCCTAGATCTCACAGAATAAACACACAAGATGCTTCTCTTCTTTTCTCCACATGGTATCAGAGCAGCGGTCCTAGACCGGTGTTCTGATCTAATATTCCTCCGTCACCGCCCGCCCCTTCTCCCTCCCCTCCACGACGCCCAGCAGGAGCCCCGCGCTAGGCGTGCGCCCCCGCATCCTGGGCCCCTTGGCATCCCTCCGCCCCCCTGCGATATGTTGTAATCTTCCTGTGGCCCGAGGCTTCTGTCGCTGCCGCCCTAGGCCCCTTGTTCGACTTCGATTTAGGGTGTTGAACCTCCACAACTCTCCAAAAATGTGCAACTAAGGTGGTTCTACGGATCAACTACAACTTCATCTAGGTCACTTTTTTCTTGACCTAGAGACGCTATGATGACGTCCACCGAGACCAAGCCTATGTATCCTCCTTCTTTGATGATACAAGGCACATGTATCAAGCTAAAAGGCTCCGAAAACTATGTTCTATGGTCTCGATCCTTCAAGATATTTATTGGTGGCCAACGAAAGAGTGACATCCTCATGAAGAATCCTCCTGCTACCACTGATGCAGATTATGAAGCCTGATTTGTCGACAATTGCTAGGTAATTACTTGGATGACAAATAATGTAGATCCAAATATTGCTGCAAATTCCTATATAAAGATACTGCTAAAGCCATGTGGGAAAATCTTGAGCACACGTATTACTAGAAAATAACCAAGTCTCGTCTTTCTGACATATACACAAGAATCTGGTCTACTAATCAAGAAGAGACCAGTCTAACGGAATACTACCGGACACTTACAAGCCTGTTTGAAGAACTTCTTATCTTTCAACCTGCATGCTGTGATAAACAAATAGACGAAGGTGCTGAGTGGCAAGTCTACAGGTTCCTCTTAGGACTTCACCCGAAGTACAAAATTGTAAAAGATCAATTTCTTATGGCAGATAAATTGCCTACGATCGAAACCATATTCGGTCGACTACAAGAACTGGAGGCTCCGGTTCAAAATTCTATGGTTCATTCTTCTACAAAGATAACGGCCCACTATTCATCTAGGTACAGAGGACGACAGCCTTATCCTAGAGGCCGAGGTCGTGGCCGCGGACGTGACTCAGGTCGTGGACGTGACCTTGGACAAGGTCGTGGTCGTGATTCCTCTACTGGTCGTTATCCTGCATGCGTACACTATGGTCGCATGAATCATCCTTATGAGCGGTGCTGGGCAACATTTGATAAGCAACCAAGTGCTCATAACACTTATGACGACGAATCACATGATACGAACAATGATACAACTAGTCAGAGTACAGATGGACAATAGACTCCATTCATTGCTTCTGAATATACTCGTCTGCGGCAACTTCTCAATGATTCGGCTCCCTCAACCAAAGACACAACCGCATCTGCTGCTACTGCTAGCCTTGCCACTACCTCAGGTACAGTAGCCAACTCAGTCTCTGTTACCAAACATGCTTGGATTATTGATTCTGGTGCTTCCACTCATCTAACGGGAGATGCAAGTCTACTCACCTCATCTCAACCCTTTACCACTGTAAAGAGCGTTCGTGTTGCCAATGGGGATCATTCTCCCGTTACTATTGTTGGAACTATTGACTTCTCCAACAAACTTCGACTGACAGATGTGCATCGTGCTCCTGCTTTCTTGATGAATTCTACTGCTATTTTCAGGACATCCGGACGAGGCAGATTTTTGGTGGGGACATGAGAGAAATTGCCTATATTACCTTAACAGCACGTCTACTTCCAACTTTGCTGGCGCTGCCTCCATCTCTCAAGATCCCCTTCTATGGCATCTTCGTCTGGGACATCCTTCTGCCAAAGCTCTCTCTATGATGTTCCATGAACTATCTATGCTGAAACCCTTTGAGTGTGAAGCATGTCAGTTCGGAAAACATCATAGAGTTTCCTTTCTTGCCAGAACTGAGCCTCGTCGCACTACTCCTTTCTTCCTAATTCATTGTGATATTTGGGGACCCTGTCCGGTTCGAACTATTAGTGGTCAGAAGTACTTTGTTGTTTTTGTGGATGACTACAGTCGCTTATCTTAGGTTTTCTTGTTAAAAGAACGTTCAGAAGTTAATATCGTTGTCAAGAACTTCTTTCATTATGTCGAAAAAATTTTCTCCACTACTGTTAAAATCTTTCATTTTGATAATGCTCTGGAATTTACTCAGAATGACTTGACAGCATTTTTTGCCTCCCAGGGTACCATACATCAAACTTCTTGCCCATATACATCCCAACAAAATGGGGATGCTGAAAGAAAACTAAGATACCTTCTTGATATTGCTCGATCCTTACTCACCCATATGAATGTTCCCAAGATATATTGGGGCAATGCTATTCTTACTGTTGTTCATCTTATAAACAGGGTCCCCTCTGCTTCTCTACATGGCTCCAGTCCTTTCAACTTGCTATATCCCAAGGAGAAACCTTTCCCTCTGCCCCTACAAATTTTTGGATGCACAGCCTTTGTCCATAATTTCCATACAACTGACAAATTATCTGCCCGCGCTATCAAATGTGTTTTTCTAGGGTATTCTCAAACTCAAAAAGGATACATATGTTATGATCCTACAGGACATCATTATTACGTTTCTCTTGATGTCACCTTCTTTGAACAAAACAGCTTCTTTACTCAGATAGTGTCTGATATTCCTCTTCAGTTTACTCCACCAATTGTGTATAAAAGAAGAGTTGTGTCTAATCCTGTTCATGTTCCTTTACTTATTCCACTGTTGCAGGAAACTGTGCCATCCTCAAGTGCTCCCACTAATACTACCCTGGATAGTCCTCAGGAGCTTCCGATTGCTCTACGCAGAACAAAGAGGCAATATAACACTTCATCCAATATCTCATTTCACCTCTACTAATGGGTTATCTTGCTCTGACAAAAGATATGCAGATGCTATAATGGTTATTTCTATTCTCAAAGATCATCATAGTGTACTACAAGATGAGGGATGGAGAATGGCAATGAATGAAGAAATGGAAGCGTTACAGTCTTGATAAACATGGGACCTTGTCAAATGCCCTCCTAGATGTAAACCAGTTGCATGTTGCTGGATCTTCACTACAAAGCAATTCCCTGACGGTTCTATTAATCGTTTAAAGGTAAGACTTGTAGCAGAAGGCTTTACTCAAACATACGGGGTAGACTACTTCGAAACATTCTCCCCTGTGGCTAGAATGGGATCCATACGAACTATCATCTCTGTGGCTGTGAACAAAGGGTGGCCTATGTTTCAATTAGATGTCAAGAATGCATTTCTATATGGAGAGCTTGACGAAGAAGTCTACATGATACAACCCCCTGGTTACGAAGTCGAGGGGGAGTATGTATGCCGACTTCACAAAGCCATCTACGAACTAAAGCAAAGTCCAAGAGCTTGGTTTGATAGACTGAATACAGAAATTGGCACCATGGGCTTCCAGAGGACTACGTCTGACTATTCCGTTTTTGTCAGGAGACGGCAGACTGGTACTGTAACTCTTGCTGTATATGTAGATGATATGATTACTGGAGATGATGACCAAGGGATACTAGAAACCAAGGCTTTCTTGCAAAAAGTACTCGTCACCAAGGATCTTGGACAACTTCGCTATTTTCTAGGCATAGAAGCTCTACGTACTAAGAAAGACTTACATATGTCGCAGAGGAAATACTGCCTTGATATACTAACTGAGGCAGGACTACTTGGGTGCAAACCCTCAGGAATTCCAGCAGAGCCTAGAAAACACTCTGCATCCAATGATCCTCTCTTTGAAGACACTACACGATATAGGAGTCTGGTTGGCAAACTTCTATATCTTACAGTTACTAGACCTGATATATCCTATGCTGTAAGCAGAGCCAGCCAATACATGGAGAAACCATGCTACAGCCATTGGCAAGATGTTCTTCAAATCCTTCGCTACCTAAAAGACTCGCCAGAACGAGGAATCTTCTATGGGGCAAATGGTCATACAAATCTCACTGCATATGCTGACGCCGATTATGCAAGCTCTCCTGAAGACCGTCGATCTACAACTGGATATGCCATTATGGTAGGAGGAAACCTGGTTAGTTGGAGGAGCAAGAAACAAGCAGTTGTTTCAAGATCTAGTGCTGAAGTTGAATATAGAGCAATGGCTCAGGCTACATGTGAGATCACGTGGCTGCTCACTTTTTTACAAGAACTAAATGCTGCTACATCCACTCCTATTCCCTTGTACTGTGACAACAAATCAGCTACCTACATTGCTACCAATCATGTGTTCCATGAGAGAACAAAACATATTGAGATTGATTGTCACTTTATCAGAGATGATGTACGAGGAGGGAAGATAACCACGCCGCACATTCCAATAGATCTTCAACTTGCTGATATTTTTACCAAGGCAATGACTAAGAAGCGGCTTTCCTGGATAACTTCCAAGTTGGGCATGATTGATGAATATGCTCCAAGTTGAGAGGGAGTGTTAGAGATTACCGTATATGTTAGAGATTTCCGTATATTGTTGTTTCTTTATTTGTCTCTGTTTCCTTATGCATTGTTTCCTTATGTACCACTGTTTCCTTATATATTGTTTCCCTATGTAACCCCACAGGAGTATTTATGTAAGTTCTCCTCTGAGCACCCTAGGGTTTAGTCCTATATAAGGACCCCTAGACCTCACAGAATAAACACACAAGATTCTTCTCTTCTTTTCCCCACATTGATAAATCATGAATTACAATAACATTTATTGCATGAATGGTGTGCATAATGAACAGGGGCATTAACAGGATGAGAATGCAGATATACATGTTGAGCTGAAATCATCACAGCAGAATGATCTGGGGTAATTTATTGCCTTGCGGAAAGGTAAACATTCTTAAGCACAATACTCACTTGTTGGCAAGTGTCTCTCGAGCGACTTTTGCCATATTTCAGGCAATTTGTCGTAGGATTATCTGCCATTGAAATCCCACATACATATCAGGAGGCTCTCAAAGTGAGTCAATGGCGCCTGGCCATGGAGGAGGAGATGACCGCTCTACAATCACGTGGCACATGGAGCATTGTTAGAGCTCTTGCAGATGTGTCAGTTATGGGATGTAAGTGGGTATTTACTGTGAAGTACTGAGCAGACGGTAGCAATGATCGTTACAAGGCAAGGCTTGTGGCTCGTGGGTTCACCCAAACCTATGGGGTGGACTATCAGGAAACCTTCTCTCCCATAGCTCAGTATTCTACACTTCAAATCCTTCTCTCTGTTGCAATCACACGGGGTCGGCCTCTATATCAGCTTGATGTGACGAATCTGTTCCTATATGATGATCTTCAGGAGGAAGTCTACATGCAGCAGCCACATGGGTTTGCTGTTGAGGGGGAGTATCAAAAGGAGTGCATGCTTCATAACGGAATCTATAGCCTTAAGCACAGTCCAAGAGCATGGTTTCAGAAGCTCTCAGACGTGATAAAACAGAAGGGGTTCGTGAGATCAACTATAGATCACTCACTATTTGTTCAGATGACTCATAGAGATAATGCTATTATACTGGTTTATGTAGATGATATAATCATTACAGGGGATAATGTGTATGGTATTCAAGAAGCTAAGGCTTTCCTTGGTCAGAGTTTGTAACCAAGGACCTTGACAGTCTACGCTACTTCCTTGGACTGGAGTTTGCCAGGAACCAGCAAGGTTTTGTGATGACCCAAAGGAAGTATGTTACAGATCTCCTATTTGAGATGTGTATGGAAGATTGCAGGCCAACCACTACTCCTATGGACCCAAGCATGAAGCTATATGATGATGACACTGAGGAGGTAGACAAGAGGAGATACAGGGAGCTCGTTGGGAAGCTCATATATGTGACCATCATCATGTCAAATATACCTTTGCAGTAAGCAAAGTGAGTCAGTTCATGGAGCAACCTAGCCATGCACATATGGATGCAGTCCATATGATTCTAAGGTATCTGAAGACTTCACCTAGCACTGATCTCTTATTTAGCAGAGGTACATCCCTTGTTGTTACAGCTTGTGCAGATGCATATTATGCGGGATGCCCTAAGGACATGAAGTATACCACTGGCTTCATTGGGTTTATAGGGAACTCCTTGGCATCATGGAAGAGCAAGAAGTAGACATTTGTCGCCAGATCTAGTGCAGAATCAAAATACAGAGCTATGACACAATGGAGTACAGAGATGATATGGGTCAGATCCTTTCTAACTGACCTAGCTATTGAGGTGTCTCTTCCCATGCACCTCCAACACGACAACCAGGTTGCAATGTTTATTGTCAACAATCCAACCTTCCATGAGAGAACCAAGCATATCGAGATAGATTGTCACTATACTCGTACACTCAAGACAGGATTCAAAGGATCTCATTTCTACATCTCATGTTAACTCAAGTGATCAGACAGCATACCTGCTCACCAAGTCTCTAGACTAAGGATCCTTTCATAGATGATGTTCCAAACTGAGCCTGATAGACATCTATGCTCCAGCTTGAGGGGAAGTGTTGAGAGTTTTTATGTTATGTTACATTTGTGTTTGCTATGGCCCAAAGTTCTAATACCATGATATTTTTCTTAGTATCCCATCTCATTGGTGGGCACCAGCTTCACTTTAGCTTCTTATTGGGTTTTAATTCTGGGTAAGACAAGGGGTGGCCATGATTCCCCACCCCTTTGGGATCACCAACAAAGGTGCACCAAGGAAACTTTTTCCCTTTAAGGGGTGGGGATTCATGGCCACCCTTGTCTTACCCAGAATTAAAACCCAATAAGAAGCTAAAGTGAAGTGGAGATCACGGTCTGCAAGGATCCACAATGAGATGGATACTAGATAGAGGCTTTGAAGAAAAATATGCATGGCTTATGTAGAACTTTGGGCCATAGCAAACACAAATGTCCAATAAAAACTTACAACCGTCATCGTCAACAACTTTACCTAGTATAACTAGCAGAAACAAAAATAAGTGTAGATTGTATGGAGGGGAAGGCCACAAAAAAATAAAATGCGTTGGTCCCAGTAAGTAGAAATGGTTTTCAACACAAATTTATATTAAATATTTGATTGCATAGCCAGTTACATGTTTGATATGTCTTTCTTTATCTCTTAACATATACAATTGCAATATTGATTGCTGATGGATCCGACCAGTTGACACTTATGTACTGACGCAGCAGGAGCGACTTCATTCACATTGTGTACGAGATGGCGATATGAGTACATTCATTTTATATAAATTTACAAATTAATTCATCTATTGATTTGTTTTATTTGTTAATAAATGTTGCATGCAGGCTACCTCATGGCTCCAATGAAGGCAGTAGGAGACATTAGCTCGATATGTACCACTAGATGATCGCATCTAACCTATGTGGTTCAGGCCATTTTTATTGGTGTTACGAAGTTGGAGTTCATATCTCTAAATCGGTATCGTATTACAGCTTCAATAGAGTGATGGAGGTCGAAAACGAACACATTTCATATGGCTAACGGATAGATGGCGATCACACTTCACGATGTGGCCCTGTTGAAGGGATTGTGAGTTGATGGACACGTGGTTACTAGTGGTATGAGTACTGACAGAATATGGGTAGATGTTTGCAAGCACCTATTGGGGGTGTGACCTTCTGAGTCAAAGATCGGAGGTTCAAGGGCGTTGGCAACATTGTTATATGGGTCTTCTTCACAATTGTCAGCCCATGCAAATGAGGAGACCTTGAGACGTTATGCGAGAGTGTATGTTCTATAGCATCTGGGTTGTGTCTTGTTCACTAATAAGAGCAGATCCTTGATTTCTCTTATTACATTACCGCTTCTGGCGAATCAAGAAAATGCCTGAAGAATGCAGGAGAAGCATTGTAGTGCCTCTTTATAAGAATAAATGACATTCAAAATAGTTTGAATTATAAAGGTATCAAACAGATGATTTATAATATGAAATTTTGGGAACGTGTGATAAAAAGAAGGTTGAGGCAAGTTTCAAAACTAACTGAAAACCAATTCATATTCATGTCAGGTCGCTCAGCTATTAAAGCTATCCACTTCTTGAGGAGAACAATGGAGATTTATAGAGTAAAAGAAGAACCTCCATACGATTTTTATTGATTTGAAGAAGTCCTATGATTCAGACCCAAGGGAGATTTTGAGGAGTGTTTTGGAGAAGAGACAAGTACATGTCCTACAAATTAACCTTATAAAGGATATGTATGATGGGGGCTTCATCTTATGTAAGGATCCAGTCTGGGAAGACTGACTATTTTAACATTAGCATCGATCTATATCAAGGTTCAGTTTTGAGTCCATTCCTTCTTACTTTGGTTATGGATGAGTTGACTCGTCACATTCAGAATGAGGTACCTTGGTGTTTGTTTTTTACCGATGATATTTTGTTGATTGATGAGACAAGAGATGGAGTAAATGGGAAGCTAGAGGTTTGGAGACATGCTTTAGAGACTAGATGATTTTGTATAAGTATGGATAAGATTAAATATGTGGAATGTACATTTGATGGAAACAACGATGAAGGACTCGAGGTGAAGATTGGAGATAATAACATTCAGAAGAAAAATTCTTTCAGATACTTGGGATTCATTTTGCAACAGGATGGGAAAATTGATGGTGATGTACTCATAGAATAAATGCAGGTTGGCTAAAGTGGAGAGGAGCCTCTACTATTCCTTGTTATAAGAAAATCATGTTGGAAGTCAAAGGAAAGTATTACAAAGTAGCTGTCAGACCTGATATGTTCTATGGATCAGAATATTGGCATGTGAAACATAGACATGTGCACAGAATAACAGTAGCATAAATGAAAATGCTAAGGTGGATGTCTAGTCATACACGAAAATATCATATTCGGAATGATGCGATCAGAAGGAAATTGGTGTAGCTTCGATAGAGGAGATAATGAGAGAAAATCGCTTAAGGTTTGGCCATTTGCAAAAGAGGCTGGTTGATGCACCAGTTAGAAGATGCGAGATTTGGGATGTTGAACCGGAGAGGACAAGGAAAGCACAAGAAGTGTTGGAATGATACTATCCAATGGTGAGCTCGAGAATTATCCAAAATAGATCTGAATGGAGGCAAAAAAATCAATGTAGCCAACCCTACTTAATTGTGGGTGTTGAGATATTAGTTATCTTTCATATCTTTTATGTAACATTTATTTTCTTTGTCTTCTTTATGTAATTTGCCAAACAGGTTACACTCATATATATGAGAACCCTAAGGCTTCATCAATGAATAATTTCATTCTTTCCTTCCACATGGCATTAGAGTGACGGTCCTATACCAGAGTTCTGACCTAATCCCCACCGCCACCACTAGCCCTAACTCGACGACACCGAGACCCACTGCTCGGAGGACTCTCTCGCAGGTCTCTTGCGCACCGCCGTCAGCCTCCAGGCTGCAAGTAGACTCGTTGCGCGCTGCCTCCAGCCTCCAGGCCACCATCGGGGGCTGCTAGGGTACTTGGACCCTGCTGCCAACCAGCAACAGTGAGCCTAGCACCACCAGGAGGCCGCTAGGCCCCTCCGTGGCCCCAGCCAGCAGACCTCTAGGCCTCCAGGCCACCGCTGCTGTCGTTTAGGGCCTCTTAAGACCGCCACCAAGAGGCCCTAGATTGCCTCTCGGTGTCACCAGGCCATCTTTGGCCTTCCTATATGTTTTCAATGCCTCCCTAAGGCACCCTAGCACCACTGTGCGGCAATCAACGGTCTGATTTTGGTTGAAAATCCGTGATTTCAGACCTTTAATCATGTTTTTCGGCCCTAGCGTGATCGAGGATTGAAGAGGATAGTTGTATGAGTTTACACGTACAACCAATCCTTCATATGATTGTGTAGACTCGCTCAAATCGGTCCACTTCCCCAGTCGAGTTCTGTTTTTCTGATCGTTCTTCCATCATGTCAGAAAACAAGGGTGATATCTTTTCTTCGTCTGGTGCATTCGAGATCCCGGCTCCCATCGTGAATATGGATGGGACCAACTATAAGTTGTGGTCCATGCAGTTTCTGACCCTTATGCAATGCAACAATAATGGCCACATCCTGACGAAGCCAGAGCCGACGGATAAGACCAGGGACAATACTTCGTGGAAGCAAGATGATGCGTATGCGCATATTTGGCTCTCTGGGACTCTCACCACAGAGATAGCCAATGATATTGTGAACCAGCCCACCGTCAAGGCAATGTGGGATATTCTGACATCCACTTATGCCTAAGCGAAGAACGAGACCAAGATTCTCATGTTTCAGTTTGACATATACATGGCAAGACAGAATGGTCGTCCACTGCACACCTACTTGTTTCGCGGCATGTTCGAGAATCTTCACAGCTTCATGTCGATTACGACCTCCACAGAGCAGCAGATGGCATACAGGAACTCCATGATGGTTGGAGTTTTCTTGGTTGCACTTGAGAAGGTTTAGAAAAGCGGTATGCGTATGCATTCAGACTGGTCACTGAATAGTGATTCAGCGGTATGCAGGGACATATGCGGTTCTACGCGATTTTCTATTTTTTTTATTAAAAAAATGAATAAATATCTACAAAAGTAACTACAGTTGTCCTACAACTATTGTAATTACTTGTTTTATAGCTACTATTACTAAATATAGTAGATATACATTTTACTAAATATATGTAACTCGTTTGATAAAACGATGATTTACAGCCACTGTAGTTACTTTTTCAATACCAGTTAATTTCTATTGTTCATTTATGTGAACAAACTGCGAATAAAAGCTCCAATACATTGATAAATAGCATCTATTCCCTCATAAGCATCTTCCAATCGATGTGCAAAATATTTGATTTGCGAAACATGCACGAAACCCTTCAAACACTACTTGTTATTTCACCTAAAATCCAACATAACTTTCTCACGAGAAAGGAATTGAAATTCAGTGTGTTAACCAAATGCATCTATACATGGTCTGATTTTGCAAAATCACATTACAAAATGAGACCATTAGCTACAATCAGACATTACAAACTCAAATTACAAAATCAAACCATTGACCTGCAATCAAACATTACAAAATCAAACCAAATGCATACATACATCATATATTTATATAATATTTGATCGAACCAAATCAAACCAAATGCCTACCTACATCAAACCAAATGCTTACCTACTGTATATTTGACTGAAATAATCATATAAGTGGAAATCACATTACAAAAGCAGACCATTGAAAAAAAAGAAAAACATGAAAATAATAAAATGAGAATTAGGATTACCGGAGGTGGAGGAGTTTGCAATGACAGAGGAGCTTGGAGGTGGAGGAGCATCGCAACGGAGAGGCACCACAGCGGAGGGGCTTGGCAATGCCGGTTGGAGGAGGAGGAGCTTCGTTGCTTCGGGATAGAGGGTTTTGAGTTTCACACCTTTCGCTAGGAGATGGAGCATCGAGGGGGAAAGGGTTTTTGGTTTTGTTGTTTTCTTAGTGTTATCGGATCCGGATCTTGAAGATCCAGATCCGATAACCGAGTAGAATCCTAAGCAGATGTACAGGGCTGAATATACGGCCGCACAACCCACATATGTGACCCGCATATGCCCAAAGAGCACATAGTACTGCACTTCAGGTAATCGATGCGCTAAGTATGGCGCATAGGTATATGCGGCCATACGAGCCGCTTTCGTGAACATTGACGCTTGACCCAGAGTATGATGCAGCACGAGCACAGCTCATTACTGGAGCGACCATACCTCTCATGGAGGAGGCTTACAGTCATCTCAGCAGGCTTCTCCACATTTTGTCACCACACAGCCTTCCTCTGCGATGGTTGCTTCTCGTGGCAGAGGAGGCTCTACTCAGTTCAGAAGAGTAGTCCCTGTGGCAGAGGTGGTGGACGTATGTGTGGTCCTTGAACCTACTGTCGTCCAGGACACTCTGGGGACACATGCTATCAGAAGCATGGTACCCAGCATCTGCTCGTGTGGCAGAGCAAATCGAGCCTTCAAAGACTACAACTCCTCGGACAGATCCACACCTTGATGACATTCTCTTTCATATACGAGATCATGACTGCAGTGGCCGGCACTACCACTACATGATCCACAGATATTGTAGCCACAATTAGAGCCTCTTCGAGCTCCTCATATATCGCATACGTTTTTACTGGTAGTAGCAGTGCAGATATGAGAGAGTGGATCATGGACTCTGGTGCATCTCACCATTTGTGTGGAGACAGAGCCCGGTTCATGTCTTACAGGACTATACCTCCTAGTAGATGGGTTGTTATTGCTAATGGGGTTCACTTACCCATCACAAGACAGGGGGAGGTGCATTTGACGCCATCCATGAGCCTTCAGAATGTTTTATAGGCAACCGATTTCATATGAACTTCCTTTCTATTAGTCAGATTACTAAGGATATGCATTGTTGTATCATTGTTGACCCTTCTTCTCTTGTGTTTCAGGACATACTCACGGGTAGGGTGATTGGATGTAGCCGTGAGCAGTGAGGGCTCTCTCTATAGACTGACCGGCCTCCTCATGCCGTTGCCTCTAATATTCCTAGTGGACCAGTCTCACTGTACATGTGGCACCTTCGTTTTAGCCACCTTCCTCTACAGAAGTTGTGCCATGTCCCCCCACAGATCTCCGCACAATCTTCCTTCCACTGTGAGGCTTGCCAGCTTGGGAAGCATCACCATTCCTCATTTCCATCTCGTCGGAGTCGAAGCAGTTCTCATATGTTTGAGCTCCTTCATTTAGATATATGGGGTCCAAGTCGTGACCCTGATCACAAGGGACGTCGTTTTTTTCTGGTTAATGTAGACGATTTTCTAGACTTTCTTGTGTTTTCATGTTAAAGAATAAGTCTGAGGTTGGGTCTATCATTAAGTCGCTCATTAATGAGATAAAGAATATTTTTCTGCTACGGTCAAATATCTACATTCTGATAATGCCTTGGAGTTTTGCACCTTGCAGTTATCCGAGTTTCTCAGGTCTCTTGGCATTGTACACCAGACCTCGTGTGCATAAACATATCAACAGAATGGTGTTGTCGAGCGCAAACATCGTCATTTACTCGATGTGACAAGAACCCTGTTGACTCAAAGTCGTGCTCCTCTCACCTATTGTTGTGATGTGGTTCTCACTGCATGTTATTTAGTGAATCGTATGCCTTCCGATATTTTGGGAGAAAAGGTCCTTTCTTGATTGTGTTTCCCCAGAAGGATATGTTCTCCCTTACACCCCCCGTGTTTTTTGATCTATGGCCTTTGTTCATAATCTTTCTCCCGGTCATGACAAGCTCTCCCTAAGAGCTGTCAAGTGTGTTTTTGTTGGCTACTCTCGTACCCAAAAAAGGTACCATTGCTTTGATCTGCTTTGACGGAAATACTTTGTCATTACTGACATTACATTCTTTGAGTCTTTCATGTATTTCTCTCCTGCAAGTGACAGATTGGCCCCATCTGACTCTGATGAGGAGATCTACATTCCTCCACCTCCTGCAGCTCCACCACCTCCCTTACCACCACCACCATCGCCATCTTCACCTCCATCTCCAGTACCTACAACTCTACCACCTCTTGCACCTGCTCATGTGGTTGCCCCTAGACTGCCACCCACCTTGACTCAATTTTTGTCACGTGTGTTTACTCGCAGGTCTCGCTCTGTTCCCCCTACTCATCGGTCTTTCCCATCATCCAGCACGCCTCGGGTATGTAATGAGCACATTGTTTCTACTAATAGCACTACTGAGTTGTCTGTGCAGCAGGATTCCTTACAGGATAAGAAGATACCCTCTCAAGAGGGAAACTTACAGGTTCAGGAGATGGCAGATGATCTCGATGTGCCGATTGCTCTGCGAAAGCAGAGACGTACTTGTGCTTCATATCCTCTGGCAGCACGCGTTTCTTTGAGCAGACTTTCAGAGGATTTCAGGAGATTTGCCTTGGCACTGTCAGTCATGAAAATACTACGGACATATCCGGAGGCTATTCAAGACAGTCAGTGGCGTCTTGCCATGGAGGAGATGGTCGCACTACAGTCGCGTGGCACTTGGAACCTTGTTTCAGCTCCAATTGGCACATCTGTTGTTGGGTGCAAGTAGGTGTTCACAGTGAAACACCGAGCAGATGGCAGTATAGATCGCTACAAGGCAAGACTTGTGGCACGTGGGTTCACCCAGACATGTGGAGTGGACTATCAGGATACATTCTCTCCAGTGGCCATACATTCTACTCTGTGTATCTATCTATCAGTTGCAGTGATACAGGATTGGCCCCTCTATCAGCTTGATGTAAGAATGTTTTTCTGCATGATGACCTACAGGAGGAGGTTTACATGCAGCAGCCACCTGGGTTCGCTACTGAGGGGTAGTGTCAGAAGGTTTGCATGCTTCACAATGCGATTTACGACCTTAAGTAGAGTCCAAGAGCATGGTTCCAGAAGCTCTCGGACTTGATAGAGCAACAGGGGTTTGTGCGATCGATTGCCGAACAATCTTTGTTTGTTCACAGGACTCAGAGAGGTACAGTTGTCATTCTTGTTTATGTTGATATCATTGTTACAGGTGATGACGAGCAGAGCATTCAGGTTGCTAAGGATTTCCTAGGCGTGACCAAGGACCTTGGTAGTTCACGCTACTTCCTTGGACTGGAGTTTGCTAGAAACCAGCGAGGTATTGTGATGACCCAGAGGAAGTACGTTATAGATCTTCTTTCTGAGATAGATATGACATATTGCATACCTACCACTACTCCTATGGACCCGAGCAATAAGCTCTATGATGATGACACTGAGGAGGCCGACAAGAGGAGGTATATTGAGCTTGTTGGCAAGCTTCTATATATGACCATCACCAGACTAGATATATCATTTACCGTGAGCAAAGTGAGTCAATTTTTGGAGCAGTCCGAACAAGCACACATGGATGCAGTCCATATGATTCTGAAGTATCTGAAGGCCTCACCTAACACTGGTCTTCTATTTAGCAGAGGTACATCCTTTGTAGTTACAACATGTGGAGATGCAGATTATGTCAGGTATCCCAAAGATAGGAAGTCTACTCCTAGCTTCACAGTGTTCATATGAGGTTCCCTAGTATCATGGAAGAGCAAGAAGCAGATTGTGGTTATCAGATCTAGTGTTGAATCAGAATACAAGGCCATTGTAGAAGCTAGTACAGAGATGATGTGTGTCATATATGTTCTTATTGACCTGACTATTGTGGTGCCTCTACCCATGCACTTTAAATTCAGCAACCAAGTTGATGACTTCCATGAGAGGATCAAGCACGTTGAGGTAGACTGTCACTATACTCATGACATGATACAAAAGGGTCTCATTACCACTACTCATGTCAGCTCTGGAGACCAAACCGCAGATGTACTTACCAAGGCCCTAGCTAGAGGGCCTTACCAGAGATGTTGCTCCAAACTGAGCCTGATTGACATCTATGCTCCAGCTGGGGACGAGTCCTCTCAGTGAGAGGTACCCGCATCTCTTTGCCATTGCAAGAGACAAGAATCCTCGGGTACATCATCTTTGGTCGGTGGGATCTTGGTACCCTACTTTCGCTGCGGCTCTATCGGACCAGAGGTGCGATGAGGTCGTGGCCCTCTTGAGGGATCTGACGGACGTTGATGGCCCCAGAAGGGGAAGGAACCATTTCGCTTGGAATGAGGGGAGATTTATAGTTTAGCTAATCGGTTTTTCTGCAGGAAGCAAGGGGCGCTTCAGAAAGAGGTCGCTTGGAACTACATGATTATTTGGGCTAGCAAGGTACCGATGCAGATCAAGGTCTTATGGTGAGTCGCGGCAGGCTATTGTCAAAGGCGCGCAGGGCAAGGCTGTTGAGTGCCGAAGAGACCATTTGTGATAGATGTGGAATTGAGCAGGAGGACTTCAAGCAACTCTTTTTGGCTGATGTACTTCGGCAGCGGTTTGGGAGCAGGCAACGGTGCCTTGGCTTCGAGCGATGGACAGCATGTCATACTGGAGTTCTGTCAGAGCAGCTTGTGGTAGTTCTCAAGAGGACGCAGTTGGTCCTTTTTCCATTCTCTATGCAATTTGGTGGGCTAGAAATGAGAAAATCTTTCGAGACAGTCCGTTCCTATGTGAGAGGGTGTTGGGACATTATAAGGCATTGATGTTTTTTCTGGAAAAACTTATAGCTTCTCTTTTTCTGGCTTGGCTCTTATGTAACATATATGTACTAGGTATCTTTTCTTGATTGAATAAATCTGCGGTGGGTTCCAATCTTGGGACCACACCCTCTTTCCTCTCAAAAAAATCTATGCCCCAGCCTGAAGGGGAGTGTTGAGATATTAGTTATCTTTTATGCAATATTTATTTTCTTTATCTTCTTTATGTAATTTGCCCAATAAGTTACTCTCCTTTATAAGAGAACCCTAGGGCTTCATCAATGAATAATTTCATTGTTTCCTTTCACAAAGGGAAAAGGCTTTCTTGTCTTTGTTGGTGTACATTACCGCTTTTGTATGATCTCAACTTCACAAGAACCTTGAGTAGGAGATCCGCTACACTTGCTTTTTATACAGACATCTTCCTACGTTGCAGACATGGGAACGGAGGAGATAGAAGGGTCAATGATACTATTGCAGCTTTTTGGGCATAGGAGCACTTTTCCCATATTACCCCAGTTATCAAAGGCCACAGTTACAACCTCCAGCACCACTGACAACCCAGATATGTTGTTCGATCATATCATGATGCCTTCAACATGCAATCTCCTGAGCGAGTGATATGTGCTTTTAGAATTTTAATTATTTGAAATATTCATGTACTGATATATGCTAATGGAAACATCATTGCAGGTATTGTGGTTTCCATATGGGATTGAGATCTTTCTCTCCCCCATTATTACGTCGACGAACAGGAGATTTGAACGTCAGGTATTCCCCTTATTTACTTCCACATCATCAAACATCACTCTCTGGACCACGTCGTGCGCCAGTTCGATGACTGTTAGGTCATCCAAGCTCCTTACGACACAGACGAGGTCATGCATGCCATAGATCTAAGGGAAAGGTGGATGTGGACTGGAGAGACAAGTATGGCATTCACATCGATGCTTGGATGTCTTGTCACCAAAAGGTTGTGCGGATATACCAATCTGTCAGACTTAGTGTGTCTCCGAGTTACATGGATTGGTACCTCCGAATCACTAAAAGATTTATAAGACTAGGTACAACTCTTGCATGCGATGTGAATACTTAAATTTTAAAATTCCAATTGGCTTAAGTTTGCTATATCCACCTAACTGAAATTATTTTTTATATGCAATTGTCGAGATGGGAAGTCATTATATTGGGAGATAACAATCCTACCCACTATGAGTGTAGAGATATCGCATTACATGTTAGAGCGGAAATGGAGTGATAGTTGGTCATCCAATTTGCACTCTTCTCAGGCCGTTTCTTACGTCCCCATTTACAGAACATGAGATCAAGAAGGCAGTCTTTCAGCCGAATGTAGACGGATCTCCTGGCTGGCCCTGATGGATTCCGAATCTTCTTCTACAGAGAGTTCTGGTCTTCTGGGAGATGGTAAAGGAGGATACCATGGTTGTTGTGCAGGAATTCAGGGAAGGCAACCAAGATTTTGATCGCCTGAATAAGGCATTGTTATTTCTATTACCGAAGAGAGAGATTATTACTAGAGTTGAAAACTTTAAACCCATTTCGTTGTCGAATAGGATCTACATGACCATTGTAAAACCCTTGCCAATCGTCTTTGTGGTGTACTCAATAATATTATCTTGTCGGAGCAGACTGCATTTATACCTGGGAGATCCATGCTGATGGTTGGGTGCTTACATCTGAGATGGTGCTTGATTGGAAAAGAAATAAGAGTAAGGGGATGCTATGGAAGGTGGACTTCTCCAAGGCTTACAACTATGTAGGCTGGTGTTTTCTGCTGTTATCTTTGGAGAAGAGAGATTTCCCACCTTTGTGGATCTCATGGATGAAATTTTGCATCACGACGGCATCTTATACAGTCCTTGTGAATGGGCGATCGGAGGGCAGGTATTTCCAGCCATAGCATGGGGTTCGGCAGGGATGTCCTCTTGCTCCCTTATTATTTGTGATTATGGCATATGCTTTGACAGTGATGATGAGGTTGGCGGCGGATGGTAGGTTATGTAAAGGCTACTGCAAAGATGACATTGAAATACCTATTCTTCAATATGCAGACAACACAGTTATATTTTTGGTTGGAGGGATAGAACGTGCAAGACGGGCCTCGAGCATTATGGATATTTTGGGGGACATCTCGGGACTGAGGATCAACACAGATAAATCAAATGTTATTCCTTTTGGCCTCGACCAGAAGGATGTGCAGGACATTTGCAGTCTTATGGGGTGCCAACACCGGTCGCTACCCGTTACGTACCTGGGCCTCCCTTTAGTTGATGGTCGTCTTCGCTCGACTGATTGGAGGATGATAATCAAGAAGATAGAAAGCAAATTGACGGGATGGATGGCATGAATGATCTCTAAAGGAAGGAAGTTGGTTCTTCATAAGCATGTTCTTTCTGTGGTTCCTATTTTCTTGAGCTCCACGAGGCTCATACCAATGGTATACGAAAGAAGATTAAAGGCTTGATGAAACATTTTTTCTGCTTTGATGGCAAGTAGGAGAAACGAGGTTTACATCTAATAGACTGGGAAACAATGATGCACAGGAAGGTGGATTGTGGATCTGGATAATTAATCTTGAGCATATGAATGGAGCCTTACTTGCTAAATGGGTCCTTAGACTATGGGGGGACAATGAAGATGTGATTTGCAATTAATTCGGAAGATTTATGGGATTCAAGGCTCCTTGACTACTACAGCTATCAGGTATCCATCCTCGCTTTGGAAAGGTATCACGCATTTCCTTCCTACTTTAGGGCAAGTACTTCGACTGATTGTGGGCAATGGTGAGAGCTTCAGATTCTGGACGGATAAATGGACAGGATTGGATTTTTTTCAAATAGCGGAACACACGTCTCTTCTCACTGGCGGACCGCCAAGATGCATGGTTATTTGAAGTATGGGAGGCGAGATCTTGGTGTGCCCGATTTACCTCGAATTTTTTGAATCACAGATTCAATGAATACCTGACATTACTTGAAGATGTGGCTGACTTCGAGGGACTCAATAATGGGAGATCATTTTATCTGGACAAATGGTAGAATCTCAGTTAAAAGAGCTTATCGCTTCCTTGCATGCAACCATGATATGTTGTAGGATAACTGCACCGCACAAAGGATCAAAGTGTTTTTATGGTTACTAAAACACATAAGACTACTTACCAAAGTTCGTCAAGATAGAATCCTCCATGCGGGCGACACTATTTGTGGAAGATGTGACGATGAGCAGGAAGACTTGGAACATCTCTTTTTCAGTTGCAGAACTTCGAGAGCAATTTGGGATAGAGTGGACATTTCCTGGCTCGGGACGGACTGCAGTGACGCTTTCTGGGACTCGGTTATGATGACTTGTGGCAACTCGCAGGAAGATGCTTCCTCAGCCTTCTGTTGTCATTTGGGTTGTGTGGTGTGCTAGGAATGAATTTATTTTTTTGCAGCCAACGCTTTTATGCTGAAAATGTAATTGGTCACTCTAGGGGTCTTGCATCATGCTGGTCCTATGTATAACTCTTGTTTAATTAATATAATACAAGTTATGCGGTGAATCTCATTTAGGGACTCCACCCTCTTTTCTTCAAAAAAAAATGACGGCATACGATGAGTATGCTAAGCAAGCGCATGTGCAAGGAAGAGGAAGAGGGTGTAAAGAGGAAGAGGTCGGACTAGGGCTCGAGCTCAGGAACCGAGCCCTGATGAGATCATGGACGAGGGCAGCAACATGTTACGAAAGATGTCGAAGAGGAAAGAGAAATTTTGGAGATGGGTCACATACCCTCACCAGACATGACAGGACGTGACGTCTTCGACTACATGATAGAGACACAATTCATTACACCAGTCGTCAAGCCACGTTACGGGGAGATGAAAACTTCATAGGTGCCTAATAGGAACATGACGGGGGAAGTCGATAGGGGGACACAACCTACATATGCTTTACTTACCCTACCCCCCCGTGTCGATCTTCGATGAGGATGAAGGTGCGAGAAGTTCGTAAATACAGAGGATTTATCACAGAGCTTTCCTAATTCCATTTGAACAATAAGAGGCACCAAGAATATATTAAAGGAAAAGGAAGAGAGAGATAATTTTGTGTAATGAATCTAAACAATTAGCCGCCCAACTTAAAAGTGGGAAAAGGCTTCTGAAAAAAATCTAAACAATTTTATTAATCAACGACTTGGTCTTTCTATTCTTGGCAACGAAATGGTGGAGAAGTCTTTCTAATCCACTGTGATTTTTCCCATCATAATATTTACTATGTTGTGTAATTTGTTCACATATATGACAAGAATGTATTTGGTTTTGATTGAATGGATTGAAAGAATGGACGTGAAAATATCTGCGAGCAAAGTATACCACTGAATGGGTTTTTACATGGATGGATCAAGAAGAAGTGTATCAATCATTATATACCGGTCACGGTTTCTTTACATAAGAGAGGGAATCAAGTATAATCATGCTTACAGTTGGTCTCTCGTTTTTTAATGTAGCAAAGCATATCGCATATAGTGTATGCATCAGTAATGGCTCGAGCGACATATATCGCACAACTTGTATGCGCTACTCGAAACGCATACATTAAATGCCTTAGGTAAAGCGCGTTAAGTAGGTGTGGTATCCTTAAAGTACACAACAACAAAGCCTTTTCCCACATTAAGTAGGGTCAGCTATATGGATCCTTTGTCTCCATTTAAATCTATCTTGGGCCATTCTCGAGCTTAGATCTAGATAACTAAGATCTCTTCTGATAGTATCATTCCAACACTTATTGGGCCTTCCTCATCATCTATTAGCAAGCTCAACATCCCAAATCTCACATCTTCTAACTGGTGTATCAGCCGACCTCCTTTGCAAGTGGCCAAACCATCTTAAAAGGTTTTCTTTCATCTTATCATCTATTGGAGCGACACCAACTTTCCTTCTAATTGCGTCATTTCGAATCCAATCTTTTCGTGTATGACCACATATCCATCTTACCATTTTCATTTATGCTACTGCAATTCTCTACGCATGTCTACGGTTCACAGAATAACAGTCGGATCCATAGAGCATAGCAGGTCTCACAACTGCTTTGTAATACTTTCCTTTGATTTTAAAGGAAAATTTCTTATCACATAGAACAGTAGAGGCTCCCCTCCACTTTAGCCAGCCTACATTTATTCAATTAGTAGCATCTCCATTGATTTCCCTATCATGTTGCAAAATAGATCCGAAGTTGTTAGAAAATCGGAAGCGGAAGCGAAAACATGGAAAAAGATAATAAAATATGAACACAGCGGGATTTTTACGTGGAACCCTACTCCGTGAGGAGCGGGATGAAACCACGGGAGAAGCCCTCAACGGGGCATGCTATGCATTGCTTTTTCTCCATGAGTACAGGAGGTCTGAGGCTCCTTATATAGCCTCTCCAGAGCCTCCAAGTCCCACCACTGGACGATGTGAGATTAAACACTGGATGGGGTAAATGGATCTCCTCCAGGATCCATTTACCCTGCTACAACACAATGGGCGCATACACCTTATACTCCAACACTCCCCCTCAAGCTGGAGCATGCAATGCTCAGCTTGGACAAACAGAAAGAAACTCAACTCAACGCTACATGACACTACGGACAATATCAACCCAATGCGCACATTGCTGCAGTCGAGGACGTTGCTTCTCATGCCGTGCAGGTGAGGAGGACGAACGGGCTGGAATGTAAGTCTTCTGAATCTCCTCGTCGGAGAGCATATGCTCTGAACTGCGCATGTCAGAGTCGCTGCAACTGGAAATGAGTCTCCTCGTCAGAGTACTCTGGCCCGCCACAACATGTGGACAACTGCTCCATCTCTGAAAAGGGTCGAACTGAAAAGGCCGTGGTTGTGCAATCCTCGTCGGAGTCCACGGTCGCTGGAGAATGGAGTCTGAAATAAGTCTCCTCGTAGGAGAACTGGGTCTCTCTCATCTGGCTCAGAGAATGGTGCACTGCTTTGGTGTACCTATGATACCACATGAAAACCCTTGCCCTCAAAGGAATGGTCCTCTGCTCTGGAGTCCCTATGGCTCACATGAAAACTCTGGCCAAACAACAACTAGACTGATGGGGACCTCGAACTGATGATGGCAACATATGCTCATCTGAAAATGACCGCACACTCGTGCGTGTCTGAAACTGAGGACTCGGAAGACAATCGTCGAGTCTGAACAACTACGCATCAAACTGGGACTCAGAATCTGAATGTCGAGTCTGGAATTGCGCATGTAGAATCTTCATCTGTAGAGTCTGATCAACTGGCTGGTCTGGAGATTGGTATCTGAATCTGGATCTGGAATAGAAGACCTGTGACTCTATATATATACTCCCCCTTTCTCCCATACTAGTCGGAATACATGGACGTCGACCAAGTTGGGAGAAGACAAAGATTATGGGGAAAGAAACAACATGGACACAACAACAACAACAAAGCCTTTTCCCACAATTAAGTAGGGTCGGCTACATGGATTTTTCGCCTCCATTCAGATCTATCTTGGGTCAATCTCGGACTTATATCCAAAAAACTAAGATCCCTTCGTATAGTCTCTTTCCAACACTTCTTGGGCCGTCCTCGCCCTCTCTTAGCCGGCTCAACATCCACAACACTCGCATCTCCTAACCGGTGCATCAGTTGACCTTCTTTGCAAATGACCAAACCATCTTAAGCGGTTTTCTCGCATCTTATCCTCGATCGGAGCTACACCAACTTTCTTTCTGATTGCATCATTCTGAATCCGATCTTTACGTGTATGTCCACACATCCATCTTAGCATTTTCATTTCTGCTACAGCCATTCTCTGCACATGTCTATGGTTCACAGGCCAACATTCAGAACCATAAAGCATAGCAGGTCTCACGGCTGCTTTGTAAAACTTTCCATTAATTTTTAAAGGAATTTTCTTATCACAGAGAACAGCGGAAGCTCCTCTCCACTTTAGCCAGCCTGCATTTATTCTATTAGTAATATCTCCATCAATTTCCCCATCATGTAGCAAAATAGATCCCAGATATCTAAAAGAATCTCTCTTCTGAATGTTATCGTCACCAATCTTAACCTCGATTCCTTCACCATTGCTTCCATCAAAAGAAACAACATGGACATTCACAAAAAATTCCTTGCGGCTTTTTCATTTTTTTTAAGCCGCCGTTTTTTTTAAAACAATTTTTTAAGCCATTGCAACCATTTTTTTTACGGCTCTCTTCCTTTTTCTTTTTTTATGCGTACGGCTTTTTCAAATGTACGCGCCTCTTTTTTTCTTTTCTCTCTCTCTCTCTCTCTCTCTCTCTCTCTTTTACAAAGAAAACCAATCGGCCCACTTAGGGCTCTAAAACCATCAACAGCCCAATGGGGCTCCTCTTTTCGTTTCTCCCTTTTTTTCTCTCTTTTTTTTCTTCTTTTTTTTTGTTTAACACGATCCTTCTTTTTTTTCAAGAGCAGATGCCGACTTGGGCCAAAAAGCCCCTTTCTTCAATACGAAACTGCCATAGTTTTTTTTTAAAAAAAATACGAAACGGCATGCTCGGCCCTATGAAGAAATCGTGTGCCCCCCTTCTTATTAGGGTTCCCCTGTCTGGAATGGGAACCCTCGACGCCCGCCGCCCCTGATTGTGTTTGAAGAAAGAGCACCGTCGCCGATGGGGGAGCCGTCTTGCACTGCGCAGGAAATCGCCTGGAGGCGCGGCAACTCGCTTGGAGCACCGCCACCGTGTGCTCGAGGGGAGGAAACGCGCACCACCGCTGGGAGGCCACCGCTGAGGGAGAAAAAAATCGTCTGCACGAGTCGCGAGTGGGATTTGCGCCGCCTGGATCATAAGCTCCACCGCCTGGGAGCTTCTTTGCCGATGTCGCGGCTGCGATGGGTACTGGAACTGGGGCTTCTTTAAACTGGAGCTCCGCCTAGGGCATGGGTGGCGCAGAAGGGCATTGTCGATCTCGCCTGGGCTCGCGAGATCGAGGAAGGGCATTCACGGGGTTTGCGGTCTGGAGGGAGGTGTGCGGCTACGTCTGGGCAGCCGCATCGCGCGGGTTTGCGTTGCATGACGCAGCGCGAGAGCTACGCCGAGGTTTTGCGCCGCTTGGGATACACTTGCAGCGGCATGAGCATTCATGAGTGGGATGGTGCAGAACTGGGGTCACCATCGGTGCTGCAAAGAGTTGTGATGCGGCCTGGATGGAGGATCTAGGGTTTAAGAAAACCCTAGACAGAACCTGGAAATACGAGCCTGATGCTGAAGGGTCACCGCGTGGAGCCTTTGCGTCGCTTGCGCCCAGGCACGTGTTTTGGACTGGAATTGGCGCTGCAAAATCTTCTTCGACTCTGATTGACTATGTTAGAGCATGGATCAGGGTTTCAAGTAAAAGAAAACCCTAGAATTTTGAACAGCTCCAGAACATAAAAAAATTGAATCTCGAAAGAAAAATATAAACATAAATCTTCAACAATAATCCCACGAGATTCGAACCCGCTCTGATACCATGTTAGAAAATCGGAAGCGGAAGCGAAAACATGGAAAAGATAATAAAATATGAATACAGCGGGATTTTTACGTGGTACCCTACTCCGTGTAGAGCGGGATGAAACCACGGGAGAAGCCCTCAACGGGGCATGCTATGCATTGCTTTTTCTCAATGAGTGCAGGAGGTCTGGGGCTCCTTATATAGCCTCTCCAGAGCCTCCAAGTCCCACCACTGGACGATGTGGGACTAAACACTGGATGGGGTAAATGGATCTCCTCCAGGATCCATTTACCCTGCTACAACACAATGGGCGCATACACCTTATACTCCAACAGAAGTATCTAAAAATATCTTTCTTCTGAATGTTATTGTCTCTAATCTTCACCCTGATTCCTTCACCACTGCTTCAAATGTGCACTCCATATATTCAGTCTTAACCCTACTTATACAAAATCCTTTATTCTTCAAGGCATGCATCCAAACCTCAAGTTTCGTACTTACTCCATCTCTTGTCTCATCAATCAACACAATGTCATCAACGAACAATATACACTAAGGTATCTCATCCTGGATGTGACTAGACAACTTGTTCATAATAAAAGTAAAAAGGAATGGACTCAAAGCTGAACCTAGATGCAGATCGATGTTGACGTCAAAATAGTCACTCTTCCCAGACTAAATCTTACATAAGATGAAACCCCATCATGCATATCCTTTATAAGGTTAATGTATAGGACATGTACTTGTCTCTTCTCCAAAACTCTTCATAAAATCTCTCACGGCGCTGAATCATAAGTGTAACATCCGGATTCTAACAAACCCGAACTCGACCCGAATAAGGTCCGAATAACCCAATAAAGTTGTTGGTCAATACTAAACAACCTAAAACGATCTATTGATCGTGATTCAAAAGTTGTTCGGGCGAAATCGACCAAAAATCGGTCGCTTCGTAATGCGTGTCGTGAAAAAGCCGTGCCGCTAATTCGGAAACAGCAAAACGAACCGAGACCATCATTAGATCCGATTCGACGATACAAGACCAATGGAATCGACCGTTCGTCAATCGGAGGTCATTTGATATTTTTAAATCAAAAATTTATTCTTAAACAAAAACCGTATCCGAAAATTTCGGGTATTCAAAACCCGATCGGAAGTATATCAATATTATACTCATATTGACCGTCATTTCGAGACGATCAAAACGAGATATTTCTCGTCAAAATCCGACATCCGATGCACGAACACGGAAGACTTTAGTATTTTAAATAAAATGGTTTAAAATAATAATAAAATAAAAAGTTAAATTTAAAAGTAGACAGTAGAGGTAGCAGACTGTGGTTATATATATAAAAAAAATTTAAAGTTCAGGACAGCTGGGTTTCCATCCTTGTCCACATGGCTGGAGTTAAAGCTCCTCTCTTCCCTATATAAACACCATCCTACCACCCATTTTTCCCAATTTCTCCCCAACGAATAACTCTTCTCCCTCTTCTCTTTTCTTCATATACTGCTGGAGATCAAATTTCAGCCACCTTTGAAGGTCTGGACACCTCTCTCTCCTTCAACACTTGTTGTTGCAACTGCTGGAGCTACTGGATTTGGGTGTTATCTCCTCCAAACATGAGGTTTCAATTCCTCCACTCCTGCTCCAGATTTTCAGCCCTATTTGCACAAGTGTTTCTCCAATTTCGGATAAAATTAAAGTACCTCCCTATACCTCCATTTTACTGCCATACATGTCAATTTTCCTCTTTGTTTTGATGCCATGCATGTCCATTCAAAATCATTCCCTTGTTGCCATATAAGTAATTGTTTTATCATTTGAGATCTATTTTATATCAACCGTAATCTGCAAACTTCATTAAGTTATTGTTATCTCAATCAATTCAGGAGTAGTAAAATGTTGTATTACGTTATATAATAGTTGAATGGTTGGGATGTGTTATGAAGTTTTATGTGGATTAACATTTTCATATTTCTTCTTAAATCTAATTTGGAGTGTTGAGAGGGAGAGATGATTTTTTTATATGGTTGTTGGAAGTTGGAGTTGAATGGATGGAAATTTCTGGAAGTACAGATTTATGAATATAAGGAAAACTGTTAAGATGTTCTAAAAAAAAGGGGACTGCAATTGGATGAAATTAATATAAGTTGCTAGTAAAACCTGATTCTGTTGAAAACTTGCCATGCACAATGTCTAGCCGGATCTAATATGATGGTTAAGGCCAAGTTGATTGTGATATATGTTATGCCATACATCCTTATTAGTTGATCTATTTGTTTTGCCAACATTCTGGAGATCACTTCTGGAGGTTTTCCTACCAAATCTGAATTTAAGCATCTCCTTGGATTATGTTCATATCAATACAATTTCTTATAGAGTACTTGGCATTGAATTTCCTTACTTTCCTTATACATTTGAGTTACTAAAAATTAAAAATAAATAAAAACAGATCCATGAGGTATCACTAATCTAATTATCGAATTGGACACCTGGACTATAATTGTAAATGGGGGGAGAAGAAGTTGGATATGTTTATATGTTAGTACTGTCAGGTGAATGCTTTGACAAACTCTTAATCATTTCTCTTGGATCATTAAGTTAAAAAACTCACGAGTTTTCTGGTAAGGTGTAGGCCAAATCCCTGTCAAATGAATTAACTTTTAAGAAGTGAGTATTTTACACACTTTAGATTAAGTTAGTAATGAGGTTAAATTTTATAAGTCACAAGTTAAAGGATTCTTCTGTCCTGTTGTTTAAGAGAATAATTAAAAATCAAATATCAGATTATTCGCATTATTCTCTTAGCAGCCAATAAATAAGCTCACCCCTATGAAATCATTATTCAAGAATATCGTTAATTAAGTTTTTCATATCTACGAGGAGCACATGTTTAAATAATAAATGATTGAATCAATCCTTGATAATATGTGATTACTATAACTAATAATGCTTATGAAATAATCAATTACTAATAAGGGATTATTATTGATAAGTTATGACAAAATCTGTATCTGGAAGGATAATCACATAAGACATTTAGAAAGAAGTGAGTAAGCAAGTAAGTAATGATGAATCAGTGATGATTGATGATGTCGAGTATAGTTACCTTTATACCTGACTATACTAGAAACCATTTTGACATAACTGTCAAACGATTTGACAAACTTAAGATCTGTAAAGATAATCATATCAGAGAATGAGAGAATTGGGAAATAAAGAAAGTGTTAGCTAAGCAATAATGATAGTTGATCATGTCGGTTATGTAACTTTCATACATAACTGTGCGAGGGCGCAGTAACCCTCAACTGGGCGGAGGAAAGGAAGCCCAGTTAGGGCAGCGGCCGCCAAGTGTGCGGGTCTAGGATCCCAGTCCCATTCCGATTTTTACGTGAGCTCGCAGTGTTTTTATGCCTCGTTGGGATCCCGACTTTGGACCAGTTCCGCTGACCCTCTGTTTTAGGATACCCAAGCGGGGGATCCTCGGTTTTACAGTTTTACGTACGAGCTCGGTTGCCCGTACTAGTCGGGCTGTTTTCTAGAGCGACTTTTCCGGAAAGTCTCTCTCACCCGTCTCAGTGGCGTAGTTTGGGAGTAGACCTATCCCTCTATTGGACCGCACTTCCAATTAGAGGGCGAGACGGAAGAGCCATTTGTAGGCTTCTTCACCGCTTGAGTTTACTTCGCCAACAACTTGGCGATTCTATATCTAGATCATCCAAATCTACATCTACATCATCTGGAGTTATATCTGAAACATTTGAAGTTAAAAATTGGAGAAGTTACGATCAAAAGTCGTGTTGATAGGAAATGACAATTTACTAAACTTAAGAAATCTTTCCAATCTCAACTTTTCCATCATCACTCATAAACTCGATCTCTGAAGAAAATGATATATATATACTTACACTCATACACTTATGAGTATTCAACTACAATATAAATATGTCATATGTTGAAAATGTTGGGTAATTGGGCAATCATGAGAGATGCTTACAAATAACTTGTTAACCTTTTTACTTACGCAAGCAGATGTAAATTATACTTGTTCCACCGTTCTACTTGCTCGTTTTTGCACATATTAAATGTCTATTTATTTTTATAAATTTTGGGAGGTACCAGCAACCGCTGACGCCTCTTCTTTCCTAAACATGTTTTGGCAGGCAAACAGCATGTTGATCAGTAGCCGTGCATGCTTCCAGGAGACAGGGTGTACACCATACGGTATGGTTTATTTTGTCTCAATTTTTGATTCACATTATAATGTAAATGCTATCTCTTCTGTACTACATTTTGGGATATATGGTGTATACTGGAAGATTCTTGTACATGATGTAAAATGATATGGAAATTAATGAAATGAGATTTTGGTGTCATTTGCCTCTTTTAGATTGTGGTTATGAATGTGAATGTCATATGTAGCTTCAAGCGCGAAAAATTTCCCCATAAACTATGCATTTAATGCGACGTTAAATATATGGTATTTATGCGAAATGTGTCGTAAACAGGTAACCGGATCCTAAGGGGTTCACAATTTGGTATCAGAGCAGTGGTACCCCGATACACACATTCGCAGTATTACAACTCCGATTGCATTAAGCTCTCGGATAGCGACAGTCTTCCGACTTGTCGTGAATCCGATAAGGGAAATATGACATTCATATTCAACCACCACAAATGACACCAATTTCATTAATTTTCATATTATATCCCAAGAAGAGAAAAAGCATAGATCATAATATCTGCAAATAATAAATTTTATGACTAATAGATGGTTCTTATGCAGAGCCATGGCATCCCGACCAGGTCAGGAGACGGTTGATCAGTTGGCGCGCATACTGACTGCCCTCACCGACCTCCAGCAGCAGCAGGCTGCCATGCAAGGTCAGCAGGAGCAGATATTGGCCCAGCAGACTGAGATTGCCGACAGGCAGAGAGATATAGAGATGAGGTTTGAGGATCTATCAGATTTCACGTATCATCCATCACAGGATGGAACATGGCAGGATCAGCACCAGTCCGTTGAGGTGGAGCAGCGCCTAGACCGTGACGATCTTTTGGACCGATACGTCGACCATTTCAGCAGCAGAGGTCAGACAGACGGTTCCGACCTACAGGTTCGTCCTTCACGGGTAGTGCTCGCTCTTCTCCATCGACTACTTTAGGAGGAGCACTCGTCGGACGTGGCACAGAGTCCGCTCGACCATCTTGATCGCAGTGAGCAGATAGACCACCTACAGGACCACCCCGAAGCACAGACACAGCTACTCCACCTACCAGGCCAGTCCGATGCTATCGATGTTACGAGTGGGGACACTATCGATCACAGTGCCCACAGGCTTCTGGTGAACCTCAGCCACAGCCTTCACAGTCGCAGCCTAAGGCACAGCGTTCAGGGAGTTTCAATGGTAGGAACTCCAACTTTAGGCGACCGCAGCAGAGACATACGCAGAGTGTGGCAGGTTCCAGTGCTGCACCAGCCAGGCAGGGGCAGATACATGCGGTTACTGAGGAGCAGGCACGTTCAGCCTCTACTGTGGTGAAAGGTATGGTCCCAGTCTTAGGCCGACCTTTCCATGTTCTATTTGATTCTGGTGCGACGCATTCTTTTCTTGCTTCGAGGCTACTTGCTTCTTTAGGTAGAGTCGCAGAGACACTTTCTTCCCCATATCACATCCGAGGACCAGGTGGCCAGTTGTTTATCATTTCCCTGATAGTCAGGCACTTGCCCGTACTGATTGGCGGTCACGAGATAATCGCAGATTGTCTACTTCTGCAGCTTGATGAGTTCGACTTGATTTTGGGCATGGATTGGTTATCCGCTCATCATGCACTTGTTGATTGCTTTAGGAAGACGGTTGTCTTCAGGATTCCAGATCTACCCGAGTTCACTTTTGAGGGTACTATACATGACTCCACCATGGAATACATTTCAGTGTTGCGAGCCCAGCGACTTGTTGATCAGGGTTGTGAATCATACCTTGCATTTGTTCGGGAGGTATCTGAAAGGGAGCCGATGACACAGGACATCCGAGTAGTATCAGAATATCCAGATGTATTTCCTGATGAGCTGGCAGGATTACCTCCTGAGAGAGAGATCGAGTTTGAGATCACATTACTGCCAGATACACAGCCGATCTCTATGGCACCATATCGCATGGCACTAGCCGAGTTGAGGGAGCTGAAGGTGCAGTTGCAGGAGTTACTTGATTTGGGATTCGTGAGACCGAGCACTTCACCTTGAGGTGCTCCGGTTCAATTTATCAAAAAGAAGGATGGATCCATGAGACTGTGCATCGATTACAGGCAGCTGAATAAGAGAACGGTGAAGAACCGTTATCCTTTGCCACGTATCGATGATTTGTTCGACCAGCTCCAAGGATCTTCGGTTTTCTCGAAGATCGATCTTCGCTCAGACTACCATCAACTGAGGATTCGTGAGTCAGATATTCCGAAGACAGCTTTCAGGACTCGCTATGTACATTACAAGTTTGTGGTGATGCCGTTTGGGCTCACCAATGCACCTGCGGCTTTCATGGATATGATGAACCGTATCTTTCGTCCATACTTGGACAAGTTTGTAATGGTGTTCATCGATGATGTGCTCATCTACTCACGGAATGAATGGGATCATGCGAATGATCTACGGATTGTCTTGGACACATTGCGGGAACACAAGCTATATGCCAAGTTGAGCAAGTGTGAGTTCTGGTTATCCCATGTCTCATTTCTCGGGCATATCATTTCTGGAGCAGGCGTTGCAGTTGATCCTGCGAAGATTGAGGCAGTCATGTCTTGGGAGCAGCCCAAGACAGTTACTCAGATTCGGAGCTTCCTCGGATTAGCGGGCTATTACAGACGTTTTGTCAGCGGATTTTCACGCATTGTTCGCCTCTGACACGACTGACGCAGAAGGGAGTCCCATTTATTTGGGACAATTCATGTGAGTAAGCTTTCCAGACACTGAAGGAGAGATTGACTACAGCACCTATTCTTGCTCTTCCTTCTAGCACTCAGGACTATGCAGTCTACACAGATGTATCTGGAGAAGGTCTAGGAGCAGTGTTGATGTAGAGAGGACAGGTGATTGCTTACGCATCACGCCAGTTGAGACCGCACGAGCGGAACTATCCCACACATGACTTAGAGCTGGCGGCAGTTGTCTTCGTCTTGAAGATCTGGCGCCACTATCTATATGGGGTGAACTTCGAGATTTTCACCGATCACAAGAGTCTGAAGTACATCTTTGATCAGAAGGAGCTGAACATGAGGCAGCGCAGATGGCTCGAGCTGCTGAAGGATTATGATTGCACGATATCTTACCATCCCGATAAGGGAAATGTGGTGGCTGATGCACTTAGCAGGAGAGCGCATGCAGAGGGTACAGTGAACTGGCTATACACGTGGGATAAGCTTGCAGCTTTGAGCGATTGGCATCCTCAGGAGAGCGCATCCATTTCTACCGTCGTGCCTCCACGATACAATAGTCTTTGGGATCGTATTGTAGAGGGCCAGAAGACCGATCCTTGGATTCATGATAGATACATGCACGCCGTTAAGGACGAAGTTGATGATTTTGTCGTGGCAGAGTCTATTTTATGGAAGGCAGGACGGGTCATTGTACCCAATGATGAGCACCTTTGCAGAGACATTCTCGATGAGGCACACAGTTCACGGTTATCTATCCATCCAGGCAGTACGAAGATGTATCGTGATCTACGTCGACATTTCTGGTAGGATGGAATGAAGCGCGATGTGGCGCTACATGTTAGCAGATGCATGACCTGTCAGATGGTCAAGGCCGAGCACAGGAGACCACCAGGATTACTGCAGTCTCTCCCCATTCCTGAGTGGAAATGAGAGCATTTTTATGGATTTTGTCACAGGATTGCCGAAGACACCATGTGGCCATGATTCCATTTGGGTCGTTGTTGATAGGTTGACCAAGTCAGCCCATTTCATACTTGTCAACACGACTTACACTCCATCCAGATTGGCCAAGATTTATGTGCAGAACATTATCAGACTACATGGTATACCAAGAGAGGTAGTGTCTGACAGGGATTCGAGATTTACATCTCATTATTGGCATCAGTTCATGTCAGCACTACAGACAGAGCTGAAGATGAGTTCCGCATACCATCCGCAGACAGACGGGCAGAGTGAGCGCACCATTTGAACGCTTGAGGATCTACTTCGCGCATGCACTTTGGAGTGGAAAGGGACCTGGAAGATCATTTGCCTTTGGTGGAATTCACGTACAATAACAGTTATCACTCCAGTATTAGCATGGCACCATTCGAAGCCCTATACGGGCGGAGATGCCTCACACCTCTCAGTTGGCGTGAGTTAGGTGATCATTCTTTATACTCCGTAGATCTCTTGGAGCAGACCGCGAGAGCTGTTGATCTTGTGAGAAAGAGGCTTCTGATGGCACAGAGCCGCCAGAAGAGCTATGCAGACCGTCGGAGAAGAGATTTGGAATTTCAGGTATCCAATCTTCTTCTCTTTCTTTTATTACAATTTTAACTTAATCTCATATACTAATAAAACTCCTGTAAATACAGGTCGGAGATTGGGTATTCTTGCGAGTATCTCCCATGAAGGGAATGCAGAGATTCGGTGTTCATGGCAAGTTGGCGCCACGATATGTTGGACCGTTCGAGATTCTGGCTAGAGTGGGGAAGGTTGCTTATCGAGTAGCTCTTCCTCCACAACTTTCTGCTATTCACGCACTATGACTCTAAGACTTGAGGAATGTCTTAGGGTTGGGGTGCCTCCGTAGGCATGCGGTGTAGTATAAGCATCCTAACTAAGTTCCCAACACGTCCACTAGCTTAATGGGATCAGATTATAGTCACTACCATTTCCTCAACTTTGATTGTAATCCTTCAAACCTGAAGTGCAGCTCTCTCAGATGTAACTTTGGATGATGTAGATATAGATATGGATGATCTAGTTGTAGAATCGCCTAGTCTGGTGGCGAAGGTAAAACTCAAGCGGTGAGGAAGCCTACAAATGGCTCTTCCGTCTCGCCCTCTAGTTGGAAGTGCGGTCCAATAGAGGGATAGGTCTACTCCCAAACTACGCCACTGAGACGGGTGAGAGAGACTCTCCGAAAAAGTCACTCTAGAAAACAGCTCGACTGGTAACGGGCAACCGAGCTCGTACGAAAAACTGAAAACCGAGGATCCTCCGTCTGGGTGTCCTAAAACAAAGGGTCAACGGATTGGTCTAATTCGAGATCCCAATGAGGCGTAAAAACACTGCGAGCTCGCGTAAAAATCGTGTAAAAGACTGGGATCCTAGACCCGTGCACTTGGGCCGCTGCCCTAACTGGGCTTCCTATTCTCCCGCCTAGTTAAGGGTCACTGCACCCTCGTACGATCAAGTGTAAGGGTCACCATGATCGGCACCTTTATTCATCAACCATCACTGATTCTTAACATTTTCACTTGATCATTGATTCCAGTAATTTTAATTGAGTACTGATTTCAAACATTTTCGCTTGGTCACTAAATTCCAATAATCTCAATCGATCACTGATTTCCAATATTTTCACTTGATTATTGATTTCTAGTGCTTTTAATCGATCGCCGATGTAAATCATATATTCATGTCAACATCTATTAACAAGCTAAAGGATTACATCGATGATATGATCCACTATAGTCGTAATGCGTACACCTAATCTTCCTTCAAGTCATGATGCCGAGACTACAATTTATACAATTATTCAAATTATTAGGAATCAATGAGGAAAAACCCATAGTACCTACCATATATCTACCCATAATTATAAGCAAATCCTTTAATGAGAGATGAGAAATCCTTGGAATGAGTACAGAACTTTTCCATTGAATTTCAAGATATGACCTGTGGAAAATATGATCGATAAAATGCATACTTTTCAAAGCTTCCAAAAATGTTAACATTGCATTTTTTTTACCATGCTAAATCAAAACAGGGGTGCCTCATCCTATAGTTTCATTAACCATATCAGCCACTAAATTGCCCGAGAAGCTTTGGTCTAGTTTCACACGGTTGAACCTCTATGAACTTCAAGACATCAACACTTTTCAATTAAGTTAAAGCCTACTTATTCCAAAGAAAGAATTCTTGACTAAATGTTTAAAGGATTACTAATGGTTATACAAAAAGTCCTGGATGCCTCCCGATTCTTCTCAATTTATTGGCATATCAACTGAATGCCTCCTGATTCTTCTCAATTTTTTGGCATAAACTATTATATATATTTATATTTTTCCACTTCTAATTACAGTAAAAAGATCTTGGTTATTCATGTAATGATTCTATAAAGAAGCAACTGTTGTATTCTCCAAACAACCCCACCAATTATACGAGCAACAGTTCTCAAATGCCTATATTTCCTGAGTAGTAATCAGATTTTTTTCAGCATTTAAGGGATCATGAGCAATCAGAATATTAGCCCTAATATGATGAAGGGAGAGGTGCAGGCTGAGATCACTACTACAAATAAAAAATTGTGTAAAGTTAATATTGAAATTTTAGTCCAGACTGTTAGAAGAAAGGAGTCATAGTTGTACTGCATAGAATAACCCTAGGCTCTCTTATATAGGGAGAGGCCTTGAGGGTAAATTACATGGACGTCTACATAAAAGAGAGAAATAGCAAAAAGATAAGAAAATAATTATTAATATAGAAACTATCTCTACACTCCCCCTCAAGGTGGAGCATAGATGTCGATCATGCTCAGCTTGGATGAACATCTCTGAAAAGGTCCTCTGAGCAATGGTTTGGTGAACACATCAGCAGTTTGATCTCCTGAGCTAACATGGGCCGTGGATATCAGTCCTCTCTGAATCAGGTCCCTGGTGTAATGACAGTCAACTTCAATATGCTTGGTCCTCTCATGAAAAGCTGGATTATTGGCAATGAACAGTGCAACCTGATTGTCACACTGAAGCTTCATAGGTAGAGGTACAGCTATGTAAATCTTCTAATACAGAGCGAACCCACATCATTTTCGTGCTGGCTTGGGCCATTGCCCTGTACTCGGATTCCGCATTGGATCTTGCCACCACCGTTTGTTTCTTGCTTTTCCAAAACACCAGAGAGCCTCCAACAAAAACTGCAAACCCTGAGGTTGATTTTCTATCCTTAGGACATCCAGCATAATCTGCGTCTGCACATGCTGAGATGGATAAGTCTGCGCCCTTTCTGAATAGTAGCCCTAAGCCTGGAGAAGACTTCAGATACCTCAGTATCATGTGTATAGCATCCATGTGAACCTGTCTTGACTGCTCCATAAACTGACTCACACGGCTGACTGCAAATGCAATGTCTGGATGGGTTATAGTAATGTAGAGGAGTTTTCCCACCATCTCTCTGTATCTCCTCTTATCCACTTCATCAGTATCATTATCATATAACTTCATGCTGGGGTCCATGGGGATGCTTGATGGATTGCACCCATCCATACCAGTCTCAACCAGAAAGTCTGTAATGTACTTCCGTTGTGTCATCACCAAACCATGTGCATTCCTTGCAAATTCCAACCCTAGAAAGTATCTTAGGGTTCCAAGATCCTTTGTAACAAACTGACGACCTAGGAAAGCCTTCGCCCTTGCTATGCCCTGAATATCGTCTCCTGTAACAAGAATATCATCCACATAGACCATTATGACAACCGTACCTGCCGAGGACTTCTGGATAAACAATGAGTGATCAGCATTGGACCTCTTGAATCCCTGGTGCTCAATTAAATTGGACAGCTTTTGGAACCACGCTCGTGGACTCTGTTTAAGGCCATATATCGCCTTGTGAAGTCTACAGACCATATGCTTCTCCACCTCAGCAGTAAACCCAGGTGGTTGCTGCATGTAGACTTCCTCCTGTAAATCCCCATACAGAAAGGCATTCTTGACATCTAGCTGTAAAATGCTCCAATCACGAACCACTGCAACAGACAGGAGAACACGGAGAGTCGTGCGTCTCGCCACTGGAGAGAAAGTATCCATGTAGTCAACGCCATATGTTTGTGTAAATCTACGGGCGACCAAGCGTGCTTTGTACCTATCCAACGTGCCATCTGCATGATATTTGACTGTGAAGACCCATTTACAGCTCACAACTAATGCATCAGGAGGTGCAAGAACCAAAGACCATGTGCCACGGGACTGCAAGGCCCTCATTTCTTCTTCCATAGCTAATCTCCAGCACTCATTCTTCAAGGCTTCCTGGTATGTCCGTGGTATGTCCACGGAAGACAAAGCTGTGGCAAACTCTGGAAATCACCTGTGAGTCGGTGGAATGACACCTGTGAAGCAAATGGATAGGAAGCACACTGCCGTCTCTGTTTCCGAATAGCAATCGGAACATCAAGATCACCATCTGGGTCCACCTGTAATGAGTCATCCTGCATATGTACCGGACCTGACCCGTCAGTAGTAACATCATCTGAACATACCTGAGGCGTAGTGATTGGCTGATCTGTCGTCTGAGCAGGACCTGGCCGACGCGTATAATGGTTAGGAAACGGTGATATGATTTGCTGTGGAATGGGTGGAGGTGGTGGTGGTGGTGGTTGGTGCTGGCAAAGGAACTGACACAGGAGGCGACTCAGGTGATCTCGGAGTAGGTGGTGGTGGAACAAAAATATCATCAGTGATGGTGGATGGTACCATTCTGTCCCCAGCTGGCGAGAAATACATGACTGACTCGAAGAAGGTGGCATTCGCACTAATAAAGTACCTGTTGGTTGTAGGATCATAACACCGGTATCCCTTCTGGGTTCTGGAGTAACCAACAAAGACGCACTTGACAGCTCTGGGAGAGAGTTTGTCAAGGCCAGGAGAAAGACGATGGACAAATGCTACAGCGCCAAAGACACGCGGCGGCAGAGAGAAGAGCTCCTTGTCAGGAAAAATAAGAGAGATAGGTATCTTCTCTCCAAGGACAGAGGACGGCATTCTGTTGACTAGGTAGCATGCAGTAAGGACAGCATCCCCCCAGTAGGAAATAGGAGCACAACTTTGAATCAACAGGGTACGAGTAATGTACAATAGGTGACGATGCTTTCTTTCCGCCACACCGTTTTGTTGGGATGTATATGCGCAGGTGGTTTGGTGAATAATACCCTTCGATGAAAGAAAAAGAGAAAGAGTGCGTGTACAGAATTCCAGGGCATTGTCAGTTCGAACATACTTGACTGAGGAAGAAAAAACATTCTGCACTTCATTAACCAAATTTTTGATAACATCTCCTGCTTCAGATTTATTCTTCAAAAGAAATACCCAAGAGACACGAGAAAAATCATCCACGACAACTAGATAAAACATGTGCCCCTGGTGATCGAGAACACGACTCGGACCCCAAATATCTATATGTAATAACTCAAAAGAGGAGCTACTGCTCCGACTCTGACGACCTGGGAAGCTCGACCTATGATGCTTTCCCAACTGACATGTTTCACAGCGAAACGACGAACTTGGAGAGATCTGGGGCAGAAGATGGCGCATTTTCTGGATCGGAAGGTGACCAAATCGAAGATGCCAGATGTAAGGAGAGACTGGTCCAGCGGAGTGAGAAGAGATGCCAGCATAGGACTCCCGAACCAACCGATATAGACCATTCTGCTCAGAGCCACAACCAATCACCTTGCCCGTGAGTATGTCCTGAAAAATGAGAGACGACGGGTCAAAAATAGCACGACAATTCAAATCCTTTGTAATTTGACTGATAGACAGCAAATTCAGTGAGAACGCAGGAGCATGTAGCACATTCTGTAGCTGCATAGTGGGGGATAAGAAAACCTCCCCCTGTCCAACAAGTGGTGAGTGGGTACCATCTGCTATCTGTACGGAGCGGCCGGGTGGAATATACCTGTAGGCATGTGATCGTCCCCTATCTCGACAAAGATGATGTGTAGCTCCGGAATCTATAAACCAGTCAGATATATCATGAGAATGTATGTGTGGTGATGAACTACCTGAGCTACTGGCTGCAGCGGAAGAACTGGCAGAGGCTGTGGCAGCAATGTCTGAAGAGCCACCAGAAGAATCACCAGAAGAATGTGGCATAATGTCGCGGAGACGGGCCACTAGCTCGTCAAATCTATGATCTGCAGTAGACGGTAATGGAGACTGTGAATGCTTTGCAACCCGTGCCGATGCTGGGAACCCATGCTTTGAATAGCATGTCTCCTCTGAGTGTCCGGTTCTGTGACAATACGAGCACATCTGACTGAAGCGACCTCTACCTTGAGGTCCACGGCCACGTCCACGACCACGTCCAGAAGGCGGTCCACCTCTCCCACGCGAAGCTGCCATCGCAGATGGAGGTGGAGTAGAGGAGCTGGAGGAAACTGGAATGCGATTGAGCCTTCTGTAGACATCCTCCACTGGAGGAATTACTGCATCTGCTAGAATCTGTGACCTTGCAGCATCATACTCAGGATCGAGAGCTGCGAGTAGAACACCCACCATGGTGGCGTTCCGAAACGTCTTAGCTGCTCCGGAGTAGCTGTCAGAGGAATGGTACTGTATAGCTTCTCGAACATCCCTCTCAGGGATGTGTATAGAGAATGGAGAGGTCTGCCGGCCTGCTTCATCGTAAAAATGTCATGTTGAAGCTGCAACATCTTTGTCTCGTTTCGCACCTGCGAATACGTAGCAGCAAGGATGTCCCACATCGCCTTAGTAGTGGGCTGATGGAGGACATCGTTAGCTATCTCCATCGTCAACGTACCGGACAGCCAGACTTTCGCATAAGCGTCATCCGCCTCCCATGAGGCATAGATCTCTGTCTTCTCCGCAAGCTCATCTTCGGTAAGAATGTGTTTCTTACCATTTGATTTCATGAGACTCATGAACTGCATAGCCCATAGCTCATAGTTAGACCCGTCCATCTTCACTATTAGCGCTGGACCTTTGAATGCGCCGGTGGAGGACAAATCGACTTTCGATTCTGACATAGTGCTGCTGGAGGAAGATGAAGGAAAAACAGACACGTTGATGAATGTCTACACCAACTGCATTGGATTTGAGTACGTGTGTAGACCTTTACGCACTCAAATACATAAATCCGAGGAAAAAGGGGTCTAGCGCACGCCTCGAATGAAGCCTACAGCCTTGAGAACACCGGCTGCGGACTGTTGTAGGCCAGGGGAGGGCCTACGGTGGTTGTCGGAGCGCCGCGGGTGCGGCTAGAACTGGTGGCGGCGTTGAAGGGCTGGTAGGAGGGGCTGGGGCCCGCTGGGAAGCGGCCGGGGGCCGCTATGAGGGGCTGGGGCCCGCTGGGAAGCGGCTGGGTGCCGCCGGCGGGGACAGGTGGCCGCTCGCAAGAGGCGGCAGGGAGCCGCTGGCGGCAAGGAGCTGCTGGTGGGGGTTTGGCGGCGGCAAGGGGCCGCTCGGGAGAAGCAGGAGATGCTGCTGGGGGCGGCAGAGGCCGCTGGAGGCCCCTGGGGGGGCTTGGCGGGGCTGCTGGCGGCCGATGGGAGCCCTAAGGTGGCTCGACGAGAGAAGGAGGAAGGGGCGGCAGGTGGGGAAGGAAGAGGCGGCGGGTAGAGAGCCCTAGGGCGGCTCTGATACCATGTTAGAAGAAATGAGTCATAGTTGTACTGCATAGAATAACTCTAGGCTCTCTTATATAGGGAGAGGCCTTGAGGGTAAATTACATGGACGTCTACATAAAAGAGAGAAATAGCAAAAAGATAAGAAAACAATTATTAATACTAGAAACTATCTCTACACATACTGTTAATATTAAAATTTTAGTCCAGACTATAAAGTGACAGAACCATGAGATTCAATTTAGTAGAATCAAAATCTGGACTTGAGATTATAAATAAGTGTGTAAACACCACCTAGATGGCAACAAAAGAGAAGGTAAAATTGCATATGCATGGCAGCAAGGAGCGGGAAAAGGGATTTGTACATTTGATCTCTACAAAGTTGAAGAGAATCCTACATGCATGACCAAAAAGGGAAAATTTAGCTTATACAAGAACATGGTAGCAACAAGAGGAGGCTTTAAATTGTACATGCAAGGCAACAAACAGAAGGTTTAGGGATGTACCTTTTTTGGATCCTCAAATTTTTTTTAAGAATTGAGGGTTGCACTGCTGCTATAGGTAGCAGCCCAAATGGCTTCCAAGAGCAGCAGCACCATGCCACCAACTGCTGGTTTTGCAAAAGCTTCAGAGAACAACTTGTCTGTTGTTCATAATTGCAGCAACAATTAAAAGCAGAGAAAGCCTGAGATTCTTCAATTGTAGAGGAAGAAAGGAGGGTTTCCAAGGCTTCTTCGGTGATTCCTTTGGGAAGAATGGAGTGAAATAAGAGGGAACAAAGAGAGGGATTCCTTTGTTGGAATAGTTAAATAGGAAAGAGTAGGAAGGTGGGGAGGAAACTTCCTCGTGTGATGTCATCCATGACATGGCACTAATGATGTCTCTAATGACATCATTTACTATGACATCACCCATAATGTCATGACTATATAGTGTATAATTTCCCTTCTCTTTCTATATATATATATTTATAACTACGTTAGTGTCTCTGCTACAGAATTATTATTAAATATATATTTTTTAAAACTCTATTTTACTTAGCCAACTTAAAGTTGATTTTATTCATGCCTTGAGCGTCGGATTTCGGTGCGAAATATCTTGTTTCGATCGTCTCAGAACGACGATCAATATGAGTATAATGATGATATACTTCCGATCGGGTTTTGAATACATGAAATTTTCGGATACAATTTTTGTTTAAGATTAAATTTTGTGATTTAAAAATATCAAACGACCTCCGATTGACGAACGGTCGATTCCGTTGGTCTTGTATTGTTGAATCGGATATAATGACAATCTCGGTTCGTTTTGCGGTTTCCGAATTTTCGTCGTGGCTTTTTCACGGCACGCATTACGAAGCGACCGATTTTTGGTCGATTTCATCCGAATGACTTTTGATTCACGATCATTTGGTCGATTTAGGTTATCTAATGTTGTTAGATAACTTTACTAGGTTAATCAGACCTTATTCGGGTCGAGTTCGGGTTTGTTAGGATCTGGATGTTATACCTATAGAATTATGGAGAGTCCTAGGTGAACATGGTTTGACTTGGCTCACAAATTTATTCAATGCTATTTAGCGAAACAAGAAAATGCCTGAAGAATGGAGGAGACACATCGTGATGCATCTTTATAAGAATAAAGGAGACATTTAAAATTCTTTGAATTATAGAGGTACCAAACTGACGAGTCATGCTATGAAAATTTGGGAACGTGTGATTGGAAGAAGGTTGAGTCAAGTTTTCAAAGTAACTGAAAACCAATTCGGATTCATGCCAGGTCGCTCAACTATTGAAGCCATCTATTGTTGAGGAGAATAATGGAGATTTATAGAGCTAAAAGGAAGAACATCTGTATGATTTTTATTGATTTGGAGGAGGCTCATTGTGAACCCCTTAGGATCCGAGTACCTGTTTACGACACATTTCGCAGAAATTCCATATATTTAACATCGCATTAAAAGCATAGTTTATGGGGAAATTTGTCGCGCTTGAAGCTACATATGACATTCACATTCATAACCACAATCTAAAAGAGGCAAATGACACCAAAATCTCATTTCATTAATTTCTATATCTGTCTGCCTCAAACCTCATCTCTATATCTGTCTGCCTGTCGGCAATCTCAGTATGCTGGGCCAATATCTGCTCCTGCTGACCTCGCATGGCAGCCTGCTGCTGCTGGAGGTTGGTGAGGGCAGTTAGTATGCGTGCCAACTGATCAACCGTCTCCTGACCTGGTCGGGATGCCATGGCTCTGTATAAGAACCATCTATTAGTCATAAAATTTATTATTCGCAGATATTATGATATATGCTTTTTCTCTTCTTGGGATATAATATGAAAATTAATGAAATTGGTGTCATTTGTGGTGGTTGAATGTGAATGTCATATTTCCCTTATCGGATTCACGACAAGTCGGAAGACTGTCGCTATCTGAGAGCTTAATGCAATCGGAATTGTATTACTGCGAATGTGCGTATCGGGGTACCAGTGCTCTGATACCATTGTGAACCCCTTAGGATCCGGGTACCTGTTTACGACACATTTCGCATAAACTCCATATATTTAACATCGCATTAAATGCATAGTTTATGGGAAAATTTTTCGCGCTTGAAGTTACATATGACATTCACATTCATAACCACAATCTAAAAGAGGCAAATGACACCAAAATCTCATTTCATTAATTTCCATATCATTTTACATCATATACAAGAATCTTTCAGTATACACCATATATCCCAAAATGTAGTACAGAAGAGATAGCATTTACATTATAATGTGAATCAAAAACTGAGACAAAATAAACCATACCGTCTGGTGTATACCCTGTCTCTTGGAAGCATGAACGGCTACTGATCAACAGGCTGTTTGCCTGCCAAAACATGTTTAGGAAAGAAGAGGCGTCAGCGGTTGCTGGTACCTCCCAAAAATTATAAAAATAAATAGACATTTAATATGTGCAAAAGCGAGCAAGTTGAACGGTGGAACAAGTATAATTTACATCTACTTGCGTAAGTAAAAAGGTTAACAAGTTATTTGTAAACATCTCTCATGATTGCCCAATTACCCAACATTTTCAACATATGACATATTTTTAATGTAGTTGAATACTCATAAGTGTATGAGTGTAAGTATATATATCATTTTCTTCAGAGATCGAGTTTATGAGTGATGATGGAAAAGTTGAGATTGGAAAGATTTCTTAAGTTTAGTAAATTGTCATTTCCTATCAACACGACTTTTGATCGTAACTTCTCAAATTTTTAACTTCAAATGTTTCAGATATAACTCCAAATGATGTAGATGTAGATTTGGATGATCTAGATATAGAATCGTCAAGTCTGTTGGCGAAGTAAACTCAAGCGGTGAAGAAGCCTACAAATGGCTCTTCCGTCTCGCCCTTTAATTGGAAGCGCGGTCGAATAGAGGGATAGGTCTACTCCCAAACTACGCCACTGAGATGGGTAAGAGAGACTTCCCGAAAAAGTCGCTCTAGAAAACAGCCCGACTAGTACGGGCAACCGAGCTTGTACGTAAAACTGAAAAACCGAGGATCCCCCGCTTGGGTATCCTAAAACAGAGGGTCAGCGGAACTGGTCCAAAGTCGGGATCCTAATGAGGCGTAAAAACACTGCGAGCTCGCGTAAAAATCGGAATGGGACTTGGATCCTAGACCCGCACACTTGGCGGCCGCTGCCCTAACTGGGCTTCCTTTCCTCCGCCCAGTTGAGGGTCACCGCGCCCTCGCACAGTTATGTATGAAAGTTACATAACCAGCATGATCAACTATCATTATTGCTTAGCTAACACTTTCTTTATTTCCCAATTTCTCTCATTCTCTGATATGATTATCTTTACAGATCTTAGGTTTGTCAAATCGTTTGACAGTTATGTCAAAACGGTCTCTAGTATGGTCAGGTATAAAGGTAACTATACCCGGCATCATCAATCATCACTGATTCATCATTACTTGCTTGCTTACTCACTTCTTTCTAAATGTCTTATGTGATTATCCTTCTAGATACAGATTTTGTCATAACTTATCAATAATAATCCCTTATTAGTAATTGATTATTTCATATGCATTATTAGTTATAGTAATCACAGATTATCAAGGATTGATTCAATCATTTATTATTTAAACAGGTGCTCCTCGTAGATATGAAAAACTTAATTAACGATATTCTTGAATAATGATTTCATAGGGGTGAGCTTATTTATTGGCTGCTAAGAGAATAATGCCAATAATCTGATATTTGATTTTTAATTATTCTCTTAAACAACAGGACAGAAGAATCCTTTAAAATTTAACTTCATTACTAACTTAATCTAAAGTGTGTAAAATACTCACTTCTTAAAAGTTAATTCATTTGACAGGGATTTGGCCTACACCATACCAGAAAACTCGTGAGTTTTATTGACTTAATGATCAAAGAGAAATGATCAAGAGTTTGTCAAAGCATTCACCTGACAGTGCTAACATATAAACATATCCAACTTCTTCTCCCCCCATTAGCAATTATAGTCCAGGTGTCCAATTCGATTATTAGATTAGTGATACCTCATGGATCTGTTTTTATTTATTTTTATTTTTTTAGTAACTAAAATGTATAAGGAAAATAAGGAAATTCAATGCCAAGTACTCTATAAGAAATTGTATTGATATGAACATAATCCAAGGAGATGCTTAAATTCAGATTTGGTAGGAAAACCTCCAGAAGTGATCTCCAGAATGTGGGCAAAACAAATAGATCAACAGATAAGGATGTATGGCATAACATATATCACAATCAACTTGGCCTTAACCATTATATTAGATCCGGCTAGACATTGTGCATGGCAAGTTTTCAACAGAATCAGGTTTTACTAGCAACTTATATTAATTTCATCCGATTGCAGTCCCCTTTTTTTAGAACATCTTAACAATTTTCTTTATATTCATAAATCTGTACTTCCAGAAATTTCCATCCATTCAACTCCAACTTCCAACAACCATACAAAAAAATCATCTCTCCCTCTCAACACTCCAAATTAGATTTAAAAAGAAATATGAAAATGTTAATCCACATAAAACTTCATAACACACCCCAACCATTCAACTATTATATAACGTAATACAACATTTTACTACTCCTGAATTGATTGAGATAACGATAACTTAATGAAGTTTGCAGATTACGGTTGATATAAAATAGATCTCAAATGATAAAACAATTACTTATATGGCAGCAAGGGAATGATTTTGAATGCACATGCATGGCATCAAAACAAAGAGGAAAATTGACATGTATGGTAGCAAAATGGAGCTATAGGGAGGTACCTTAATTTTATCCGAAATGGGAGAAATGCTTGTGCAAATAGGGCTGAAAATCTGGAGCAGGAGTGGAGGAATTGAAACTTCCTGTTTGGAGGAGATAACACCCAAATCCAGTAGCTCCAGCAGTTGCAGCAACAAGTGTTGAAGGAGAGAGAGGTGTCCAGACCTTTAAAGGTGACTGAAATTTGATCTCCAGCAGTATATGAAGAAAAGAGAAGAGGGAGAAGAGTTATTCGTTGGGGAGAAATTAGGAAAAATGGATGGAAAGATGGTGTTTATATAGGGAAGAGAGGAGCTTTAACTCCAGTCAAGTGAACAAGGATGGAAACCCAACTGTCCTGAACTTTAAATTTTTTTATATATATATAACCACAGTCTGCTACCTCTACCGTCTGCTTTTAAATTTAACTTTTTATTTTATTATTATTTTAAACCATTTTATTTAAAATACTAAAGTCTTCCGTGTTCGTGCATCGGATGTCGGATTTTGACGAGAAATATCTCGTTTTGATCGTCTCGAAATGACGGTCAATGAGTATAATATTGATATACTTCCGATCGGGTTTTGAATACCCGAAATTTTCGGATACGGTTTTTATTTAAGAATAAATTTTGTGATTTAAAAATATCAAATGACCTCTGATTGACGAACGGTCAATTCCGTTGGTCTTGTATCGTCGAATCAGATCTAATGATGGTCTCGGTTCGTTTTGCTGTTTTCGAATTAGCGGCACGGCTTTTTCACGGCACGCATTACGAAGCGACCGATTTTTGGTCGATTTCGCCCTAACGACTTTTGATTCACGATCAATAGATCGTTTTAGGTTGCTTAGTATTGACCAACAACTTTATTGGGTTATTCGGACCTTATTCGGGTCGAGTTCGGGTTTGTTAGAATCCGGATGTTACAATTATAAAAACCTCAAAGGGAGTCTCGTCCTCGAGACTCAAGTTAAGGCCATGAATTGTCTTGAATTTCATATGGCCATAAAAACCTCAAAGGGTTTTGAACCCATAAAAACCTTAAAGAGAAAACAAGCCATATATTTTAACATATATCTAGAAGCTTGTTTTGATTTTTACCTCAGAAAAGTTGCGGGTATCGTGCCCGCATGTTGGCTTCAGTTTCCCATGTCGCCTCTTCGACTCGGTGACGGTGGCACAAAACCTTGATCAATGAAATCTCCTTGCTGCGAAGCTTTTTCACAGCGCGGTCAAGTATCTGGACTGGCTTTTCCTCATAAGTCAGATCCGACTCTACATCGAGATTCTCGTAACTGATAATGTGCACATACTTCCTTAAGTTGGACACATGAAGACCACAGACTATCCACTAGAATTAAGAATCTAAATAAATCAAGAAACCATTCCAATCTCAAACTCTTCCATCATCACTTACAAACATGATCTCTGAAGAAAATGATATTATATACTTACACTCATACATTCATGAATATTTAACTATAATATAAATATGTCATATATGGGAAATGCAGGGTTAATGGGCAATCATGAAAGATGCTTACAAATAACTTGAAAACCTTTTTACTTACGCAAGTAGATGTAAATTGTACTTGTTCCACCTTTCTACTTGCTCTCTTTTGCACATAATAAGTTACTTCTATTTATTTTAAACTACGGATTGTATTCACAATTGTGACTCCGTTTCTTTCCTAAACATGTTTTGACAGGCAAACAGCTTGTTGTTCAGTAGCTATTGATGCTTCCAGGAGACAGGGTATATACTAGACGGTATGGTTTCTTTTGTCTCAGTTTTTTGTTCGGTGGATAATGAAATATGCTTCTTTTCTCTTCAGTCAGATTTTTAATAATACTGTATGTACTGTTAGTCATTGTACATGTTGTAAAATAAATGAAAGTTAATGAAATGAAATTTTTGGTGGCATTTGTCTCTATTAGCTTGTGGTTATGAATGTGGATGTGAATGTCATATGCAAATATAATAACGCGAAAAATTTCCCATGTTTTTCTGTAGCTTGTGCAATCTCATGTGAATATAATAGTGCGAAATGTGTGTTAACGGGTACTCGGATCCTCGGGGGTTCACAAGTTTGGTATCAGAGCCGTGGTACCCCGATATGCACATTCGCAGTATTTCAATTCCGACCGCATTAAGTCCTCGGATAGTGACAGTCTTCCGACTTGTCGTGAGTCCGAGAAGGGAAATATGACATTCATATTCCACCAACACAGATGTCACCAATTTCATCAATTTTCATATTATATCCTAAGAAGAGAAAAAGCATATATCATAGTATCTGCGAACTTTATGACTAATAAATGGTTCTCATGCAGAGCCATGTCATCCCGACCAGGACAGGAGACAGCTGACCAGTTGGCACGCATACTGATTGCCCTCACCGACCTCCAGCAGCAGCAGGCTGCCATGCAAGGTCAGTAGGAGCAGACAGCAGACTGAGATTGCTGATAGACAGACAAATATAGAGATGAAGTTTGAGGACCTATTAGATTTTACGTACCATCCATCACAGGATGGAACACGCCAGGACTAGCACCAGTCTGTTGAGGTAGACCAGCCTCATCCTGATGATCCACTTGAGGAGGTACCTGAGCATGGAGCAGATGATGCAGACTTTGACAGGGAGCAGGACCCTGTGGACTTGACAGGCGAGGGTGCCCACGAGTACTCAGCTATTCATAGGCACCGGTCCGTTTTCACATCCTACCAAAGGGCCAACATACCCTTGTTCGAGGGCATTGGTACACCAAATGTTGCAGAGCAGTGGCTAAAGAGAGTAATGAAGATGCTCAGGATGATTCGTACGCCACGTAATACGTGGCTATCTTTCATGGAGTACTCACTTACAGACTTTGTTGAGAGATGATGGGATGCCGTTGTATCTGAGTTAGGCCGAGAGCCTACATGCGATGATTTCGAGACGAAGTTCAGAGCCCACTTCCTTTCTGCAAAGTGGAAGGAGTCCCAGCGCCGACTATTTGCAGAGCTTCGTCAGGGACAGATGACAGCCAGAGATTACTTTATCCGATACACAGAGCTGTCACGACATACACGAGCAGCTGGCGCATTTCCAGAGGAGAATCTGGAAAAGTTCATTGGCGGCATGCGAGTGGAGGTATAGGAGAAGCTGGAAGGGCTACACATCACTTCCATCTCCGAGGCTACCGATGCTGCGGAGAAGTTTGAGGACATTAGAGGAAAGCGTTTCGGGAGCTCGTCTGGAGCAGCGCCTAGACCACAGCGATCTTTTGGACCAATAGTCGACCATTTTAGCAGCAGAGGTCAGGCAGACGGTTCCGACCTACAGGTTCGACCTTTTCAGGCAGTGCTCGCTCTTCTCCATCGACTACTTTAGGAGGAGCACTTGCCGGACGTGGCACGGATTCCGCTCGACCATCTGGGTCGCAGCGAACAGACAAACCACCTACATGATAAATATATGGCTTGTTTTCTCTTTGAGGTTTTATGGGTTCAAAACCCTTTGAGGTTTTTATGGACATAAAACCCCAACAAGATACTTAATGACCTTGACTCGAGTCTCGAGGACGAGACTCCCTTTGAGGTTTTTATATATGTAACATCCATATTCTAACAAACCCGAACTCGTCCGATTTTGGGTCTAATGAACCCAAAAACGTTGTCGGTCAATACTAAACAACCTAAAACGATCAATTCATCATGAATCAAAAGTCGTTCGGGCGAAATCGACCGAAAATCGGTCACACCGTAACGCGCGCCGTGAAAAGCCGCGACGCAAATTCGGAAACCGCAAAACGAACCGAGACCGTCATTAGATCCGATTCGACGATACAAGACCAACGGAATCGACCGTTCGTCAATCGGAGGTCGTTTGATATTTTTAAATCACAAAATTTAATCTTAAACAACAAAAACCGTACCCGAAAATTTCGGGCATCCAAAACCAAATCGGAAGTATATCAATATTATACTCATATTGATCGTCATTTAGAGACGGTCAAAATGAGATGTTTCGCGTAAAAATTCGATACTCGAGACACATATACGGTTGATTTTTATGTATGCCAAATAAATAGAATTTTGGAAAATTTTTTTAAACTAAAATTTAATATCCGCTACAGTGCAACAGACAGTGTACGTTTGTAACAAAAAAGAAGAAGAGGGAATTTCTTAAATATTTGCTGTCAACAGCAGACAACACTTCTTGATTCCCTTCCACGTAGGGCCTTCTCTTTCCCCACTTGGCTACACACAAGTCCATCCCCTCCCTTATAAATTCCCACAATTACCCATTTAAAACTTCCATCTCTTTCTCCTTGTTACTGCCGATTAAGCAGCAAGAAGTTGCTGCCCTTTTTGGTGACTGAAGCAGCTGCCCTGCCTACTGTTGAAGACAATCAACAGCTACTCCTGCTGCTCTCATTTGAGTAGCTGCTGTTGTTTCCTTCCCCTCTTAAAGTTGCTACGTATTCTAGGGCCACCTCTCTCATCTGCAAGCCACTGTCTAAGCAAATTGAGAACTGTTGCATCTCCCCAATTGGAGCTCCACATGCATGTTCTCCATTCGAAACAAATACAACAAAGGTACTATCCTCTTCCTAAATCCTTTGCTGCCATACATGGGCTTTCACAATTGATTTCTTTTTCCTTGTGCTGGCAAATTGGGATGGTATGTCGGGAAAATAAATTGAATTTTTGGCTCGAAATTAATCCACTTTAGGTACTGTAGTAATATTTTCACAATTAATTCCATGCACATAGTCAATCTTCTATATTTCTCCTTACATAATGCCTTTGTTTTTGTAACCCTCTTATATGAGGTTATTTAAATTTTATATCAGGATTGAGAACAACACAAGCTGAAGAAACATTTAAAGAAGCTGTGATATATGTGAAAACTTTACAGAGATTGTTTACATATTTACAGGAATTAGGATAGCCAGGGCCCAATTGCTTAGATTTGTAAAAATGTTTTTTTTAAAAAAAATGTGACTAAAGATATTGTGTTCTGTCTATGCAAATGATCAATTTGTAATAGTTAAATCAGTACCGATTTGCTTGTTTAAAACAAATTGTAAATTATGGTAATACATCTAAAGTATATATATATCTGATTCCGCTACTTTTGAATATATTCAGTGGCGTTTTTAATTCCAGATTAATAAAACCTCACATTATAATTTACTAAGCCATTTATTGATGTTCTGTTTGTATAATCTGTTATATGGTTTTTGATTAAAAATACATATATACATATATAATTAAAGTCTTATTAAAAGTCATGGATAATAGTCTAAGTCATAAATGAAAATTTGGTGGTTACCTATAGTTTCACAAATGATTTAAGCAATTATCTTTGTGCCTAAGTAAAAACCCATGACTGAAGAAATATTTTTTTTTGATATAAAGCTAAGGTTTCAATGGCTATTTCAGGTCACCTAATTGGAACCATCACTCTAACATCATGCTTTAATCATTTCGATCCATTCAACCAATTACCATTGCATATCTTTAGGCTTTAATCATTTCGATCCATTCAACCAATTACCATTGCATATCTTTAGTGCTGAAGCTAATAGTGTCATTAGATAAAACAAAGTTGACCTGGATTTTACCAAAATGCAAACCATCATCTAATGCAAGTTATAGGTATCTTAACAATCACTTTATTTTTACTAATATCAAGTTGCTTAAAATTACCATGTGCTGTCCAATCACAATGACAATATGAATAGTATCTAGGTGGATCCTTGGATAGGGCTAACCTTTAAGCTTGTTCACGCCATTCGACCCGACTTGAAATTTTGATGAGAACAATTGAAAATGGTAATTGATTTTCTTAGCACAAGTCTGGCATATTGTAGGAGAAATAAACCATATAATTGGCATATGACTATGTCGACTACTCCTCCAACCATTAATAGGAGTGAATAGTAGATTGTGCGTAAATAGTGATTGGTAAAATCCCCATGTCATGTGCTAACAAGCAACACAAGCCAACATAGACATTGAATTGATGAATCAAGAAAAGGTGATGTTTACAAAAACTATGAAAGGTTTCTCGAAATAGTTGTGAAGTAGAATGAGAATCTAATCTAATGAGAAATCAATCTATAGCCAAGTGCATCTTAAGATGGTGATTCAGTGATATAATTAATATTGCCGATCATGGTGATCTTTATACCTGATCGTGCGAGAGCGCGGTGACTCTCACCTGGGCGGAGGAAAGGAAGCCCAGTTAGGGCCGCGGTCGCTTAATGCGCGGGTCTAGGATCCCAGTCTTTTACACGGTTTTTACGCGAGCTCGCAATGTTTTTACGCCCTCGTTGGGATCCAGACTTTAGACCAGTTCCGCTGACCCTGTTTTTTAGGATACCCAGGCGGGGGATCCTTGGTTTTCAGTTTTTACGTACGAGCTCGTCCGCCCGTACTAGTCGGGCAGTTTTCTAGAGCGACTTTTCTAGGGAGTCTCTCTCACCCGTCTCAGTGGCGTAGTTGGGGAGTAGACCTATCCCTCTATTGGACCGCACTTCCAATTAGAGGGCGAGACGGAAGAGCCATTTGCAGGCTTCTTCACCGCTTGAGTTACTTCGCCAAACAGACTTGGCAATTCTATATCTAGATCATCCATATCTACATCTACAACATCTGGAGCTATATCTGAAACATTGAAGTTAAGAATTGGAGAAGTTATGATCAAAAGACCATTCTCTTTACCCAAGAATTTAAATAAATTAATAGATCTCTACAATCTTAACTTTTCCATTTTTCAACATGATCTCTGAAGAAATTGATATATGCATTCACACTCATACACTCATGATTACGCAACTGCTATATAAATATGTTACATATGGGAAATGCCGGGTTCTGGGGAAATCATTAGAAATGCATTACAAACAACTTGAAACCCTTTTTTTTACTTACGCAAGTAGATGTAGATTTTACTTATACCACCTTTCTACTTGCTTCCTTTTGCACATATTAAATGTCTAGTTATTTTTATAAATTTTTGGGAGGTACCAGCAATGGCTGACGCCTCTTCTTTCCTATTGTGTGTGGCAGGCAAACAACATGCAGTTCAGTAGCCGCTCAGTAGATATACATGCTTCCTGGAGACAGAGTATACACTAGACGGTATGAATTACTTTGTCTCAATTTTTGTTCAGATAATGATGTAAATGCTCTCTCTTTTGTATCACACTTTGGGATATATGTTGTAAATGGAAGATCATTATACATGTTGAAAACTGATATGAATATTAATGAAAAGAATTTTGGTGCCATATTGTCTCTTTTACTTGTGGTCATGTTGTGGATGTGAATGTCATGTGAATAATTAGCCGCGCGAAAAATTTTCCCTGCTTTTTACAACTTCTGCGATCAATGTGAATGAAATATTGCGAATTTTGTCGTAAACGGGTACCCGGATCCTGAGGGGTTAACAGTTTGGTATCAGAGCAGTGGTACCCCGATACGCACATTCGCAGTATTTCAATTCCAATCGCATTAAGTTCTCGAATAGCGATAGTCTTCCGACTTATCGTGAGTTCGATAAGGGAAATATGACATTCATATTCAATAACCACAAATGTCACTTGCAAATATATTCATTGCGAAAAATTTTTCCCTGTATTTGTGCAACTTGTGTGATTAAATGTGAATGATATATTGCGAATTGCGCGTAAACGGGTACCCGGATCCTGAGGGCTCCACAGATTGGTATCAGAGTATCCAGATGTCTTTCCTGATGAGCTACCAGGGCTACCTCCTGAGAGAGAGATCGAGTTCGAGATCACATTGCTGCCAGATACACAGCCAATCTCTATGGCACCTTATCGCATGGCACCAGCCGAGTTGAGGGAGCTGAAGGTGCAGTTGCAGGAGTTGCTAGATTTAGGATTCGTGAGGCCGAGCACTTCACCTTGGGGTGCTCCGGTTCTATTTGTCAAGAAGAAGGATGGATCCATGAGACTATGCATCGATTACAGGCAGCTGAACAAGAGAACGGTGAAAAACCGTTATCCTTTGCCGCGCATCGATGATTTGTTCGACCAGCTCCAGGGATCTTCGGTTTTCTCGAAGATCGATCTTCGCTCAGGTTACCATCAGCTGAGGATTCGCGAGTCGGATATTCCGAAGACAGCCTTCAGGACTCGCTATGGACACTATGAGTTTGTGGTGATGCCGTTTGGGCTCACCAATGCACCTGCGGCTTTCATGGATATGATGAACAGGATCTTCCGTCCATACTTGGACAAGTTTGTAGTGGTATTCATAGATGATGTGCTCATTTACTCACGGAATGAATGGGATCATGCGAATGATCTACGGATTATTTTAGATACATTGCGGGAGCACAAGCTATATGCCAAGTTGAGCAAGTGTGAGTTCTGGTTATCCCAGGTCTCATTTCTCGGGCATATCATTTCTGGAGCAGGCATTGCAGTTGATCCTGCGAAGATAGATGCAGTTATGTCTTGGAACAGCCCAAGACAGTCACTCAGATTCGGAGCTTCCTCGGATTAGCGGGCTATTACAGACGCTTTGTCAGCGGATTTTCACGCATTGTTCGTCCTCTGACACGATTAACGCAGAAGGGAGTTCCATTTATTTGGGACAATTCATGTGAGCAGGCCTTCCAGACACTGAAGGAGAGATTGACTACGGCGCCTATTCTTGCTCTTCCTTCAGGCACTCAGGACTATGCAGTCTACACAGATGCATCTGGAGAAGGTTTAGGAGCAGTGTTGATGCAGAGAGGACAGGTGATTGCTTACGCATCACGGCAGTTGAGACCGCACGAGCGGAACTACCCCACACATGACTTGGAGTTGGCGGCAGTTGTCTTCGCTTTGAAGATCTGGCGCCACTATCTATATGGGGTGAACTTCGAGATTTTCACAGATCACAAGAGCCTAAAGTACATTTTTGATCAGAAAGAATTGAACATGAGACAGCGCAGATGGCTTGAGCTGCTGAAGGATTATGATTGCACGATCTCTTACCATCCCGGTAAGGGAAACGTGGTGGCTGATGCACTTAGCAGGAGAGCGCATGCTGATGGTACGGCGAACTGGCTATACACATGGGATACGCTTGCAGCTTTGACCGATTGGCATCCTCAGGAGAGCGCATCCATTTCTACCGCCGTGCCTCCACGATACAACAGTCTTTGGGATCGTATTGTAGATGGACAGAAGACAGATCCTTGGATCCGAGATAGATACATGTGCGCCATCAAGGATGAATTTGATGATTTTGTCGTGACAGAGTCTATTTTATGGAAGGCAGGACGGGTCGTTGTACCCAATGACGAGCAGCTTCGCAGAGACATTTTGGACGAGGCACACAGTTCACGGTTATCTATCCATCCAGGTAGCACGAAGATGTACCGTGATTTGCGTCGACATTTCTGGTGGGATGGAATGAAGCGCGATGTGGCGCTACATGTTAGCAGATGCATGACCTGTCAGATGGTCAAAGCTGAGCACAGGAGACCACCAGGATTACTGCAGTCTCTCCCCATTCCCGAGTGGAAGTGGGAGAGCATTTCTATGGATTTTGTCGCAGGTCTGCCAAAGACACAAGGTGGCCATGATTCTATATGGGTCGTTGTTGATAGGTTGACCAAGTCAGCCCATTTTATACCTGTCAACACGACTTACACTCCATCCAGATTGGCCAAGCTGTATGTACAGAACATCATCAGACTGCATGGTATACCACGTGAGGTGGTGTCTGACAGGGATTCGAGATTTACTTCACATTATTGGCATCAGTTCATGTCAGCATTACAGACAGAGCTGAAGATGAGTTCTGCTTATCATCCACAGACAGACGGGCAGAGTGAGCGCACCATTCAGACGCTTGAGGATCTACTTCGCGCATGCACTTTGGAGTGGAAAGGGTCCTGGAAGGACCATTTTCCTTTGGTGGAATTCACGTACAACAACAGCTATCACTCCAGCATTGGCATGGCACCATTCGAAGCCCTATACGGGCGGAGATGCCTCACACCTCTCAGTTGGCGTGAGGTAGGTGATCATGCTTTATATTCCGTGGATCTCTTGGAGGAGACTGCGAGAGCTGTTGATCTGGTGAGACGGAGGCTTCTGACGGCACAGAGCCGCCAGAAGAGTTATGCAGACCGTCGGAGGAGAGACTTAGAGTTCCAGGTAATCTAATTATTTCTTCTTCATCTATGACATATATATATATATATGTCCAAATTAATCTCATATTAATGACACTCCTATCGATTATAGGTTGGAGATTGGGTATTTTTGCGAGTCTCTCCCATGAAGGGAGTGCAGAGATTCGGCGTTCGCGGCAAGTTGGCGCCACGATATGTTGGACCTTTTGAGATTCTGGCTAGAGTGGGGAAAGTGGCATACCGAGTAGCCCTTCCTCCACATCTATCAGCTATTCATGATGTCTTCCACGTATCCAACCTGAGAAAGTATGTGCACGATCCTCGACACATTATCAGCTATGAGAATCTTGATGTAGAGTCGGATCTGACTTATGAGGAGAAGCCAGTTCAGATACTTGACCGTGCTGTGAAGAAGCTTCGCAACAAGGAGATTTCATTGGTCAAGGTTTTGTGGCACCGACACGGCGTCAAAGAGGCGACGTGGGAGACCGAAGCCGACATGCGGGCACGATACCCGCAACTTTTCTGATGTAAGCATCAAAACAAGCTTTTGTAATTAGGTACATGATAAATATATGGCTTGTTTTCTCTTTGAGGTTTTTATGGGTTCAAAACCCTTTGAGGTTTTTATGGACATAAAACCCCAACAAGATACTTAATGACCTTGACTCGAGTCTCGAGGACGAGACTCCCTTTGAGGTTTTTATATCTGTAACATCCATATTCTAACAAACCCGAACTCGTCCGATTTTGGGTCTAATGAACCCAAAAACGTTGTCGGTCAATACTAAACAACCTAAAACGATCAATTCATCATGAATCAAAAGTCGTTCGGGCGAAATCGACCGAAAATCGGTCACACCGTAACGCGCGCCGTGAAAAGCCGCGACGCAAATTCGGAAACCGCAAAACGAACCGAGACCGTCATTAGATCCGATTCGACGATACAAGACCAACGGAATCGACCGTTCGTCAATCGGAGGTCGTTTGATATTTTTAAATCACAAAATTTAATCTTAAACAACAAAAACCGTACCCGAAAATTTCGGGCATCCAAAACCAAATCGGAAGTATATCAATATTATACTCATATTGATCGTCATTTAGAGACGGTCAAAATGAGATGTTTCGCGTAAAAATCCGATACTCGAGACACATATACGGTTGATTTTTATGTATGCCAAATAAATAGAATTTTGGAAAAAATTTTTAAACTAAAATTTAATATCTGCTACAGTGCAACAGACAGTGTACGTTTGTAACAAAAAAGAAGAAGAGGGAATTTCTTAAATATTTGCTGTCAACAGCAGACAACACTTCTTGATTCCCTTCCACGTAGGGCCTTCTCTTTCCCCACTTGGCTACACACAAGTCCATCCCCTCCCTTATAAATTCCCACAATTACCCATTTAAAACTTCCATCTCTTTCTCCTTGTTACTGCCGATTAAGCAGCAAGAAGTTGCTGCCCTTTTTGGTGACTGAAGCAGCTGCCCTGCCTACTGTTGAAGACAATCAACAGCTACTCCTGCTGCTCTCATTTGAGTAGCTGCTGTTGTTTCCTTCCCCTCTTAAAGTTGCTACGTATTCTAGGGCCACCTCTCTCATCTGCAAGCCACTGTCTAAGCAAATTGAGAACTGTTGCATCTCCCCAATTGGAGCTCCACATGCATGTTCTCCATTCGAAACAAATACAACAAAGGTACTATCCTCTTCCTAAATCCTTTGCTGCCATACATGGGCTTTCACAATTGATTTCTTTTTCCTTGTGCTGGCAAATTGGGATGGTATGTCGGGAAAATAAATTGAATTTTTGGCTCGAAATTAATCCACTTTAGGTACTGTAGTAATATTTTCACAATTAATTCCATGCACATAGTCAATCTTCTATATTTCTCCTTACATAATGCCTTTGTTTTTGTAACCCTCTTATATGAGGTTATTTAAATTTTATATCAGGATTGAGAACAACACAAGCTGAAGAAACATTTAAAGAAGCTGTGATATATGTGAAAACTTTACAGAGATTGTTTACATATTTACGGGAATTAGGATAGCCAGGGCCCAATTGCTTAGATTTGTAAAAATGTTTTTTTTTAAAAAAATGTGACTAAAGATATTGTGTTCTGTCTATGCAAATGATCAATTTGTAATAGTTAAATCAGTACCGATTTGCTTGTTTAAAACAAATTGTAAATTATGGTAATACATCTAAAGTATATATATATCTGATTCCGCTACGTTTGAATATATTCAGTGGCGTTTTTAATTCCAGATTAATAAAACCTCACATTATAATTTACTAAGCCATTTATTGATGTTCTGTTTGTATAATCTGTTATATGGTTTTTGATTAAAAATACATATATACATATATAATTAAAGTCTTATTAAAAGTCATGGATAATAGTCTAAGTCATAAATGAAAATTTGGTGGTTACCTATAGTTTCACAAATGATTTAAGCAATTATCTTTGTGCCTAAGTAAAAACCCATGACTGAAGAAATATTTTTTTTGATATAAAGCTAAGGTTTCAATGGCTATTTCAGGTCACCTAATTGGAACCATCACTCTAACATCATGCTTTAATCATTTCGATCCATTCAACCAATTACCATTGCATATCTTTAGGCTTTAATCATTTCGATCCATTCAACCAATTACCATTGCATATCTTTAGTGCTGAAGCTAATAGTGTCATTAGATAAAACAAAGTTGACCTGGATTTTACCAAAATGCAAACCATCATCTAATGCAAGTTATAGGTATCTTAACAATCACTTTATTTTTACTAATATCAAGTTGCTTAAAATTTCCATGTGCTGTCCAATCACAATGACAATATGAATAGTATCTAGGTGGATCCTTGGATAGGGCTAACCTTTAAGCTTGTTCACGCCATTCGACCCGACTTGAAATTTTGATGAGAACAATTGAAAATGGTAATTGATTTTCTTAGCACAAGTCTGGCATATTGTAGGAGAAATAAACCATATAATTGGCATATGACTATGTCGACTACTCCTCCAACCATTAATAGGAGTGAATAGTAGATTGTGCGTAAATAGTGATTGGTAAAATCCCCATGTCATGTGCTAACAAGCAACACAAGCCAACATAGACATTGAATTGATGAATCAAGAAAAGGTGATGTTTACAAAAACTATGAAAGGTTTCTCGAAATAGTTGTGAAGTAGAATGAGAATCTAATCTAATGAGAAATCAATCTATAGCCAAGTGCATCTTAAGATGGTGATTCAGTGATATAATTAATATTGCCGATCATGGTGATCTTTATACCTGATCGTGCGAGAGCGCGGTGACTCTCACCTGGGCGGAGGAAAGGAAGCCCAGTTAGGGCCGCGGTCGCTTAATGCGCGGGTCTAGGATCCCAGTCTTTTACACGGTTTTTACGCGAGCTCGCAATGTTTTTACGCCCTCGTTGGGATCCAGACTTTAGACCAGTTCCGCTGACCCTGTTTTTTAGGATACCCAGGCGGGGGATCCTTGGTTTTCAGTTTTTACGTACGAGCTCGTCCGCCCGTACTAGTCGAGCAGTTTTCTAGAGCGACTTTTCTAGGGAGTCTCTCTCACCCGTCTCAGTGGCGTAGTTGGGGAGTAGACCTATCCCTCTATTGGACCGCGCTTCCAATTAGAGGGCGAGACGGAAGAGCCATTTGCAGGCTTCTTCACCGCTTGAGTTACTTCGCCAAACAGACTTGGCAATTCTATATCTAGATCATCCATATCTACATCTACAACATCTGGAGCTATATCTGAAACATTAAAGTTAAGAATTGGAGAAGTTATGATCAAAAGACCATTCTCTTTACCCAAGAATTTAAATAAATTAATAGATCTCTACAATCTTAACTTTTCCATTTTTCAACATGATCTCTGAAGAAATTGATATATGCATTCACACTCATACACTCATGATTACGCAACTGCTATATAAATATGTTACATATGGGAAATGCCGGGTTCTGGGGAAATCATTAGAAATGCATTACAAACAACTTGAAACCCTTTTTTTTACTTACGCAAGTAGATGTAGATTTTACTTATACCACCTTTCTACTTGCTTGCTTTTGCACATATTAAATGTCTAGTTATTTTTATAATTTTTTGGGAGGTACCAGCAATGGCTGACGCCTCTTCTTTCCTATTGTGTGTGGCAGGCAAATAACCTGCAGTTCAGTAGCCGCTCAGTAGATATACATGCTTCCTGGAGACAGAGTATACACTAGACGGTATGAATTACTTTGTCTCAGTTTTTGTTCAGATAATGATGTAAATGCTCTCTCTTTTGTATCACATTTTGGGATATATGTTGTAAATGGAAGATCATTATACATGTTGAAAACTGATATGAATATTAATGAAAAGAATTTTGGTGCCATATTGTCTCTTTTACTTGTGGTCATGTTGTGGATGTGAATGTCATGTGAATAATTAGCCGCGCGAAAAATTTTCCCTGCTTTTTACAACTTCTGCGATCAATGTGAATGAAATATTGCGAATTTTGTCGTAAACGGGTACCCGTATCCTGAGGGGTTAACAAGAGGACAGGTGATTGCTTATGCATCACGACAGTTGAGACCGTATGAGCGGAACTACCCTACGCATGACTTGGAGTTGGCAGCAGTTGTCTTCGCCTTAAAGATCTGACGCCACTATCTTTATGGGGTCAATTTCGAGATATTTACATATCACAGGAGTCTAAAGTATATCTTTGATCAGAAGGAGCTGAACATGAGGCAGCGCAGATGGCTCGAGCTACTGAAGGATTATGATTGCACGATCTCTTACCATCCCGGTAAGGAAAACGTGGTGGCTGATGCACTTAGCAGGAGAACTCATGCAGAGGGTACGGCGAACTGGCTATACACGTGGGATATGCTTGCAGCTTTGACCAATTGGCATCCTCAGGAGAGCGCATCCATTTCTACCGCCGTGCCTCCACGATACAGCAGTCTTTGGAATCGCATTGTAGAGGGACAGAAGACAGATCCTTGGATCCGAGATAGATACATGCGCGCCATCAATGATGAATTTGATGATTTTGTTGTGATATAGTCTATTTTATGGAAGGCAGGTCGGGTCATTGTACCCAATGACGAGCAGCTTCGTAGAGACATACTTGATGAGGCACACAGTTCACGGTTAATTATCCATCCAGGCAGCACGAAAATGTACCGTGATCTGCGTCGACATTTTTGGCGGGATGGGATGAAGCGCGATATGGCGCAACATGTTAGTAGATGCATGACCTGTTAGATGGTCAAGGCCGAGCACAGGAGACCACCAGGATTACTACAGTCTCTCCCCATTCTCGAGTGGAAGTGGGAGAGCATTTCTATGCATTTTGTCACATGTCTGCCGAAGACACCGGGTGGCCATGATTCTGTTTGGGTCGTTGTTGACAGGTTGACCAAGTACACCCATTTCATATCTGTCAACACGACTTACACTCCATCAAGATTGTCCAAACTGTATGTGTAGAACATTATCAGACTGCATGGTATACCACGAGAGGTGGTGTCTGACAGGGATTCGAGATTTACATCTCATTATTGGCATCAGTTCATGTCAGCACTACAGACAGAGCTGAAGATGAGTTCTGCATACCATCCGCAGATAGACGGGCAGAGTGAGCGAACCATTCAGACGCTTGAGGATCTACTTCGCGCATGCACTTTGGAGTGGAAAGGGTCCTGGAAGGACCATTTGCCTTTGGTGGAATTCACGTACAACAACAGCTATCACTCCAGTATTGGCATGACGCCGTTCGAAGCCCTATACAGGCAGAGATGCCTCACACCTCTCAGTTGACGTGAGGTAGGTGATCATGCTCTCTGTTCTGTAGATCTCTTGGAGGAGACTGCGAGGGTTGTTGATCTTGTGAGACGGAGTCTTCTGACGGCACATAGCCGTCAGAAGAGCTATGCAGACCGTCGGAGAAGAGATTTGGAATTCCAGGTAATTCAAATTCTTTCCTCTTCATTCATTCAATTATGACATATATGTTCAACTTAATCTCATACTAACAACATTCCTATAAATTGTAGGTTGGAGATTGGGTATTTCTCCGTTTATCTCCCATGAAGGGAATACCGAGATTCGGTGTTCGTGGCAAGTGGCGCCGCGATATGTTGGACCTTTTGAGATTCTGGCTAGAATAGGGAATGTGGTATATCGAGTGGCCCTTCCTCCACATCTTTCAGGAATTCACGATGTATTTTACATATCCAATTTGAGGAAGTATGTGTACGACCCTCGACACGTTATCAGCTACGAGAATCTAGATGTGGAACCAGATTTGACATACGAGGAGAGGCCGGTGCAGATACTCGACAATGTTGTGAAGAAGCTTTGCAGCAAAGAGATTCTATTAGTAAAGGTGCTATGGCACCGACACGGCGTCGAAGAAGCGACGTGGGAAACCGAAGCTGATATGCGGGCACGATACCCGCAACTTTTCTGAGGTGAAAATCAACACAAGCTTTTGTAATTAAATATATGTTAAAATATATGGCTTGTTTTCTCCTTAAGGCTTTTATGGATTCAAAACTCTTTGAGGTTTTTATGGCCATATAAAATTCAAGACAACTAATGACCTTGACTCGAGTCTCGAGGACGAGACTCCCTTTGAGGTTTTTATAATTGTAACATCTGGATCATAACAAATCGGAACTCGACCCGAATAAGGTCCGATTAACCTAGTAAAGTTATCTGACAACATTAGATAACCTAAATCGACCAAATGATCGTGAATCAAAAGTCGTTCGAATGAAATCGACCAAAAATTGGTCGCTTCGTAATGCGTGCCGCGAAAAAGCCACGACGCAAATTCGGAAACCGCAAAATGAACCGAGACCATCATTATATCTGATTCAACAATACAAGACCAACGGAATCGACCGTTCGTCAATCGGAGGTCGTTTGATATTTTTATATCACAAAATTTAATCTTAAACAAAAATCGTATCCGAAAATTTCATGTATTCAAAACCCGATCGGAAGTATATCATCATTATACTCATATTGATCGTCGTTCTGAGACGATCGAAACAAGATATTTCGCACCGAAATCCGACGCTCAAGGCATGAATAAAATCAACTTTAAGTTGGCTAAGTAAAATAGAGTTTTAAAAAATATATATTTAATAATAATTCTGTAGCAGTAACGTAGTTATAAAAAAATATATCTATAGAAAGAGAAGGGAAATTATACACTATATAGTCATGACATCATGGGTGATGTCATAGTAAATGATGTCATTAGAGACATCATTAGTGCCATGTCATGGCTGACATCACATGAGGAAGTTTCCTCCCCACCTTCCTACTCTTTCCTATTTAACTATTCCAACAAAGGAATCCCTATCTTCGTTCCCTCTTATTTCACTCCATTCTTCCCAAAGGAATCACCGAAGAAGTCTTGGAAACCCTCCTTTTATCCTCTACAATTGAAGAATCTCAGGCTTTCTCTGCTTTTAATTGTTGCTGCAATTATGAACAACAGACAAGTTGTTCTATGAAGCTTTTGCAAAACCAGCAGTTGGTGGCATGGTGCTGCTGCTCTTGGAAGCCATTTGGGTTGCTACCTATAGCAGCAGTGCAACTCTCAATTCTTAAAAAAAATTGAGGATCCAAAAAAGGTACATCCCTAAACCTTTTGTTTGTTGCCTTGCATGTACAATTTAAAGCCTCCTCTTGTTGCTACCATGTTCATGTATAAGCTAAATTTTCCCTTTTTGGTCATGCATGTAGGATTCTCTTCAACTTTAAAGAGATCAAATGTACAAATCCCTTTTCCCCCTCCTTTCTGCCATGCATATGCAATTTTACCTTCTCTTTTGTTGCCATCTAGGTGGTGTTTACACACTTATTTATAATCTCAAGTCCAGATTTTGATTCTACTAAATTGAATCTCATGTTTCTGTCACTTTATAGTCTGGACTGAAATTTTAATATCAACTTTACACAATTTTTTATTTCCTGTAGTGGTCTCAGCCTGCACCTCTCCCTTCATCATACTAAGGCTAATATTCCGATTGCTCATGATCCCTTAAATGCTGAAAAAAAAATCTGATTACTACTCAGGAAATATAGGCATTTCAGAACTGTTGCTCCTGTAATTGGTGGGGGTTGTTTGGAGAATACAACAGTTACTTCTTTATAGAATCACTACCTAAATAACCAAGATCTTTTTACTGTAATTAGAAGTGGAAAAATATAAATATATACAATAGTTGTTTGTGCCAATAAATTGAGAAGAATCGGGAGGCATTCAGTTGATATGCCAATAAATTGATAAGAATCGGGAGGCAGCAAGGACTTTTTGTATTACCATTAGTAATCCTTTAAACATTTAGTCAAGAATTCTTTCTTTTGAATAAGTAGGCTTTAGCTTAATTGAAAAGTGTTGATGTCTTGAAGTTCATAGAGGTTCAACCGTGTGAAACTAGACCAAAGCTTCTCGGGCAATTTAGGTAAAAAAAATGCAATGCTAACATTTTTGGAAGCTTTGAAAAGTATGCATTTTATCGATCATATTTTCCACAGGTCATATCTTGAAATTCATCGAAAAGTTCTGTACTCATTCCAAGGATTTCTCATCTCTCATTAAAGGATTTGCTTATAATTATGGGTAGATATACGGTAGGTACTATGGGTTTTTCCTCATTGATTCCTAATAATTTGAATAATTGTATAAATAGTAGTCTGGGCATCATGACTTGAAGGAAGATTAGGTGTATACATTACGACTATAGTGGATCATATCATCGGTGTAATCCTTTAGCTTGTTAATAGATGTTGACATGAATATATGATTTACATCGGTGATCGATTAAAAGCACTAGAAATCAATAATCAAGTGAAAATATTGGAAATCAGTGATCGATTGAGATTATTGGAATTTAGTGATCAAGTGAAAATGTTTGGAATCAATAATCAATTGAAATTACTGGAATCAATGATCAAGTGAAAATGTAAAGAATCAGTGATGGTTGATGAATAAAGTTGCCGATCATGGTGACCCTTACATTTGATCGTGCGAGGGCGTGGTGACCCTCAACTGGGCGGGAGAATAGGAAGCCTAGTTAGGGCAGCGGCCGCCAAGTGCGCAGGTCTAGGATCCCAGTCTTTTACACGATTTTTACGCGAGCTCGCAGTGTTTTTACGCCTCGTTGGGATCCCGACTTAGACCAATCCGCTGACCCTTTGTTTTAGGACACCCAGGCGAAGGATCCTCGATTTTCAGTTTTTCGTACGAGCTCGGTTGCCCGTTACCGGTCGGGTTGTTTTCAAGAGTAACTTTTCCAGAGAGTCTCTCTCACCCGTCTCAGTGGCGTAGTTTGGGAGTAGACCTATCCCTCTATTGGACCGCACTTCCAACTAGAGGGCGAGACGGAAGAGCCATTTGTAGGCTTCCTCACCGCTTGAGTTTTACCTTCGCCAACAGACTTGGCAATTCTACAACTAGATCATCCATATATATATCTACATCATCCAAAGTTACATTTGAGAGAGTTGCACTTCAGGTTTGAAGGATTATAATTAAAGTTGAGGAAATGGTAGTGATTATAATCTGATCTCATTAAGCTAGTGGACGTGTTGGGAACTCAGTTAGGATGCTTATACTACACCGCATGCCTACGGAGGCACCCCAACCCTAAGACATTCCTCAAGTCTTAGAGTCATAGTGTAAGGTTGCATACTAACTAAGACCATAGACTATCCACTAGACTTAAGAATCTAAATAAATCAAGAAACCATTCCAATCTCAAACTCTTCCATCATCACTTACACGTATACATTCATGAATATTCAACTACAATATAAATATGTCATCTATGGGAAATGCTGGGTTAATGGGCAATCATGAAAGATGCTTACAAATAACTTGAAAACCTTTTTACTTACGCAAGTGGATGTAAATTGTACTTGTTCCACCTTTCTACTTGCTCTCTTTTGCACATAATAAGTTACTTGTTATTTATTTTAAACTACGGATCGTATTCACAATTGTGACTCCGTTTCTTTCCTAAACATGTTTTGACAGGCAAACAGCCTGTTGTTCAGTAGCTATTGATGCTTCCAGGCGACAAGGTATATACTAGACGGTATGGTTTCTTTTGTCTCAGTTTTTGTTCGGTGGATAATGTAATATGCTTCTTTTCTCTTCAGTCGGATTTTTGAGAATATTGTATGTACTGTCAATCACTGTACATGTTGTAAAATAAATGGAAGTTAATGAAATGAAATTTTGATGGTATTTGTCTCTACTAGCTTGTGGTTATGAATGTGGATGTGAATGTCATATGCAAATATAACAACGCGAAAAATTTCCCATGTTTTTCTGTAGCTTGTGCGATTTCATGTGAATATAATAGTGTGAAATGTGTGTTAACGGGTACCCGGATCCTCGGGGGTTCACAATAGGAATGTCATTGGATCATACACCTTTCCCAGGTTTCATAGCCTTCAAAGTCTCCTCTACTTCCTTTCTTTGTATATGTCTATCACTTGCACGATCCAGGTACCTTTCACTACTAGCTAGATATCTCACAGTGATCTCTTTATCCCCTTCCCCAATAAAAAGCTTATAGAAAATGGATTACATATAGTCTCTATATCCTTCTGGGCAATAAGCACATGTCCTTCATCTTTAATGCAACTCACGTGAGAAAGATCTTTAACCTTCCTTTCTCTTGCTTTAGTCAATCTGAATATATCCTTCAGGCCCTCCTTAGAGTCAAACTTTTTTGTACAAAACTTCATAAACTTTTAACTTACCTTCGCATACGGCTTTCTTTGCTTCTTCTTTGTTATCTTGTACTTTTGTGACAGTTTCATCTGTTCTATCCTTATACATAGCTCTAACGCAAGCTCTTTTCATTTATACTTCCCTTGCACTCCTCCGCTCCACTACCAAGCCTCCTTTTGGCGTGGGACTCCTCCCTTAGACTTGCCTAGTATCTCTTTGGCTACCCTTCGGATACAAGATGCTACCATCTCCCACATCTCATTCGCACTTCTGTTATAATCCCAAGATAAGCCTTTTAAAATCTTCTCCTTGAAGCTTCATTACTTCAATTGAAGATTCCACCATCTAATTCTAATGATCTTGGGGACCATCCTTTTCCGTACTAACCCTTTTGATTGCACATCCATAACTAGCAAGTGATGTTAGGATGTCAAGCTCTATCATGGATTACTTTGCAGTCTTCGCAACATAACCGATCTCCTCTCCTCATCGCAAAGTAATCTACCTATGTTTTAGCCGGACTACTCTTATAAGTAATTAAATAGAAAAAGTCATAAGTTGTTACAAAATCTAGAATGACTTTTCCTTCTTCATTTCTATCCCTGAAGCCATGGCTTCCATGAACACTAGCAAACCCTGAAGCATCCTTTCATGCATGTCCATTAAGATCTCCACATAAACAAATCATCTCTCTTCGTAGGATTCCTTGTATCATCTTATCCAAATCCTCTCGAAAAACGTGTTTAATCCTTTTCCTCTAAACCAATTTGCGGTGCATAAACTGAGATGATATTTAGAATTTCTTCTTCAAGCACTAATTTTAGCAAAATAATCCGATCCCCCAAATCTTTGCACCTCAGCCACGTTATCCTTCAAATCTTATGAACAAACACTTCAACAACATTTTTACCCTTCTCTTTAACAGAATACCATAATTTAAAGCATGTCTTCTCGATCCCCCCTTACTTTCTGTCCAACCCATTTGTCTTATGTAGACAAAGTATCTGAATCTTCCTTCTTTCCATCGTATCTACTATCTTCATCGATTTTCCGGTTAAAATGTCAATATTCCAACTATCTATCCACAACTTCTTTTGCAACCTCTTTTAGACTAACTTCTTTACTCGCACACGTCCATCATGCGAGAACCCTTGCAAATTTTGGACTATATCCGGGTGGTGATGCAGCAGAACTAGCTTATTTACTCATATGCATTCCTCGTGTGAGATCCTCGTGTGAGAGCCCTTGCAAATTTGAACTACATCCGGGCTACGATGTAGCATCATAAGTAGAGAACGCCCTAACGAGATCCAAATGTTTGCTTAAATGCATGTTGAAAAGATCTGACTGTTTTGAGGCAAATTCCAAAATAGTGTTCTCAATTGAAAACACTATTTAGGAATTTATCTCCTATAGTTTATGGTAGTTGTCGGCTACCTAATGCAACCCTCCTCATTTACTCGAGCTTGGGACTTGCCCTGTTTCGACCTAGATAGAGAGTTTTTTTATGAATACACTAGTTAAGTATTTACCTCAAAGATCAAGGAAGCAAACCCTCTTTGTGGGGTTACCAGTGCAACCGACGCCAAAGAAAGGCTCGACAGGGGACACGGATTGCACATACTCTTTCTCATTTGATTTTAAACAATGAGTCATAAATAATACATGAAATCCATCTATTTTGATAACATGAATAGAGATTTTTGAGAAACAATGGGACTCCATTAAAGACCCATCCAAAAAATATATTAACTATGGATAATAATTACAAGCACTAAATTTCACATGGAGCTTTGGCATGCTAAGTGCATTCTTATAATAGAACCTCCCATCATTGAAGATAACATTGGTTCTAGTTAGCTAGATGGCCTAGATCTCATCTTATGCTTCTCCACAGCTCCTGCAGATTTCATCGCTCCTGAGAAAAAACTAGATCACCTGACTCTTGTCATAACTTGCACACTTCTTAGCAACCACAGGAAGACTCGTACCCTCAATTGACTCTCCAACTCCATATTCTAGCACAATCCTAAGAGGTCTCACCAATATCGGTGCAGCGGACAGAAATAGCTTCGGAGGCCCTTTCTTACCATGAACACCCAATCTCTCCAGCACCACGAATCTCTACCTTCTAATGGCTCCTCCAACCCACCCGATCTATTTGAGAGATAGAGAAACTCCTCTACCCTATGGTCTAGTAGTTAGCTCATGAACGCATACGTCCAAGAACCGTCGGGCCACACTTCAGCAACACTTGCCTCCATGTTCGATGCCAAAGCAAAGATTCTAGGATACATGTCACAAAGGGCTCTTATCAATCATCCTTCCAGAATCTGAATCCTTTACCATAACCCAAAAGTGGACATAGTGAGGCCGACACATCTAGCAAGACTGAACAGATACCTCTCTAGAAGGTAATCGACGAGGCCACAATGTCTGCACGTGTACAGGCTAGGTGAGATCACGTACACATCTTATCAGCTGAAAGAGAAGGTTTCTCCCATATCCCCAAATCCTCGTTATCCATTTCACAAGCAATGCCTTGTTCATATCTCCAATATGCAATACTCCCAATCCTCCTATCTTGATCGATGATGTCACTACATCCCAATCAACCAAAGTGATAACCATATCATCTTGGGACAACGACCATAAGAAATGACGGATTAGTATCTCCAACCGCTTACAGATGCCAACATGTAGCACCATTGTAGAAAGAAAGAAAATGGGAATCGGTGAAAGAATCGTCTTGACCAGGACCAACCTCCCCACCCACCCCCCACCCCATCGACAGATACAAAGTTTTCCACCCTGCCAACTTTTTCTGCCTTATATATAACAAAAAAGCAGTCAATCTGTCTAAGTTTCCCACAAACCAATGACAGGTCAAAATAATTGACAGACAGGCTTCGTGTGCAAATCCCAGGATCTCCTCACAGAATGACACCTCATTATTATAGACAGGTTAAAAGGAACAAAGGCAAATTTTGCCCCCATTAACCTTCAAACCCAATAGCCCCCCAAAATATCCAATACCATTGTAAGTTTGTAACTGCCTCGCATTCTATCATACATCCCTCGATGAAAAAGATAATATCATCCGTATACTGCAAGATTGGATCGAGATATCCTCCCTAGAATAACCCTTATAAAATTTATTAGCCTTTGCAAGCCTTGTCATCACTGCATGTGTACCTGCAGCCAAGGCAAACAACAGGAGGGTCAAGGGGCACCCTTTCTTCATACCTCTCTACGGCTGCAGAAAAACTCCCTCCTTACCGTTAACCAGCACCGAGCACGAAGAGGTGGTAATGTACCTCTTTATCCAATCAATCCAAACATCTGAGAAGACCCTTCGGACCAATGATGCCCAAATGAAGCTCCAATTCATGCAATTGTTTGGCTTTGAAAAATCAACCTTCTAGAGAAAACCCGTTAAGCTCCTTTTCTTCTAGTCTGACACAATCTCCAACACCATAACCACTCCATCCAACATTTGATGACACGAAATAAATGCAGTCGGAGTAGGCATATTGAGTGCGTCGCGGACACCCCTGAGCTGATTGGCCAGGACATTGGCCATGATAGAGTAAATAGCATTGGACAATGATATAGGTCCAAAATGTTCCACTCACTCTGCGCCCTCCTTTTTCAAGAGTAAAAAGATCAAGGATATGTTCAGCTTCTCTAAACCTTGGTCTGTATCTCTAAACTCCGTAATCGGTGTCATGATATCCTCTTCAACCTCATCCCAAAACTCTCTATAGAAGAAAATCGGTAAACCATCACGACATGTGTAGATGCTGACTATGCAGGATGTCCTAAAGACAGGAAGTCTAACTCGGATTTTGTGGTATTCATAAGGAGTTCATTGGTCTCATGAAAAAGCAAGAATCATAGTGTTGTTACTAGGTCGAATGTTGATACGAATATAAAGCTATGGCACAGGGAAGCACTGAGATGATGTGGCTTAGATACATTTTGACTAACCAAGCTATTAACGCACCTCTTCCCATGTAATAGTTATGCGACAATCAAGTTGCATTATTCATTACCAACAATCTAGCTTTCCATGAGAAGACCAAACACATTGAGGTAGATTGCTATTACACGCAAGACATGATACAAAAGGGCTTCATCTCTACTTCTCACGTCAGCTCAGGGGAACAAATAGTTGACATTTTCACCAAGGCCCTAGAAAGGAGGGCGTACCAGAAGTGTTGTTATAAGCTTAGCAAAACTAACATCTATGCTCCATCTTGAGGGAGAGAGTTGAGAGTTATCAACATTTATGTATTTATTATTTCTTTATTTTGTAATATGTCCTTTAGTTATTTACCATCTAGGGTTTCTCTTCTCTATATTAGCGAGCCTATGGCTTCATCCAATTCTTTCATGTAATGTCCCGGGCTCTATACACAATTTGTTATCCAGGATTACCGACTAGACAACTTGTTGGGCTTGAGCCCAACTGGAGCCCTTGATCACAACCCAAAATGCTTAAACCCAAGTTGTCTAGTAGTAGCCCCCACTACTTATAAGTTATTGCCACACTTTATGATTACTAGATGTTGTACTATGTTTGGTGTGGTACAATCACCCCCACTTATATTCGCAATGTCCTCGTTGCACAATGACCCATGGTCTATTCCCAGTAACAGTAGCGACTTCACATCTTGGGTAACCCTTTCCTCCTAACTCTATGGCAGGGGTGGTACTTCTACCTCTTGGGTAGCCCTTTCCACTATTAGAGGGAATTGCTCGGATGCTCTGATACTATATGTAACGTTTTCGAGACGAAGACCTATCGAGGATTACCAACCCAGATAAATTGTTGGGCTTGGGTCCAACTAGAGGCCTTGACACAACCCAAAATCCATAAGCTCATGTTATCTAGTAACAGCCCCTACTGCTTATAAGCTACTACCCCATTTTGTGATTACTAGGTGCGGTACTATGTTCGGGGTGTTATATGCGGTATTATGTTTGAAGTGCTACAATCACCCTTACTTATATTCACAACGTCCTCATTGCGCAATGCCGCATGACAAATACCCAGTAACAGTGACGGCTTCATCTCTTGGGTAGTCATTTCCTCCTAACTTTATGGTAGGGATGGCTCCACCTCTTGGGTAGCCCTTTCTACTATTAGAGGGAACTTGATCTGATACCATTTGTAATGTCCCAGGCCTTAGACCCGCTTCGTTATCGGGGATTACTGACCCAGACAACTTGTTGGGCTTGGGCCCAACTGAAGCCCTTGATCACAATCCAAAATGATTAAGCTCACATTGTCTAGACGTATCCCCAACTACTTATAATCTACTACTACACTTTTTTATTACTAGATATGGTACTATGTTTGGGGTGCTACATTTCTACACTAACCAATTATTAGAGTATGTCGTCTATCTTTAAAGTGACTCGTTTGTCCAAGCAGAACGGATTGGATTTTGGTAAATTGATATGCTCAACCGCAAATGCGAAAAGAAGCCCCGAAGTCAACAAGGAAATTGTCATTGGTATTAATAGGACTTGTTGAGAGAGAAAAGAAAGATGCATTCCATCTAACCCTAGAGCTCTCTTATAAAGGAGAAAAGCTCTAAGGGTAAATTACATAAATAGGACAATGGATTTAAATAATATAAAGAAAGGACAAAATAACATTAATATCTTAACACTCCCCCTCAAGCTAGAGCATATATATCTATCATGCTCAGCTTGGAACAACAATGATGAAAAGGACCTCTAGCCAGTGCCTTAGTAAACATGTCTGCAATCTGATCTCCTGAAGCTACATAAGTTGTTGAAACTAGCCCCTTTTGGATTAAATCACGAGTATAGTGACAATCCACCTCAATATGCTTTGTCCTTTCATGGAATGCTCAGAGCCACCTGATTATCACATTTAAGATGCATAGGAAGAGGTACTTCAATCGTTAAATCGATCAAGACAGATTTGACCCACATCATCTCACTACTACCCTGGGCCATTGCCCTATATTCTAATTCTGCACTGGATCGAGCAACAACCGATTGTTTCTTACTCTTCCATGAGACTAGTGAGCTACCAACAAACACAATGAAGCCTGACGTAGACTTTCTATCATTAGGACACCCAGCATAATCTACATCTACACACCCTGTAACTGAGAGAGATGTATCTCTTCTAAACAGAAGACCTGCACCTGGAGATGACTTCAGATATCTCAGGATCATGAATATTGCATCCATGTGCGCCTGCCTGGGTTGCTCCATGAACTGACTTACTCTACTCACAGCAAAAGAGATATCATGCCTGTTAATAGTAATATACAATAATTTCCCTACCAGTTCTCTGTATCGTCTCTTGTCCACCTCCTCAGATCCATCATCATGGAGCTTCACATTAGGATCCATCGAGGTAGTAGCTGGTCTAAATCCTGTCATGCTTGTCTCAGATAGAAGATCAGTAACATACTTCCTTTGTGCCATAACCATGCCCTGTTGATTTCGTGCAAATTCCAGTCCAAGGAAGTAACGAAGCGTACCAAGGTCCTTGGTAACAAACTATTGTCCAAGGAAATTCTTAGCTGCTTGAATGCCATGTTCGTCACTGCCAGTGATAACAATGTCATCAACATAAACCAAGATGACTACAATACCTCTCTGGTGTCTCTTTACAAAGAGAGTATAGTCGGCAGTAGATCTGACAAACCTCTTTTATTCAATCAATTCTGAGAGCTTCTGAAACCAAGCCCTCAGACTTTGCTTAAGGCCGTATATAGCCTTATGAAGACGGCACACCATATTGGACTCCAACTCAGCAGCAAACCCAGGTGGTTGCTCCATGTAAACCTCCTCCTACAAATCACCATACAAAAAAGCATTCTTTACATCCGATTGGAAAAGGGGCCAATCACGTACCACTGCAACCGCAATAAGAATCATCAAGGTAGAGTGACACACGGCAGGAGAAAAAGTGTCCTGATAGTCCACCCCATAAGTCTGGGTGAACCCACGAGCAACCAGCATGGCCTTGTATCTGTCTACTGTACCATCGGCCCGATGCTTCACAGTAAACACTCACTTGCTTCCAACAACATACACACCTGGTGGAGCATGAACAACACTCCACGTACCTCGTGACTGTAAAGCCGTCATCTCCTCTTCCATAGCTCAAACGTCATTGACTGCTCTGCATTGCCTCCTGATATGACCGTGGTATCGCTATAGCAGACAACCCCACAATAAAGTGCTGAAAATCCTTGGAAAGACGCTCCAAGGAAACATGGGCACCCATAAGGTGCATAGTGCATGCTCGTTTCTGCCGCCGAAGTGCAATAGGCCTATCCAGATCATCAATAGGTGTAGTAGAGATAGTATCTGCACCCTGTGTACCTCCGTCTGTACAAGTAAATCACCTGTGCCATTAGAGGAACTCAAATGCTCAGTACATACCTTAGGCGTGCTGGATGATGGAGGAGGCACATGAGCACGGAGCTTTCGCTGATAAACCTGCAGAAAGAAACAAGGAGGTGGTGGTGGTGGTGGTGGTGTAAGTGGTGGAGGTGTAGGTGGTGGAGGTGGCAGTAATGGACTAAAACATGGTAATGGCGGGGGAGGAGGCATATAGATCTCTTCTCTATCATCTAAAGGGGTAAGCATGTCACCTGTGGGAGAAAAATACATAATGGATTCAAAGAAGATGACATCAGCACTGACATAGTACCTTCGTCGAACAGGATCAAAACAACGATATCCCTTTTGGATTTTGGAATACCCAACAAACACACATTTGACAGCTCTGGGAGAGAGCTTGTCAAGACCAGGAGAGAGTTGATGAACAAATGTAACCGACCCAAAGACACGAGGCGTAAGTGAGAAAAGATTCGTCTCGGGAAACACAATCAAGAACAGGATCTTCTCCCCTAACACCGGAGGAAGGCATATGATTCACCAGATAACAAGCAGTTAGAACTGCATCTCCCCAATAGGAATGAGGAGCACGACTATGAATCAAGAGGATTCTTGTAACATCCAAAAGATGATGGTGTTTCCTTTCATCCACCCCATTCTGTTGGGAGGTATATGCACAAGATATATGATGCACAATACCACGAGACCTAAGAAATTGAGAGAGTTGATTACTGCAAAATTCTAGAGCATTATCAGAACGTATGTACTTGACTCTGACAGAGAAAATGTCCTTTATTTCATTAAGAAAAGACTGAATAACAGGACTAGCATCAGACTTATTTTTAAGAAGAAACACCCAAGACAACCTAGAAAACTCATCAACTGCAACCAGATAAAATCTGTGTCCCTGATGATCTGGGACACGACTAGGACCCCAAATATCAAAATGGAGCAATTCAAACAAACTATGACTACTCGGACCCTAACGACTATGGAAAGAAGACCAATGATGCTTCCCAAGCTGGCAAGCCTCGCACTGGAAAGTGGAGCAAGGGGAAATTTGTGGAAGAACATGGACCAGCTTTTGCAGAGGAAGATGACCAAATCGTAGATGCCACATGTACGGAGAAACAGATCCAGTGCATAGAGAAGAAGAGGCGCCAGCGTATGGAGACTGCACAAGGTTGTAAAGGCCCCCTTCCTCATGGCCAATTCCAATCACTCTACCCGTAAGTATGTCCTGAAACACAAGAGCAGATGGATCAAATATGACGCGACAATGTAAATCTCGGGTGATTTGACTAATTGATAATAAATTCATAAAAAATTCAGGAGTATAGAGAACATTAGGAAGCCTCAATGTAGAAGTCAGTTGCACCTCCCCCTAACCTATGATGGGGGAATGTGTACCATCTGCTATCACGACTAATCGTCCAGGCTGAACAGGACGAAAAACACTAAACTGACCTCTGTCACCAAAGAGATGATGGGATGCACCAGAATCCATGATCCATTATGATAAGTCTACCGTGTAGCAACTAGTAAAAGCATAGTCTATACATGATGTAGACGCAGATGCTAAGGCAGCAACATCTGACGATCCTGAAGGAGAATTAGTAGATCCAGATGTGTCAGGCATGATCTCTCTCAGTCGTGCTACAAGCTCATCAAATCTCTGATCAGATGCAAGTGATGGAGTCCCACCCTGTTGTGTCTGCTCTGCAACTCTGGCTGACATAGGAAACCCATGCTTAGAATAGCATGTTTCCTCAGAATGGCATGTTTTGTGGCAGTAGGTGCATGGCTGACGAGGTCGAACTCCCCCAATTCTGCCACGGTTGGAACTCCCCCTACCACGATATGGTATATGACTCCCTCTACCACGTGATGTCGCCATAGCTGAAGAAGTCTGGGACTGAAGGGGACTACCAGAAGATATAGATAGTCTACTCAGTCGACGATATGCCTCTTCCATTGGAGGTATTGTAGCATCAGTGAGGATCTGGGCACAAGTTGCATCATACACTGGATCCAGAGCTGCTAGAAAAACACTCCAGTCATTACAGAGTCTCTGTATGCCTTGAGCTGCTCTGGTGTAGCAGTCAAGGGTATGTAGCCATGTAGCTTCTATAACATACCCCTCAAAGAAGTATAGAGGGCATGAAGAGGGCGACCATTCTGCTTCGATGTGAAGATATCAACTGGAGTTGTAGTATCTTCAACTCATTCTTTACCGGAGAGTATGTCGCGGCAAGAATGTCCCACATAGCCTTTGCAGTAGGCTGGCTCAAAATATCATTAGCCGAGCTTCAAAAAAAAATATCATTAGCTGTCTCTGTGGATATAGTCCCAAATAGCCATACGCGAGCATATGCATCATCCGCCTCTCATGAGGCATTCGTCCCAGTCTTGTCACGTGGCTCCTCACCCATGAGGATGTGCTTCTTGCCATTACACTGCATCAAACTCATGAACTGCATGACCCACAGTTCATAATTGGTTCCATCCATTTTGACAATGGGTGCCGGACCTTTGAAGATACCCAGGGATGGAACGTCTACTTTGTTGTCGGATATGATGACAACTTTCTTCAAGACTGGGCTGGAAACAAGAGATATTGACGTCTACACTGACATACAGGAAGATGGTTGTGGGTGCAGACTCATACCACGACCTCTTCCATTCTTTGAAGAATCCTTTGGGTAGCTAGGATGTTGCTAGGGCTTCACTTGACACCCTAGGTATCCAAAAGAGGAACATGCAGGAAGACACTCAAAAATACAAAAACAAACTCCCATTTTGTTCCTATGGACCCATCTATGTTTATAAAATATGCTTGGAATTTTGTAAGTCCATTTCCTATCTTTCACTCATATTCCTTTTTTATGGTTATTTTTTATCATTGTTTTGTTTTACCATATTTTTAAATCTAAAAGTTTAAAATTTTTAAAATGTTTCCAAAAATACCTAAAAGTTAAAAAACTTAAAAAATATTTTCAAAAACATCTTTGTAAAATAAAAGTCTTAGGAATATTTTTCATCCATTTTTCCTATATTTTATATCCTTGGTATATGTCTAAAATTCTTAAAACTCCGAAACTCTAAAAAACCTTCATAAAAATCTAAAAATCTTTTTTCAAACATTTTCAAAGTCTAAAATATAAAAAATGTAAGAGATAAAATCTAAAAAATGGAAGATACAAAAATAGAATAAAAAAAGTATTAACATACTTATAAAATTATCAAACACCTCAAAAATCACAAAAACTTACCTGGGATCTCTTCATATTTTTTGCACAAATACACCTGAGGTACTTAGTCTCTATACTAGCACTCACCTAATAGCTTATTAATCTCTCCTCGTTGAGTTTCACATTGGAGTTTATCCAAGTAAATAAACATCCTACACTTCATCGCATAACCTATTGTGTTTGTTTTAACAACTCTTTTTCCATGTACTACACCGACAAGAGCTTAATCTAACAACATAGGGAACAGACAAATCATGCAATGACTGCCATATTCATGGAATTGAACAATCATCAATAAAATGTTTGAATATTGGCAATGGCGTTCATTTACCATAATGAAGGAACATTATTTACTACGATTATTTAAACATTGCTGCTAAAAGCTTTAAATTTTCCTATGTGTCCTATAACACTACATGCGCTCTTCCTACCAATGGAGCTCTAAATTGGCGCTTCACTCGTGTGTTTCCGTCCTTGTAGCCTACTCTCCCTACCTCCCCATCTACATCCTACCTGTAGACAACCGTTATGCGTATATGCTTCTCCCTCCACCCCACCACCAACCTCCTCCCTACATACTATCCTCGTCCACACACCTTTCCCTTCTGCGCCCTCCACATTAACAACCTTCACGCGCACAATAACATGCAAATCCCCTTCCTTTCCCACCTCTCCATAGCACATAAACCTCAACAACATGCCTATGCCTATGAGGTTAGTTAATTCTTGTTCTATTTTGGGGTTTAATAACTCTTATATCTCCTGATTTTTACTCATGAAGTTAAAAGTTAATCGATATCAAATCAAACGATTATGTTAAGCATATCTTGAGGTCATCAGCATATAACTCTATTTGTCTAATTGCACTCTACAAAGAACCATACAATTATTACAAAATAACAATGCATTAATCGCTAATATTAATTGTATTCTACAAAGAACCACAAAATTTACAAATGACTGATTAATTTTGAAGGAACCACAGTAAATACAAAAAACATACAATCGTTACAAAAGGAACTGCAGATTCTACAAAAAAACGCATTAGGATACAAAACATTGCCCCACGTAATATTGCCCAACACAAACTGGATATTCTTTAAATATGATATTGCGAAAAATACCAAAAATGAAATAGCAAAATTTAGTATTTCAGGATATTAATTGGCATGCATAATTAATGCAAAAGTGATGACCAAAATACCCTTTAGAGCAAATAAATTGATGATGTCGTTGGATTTGAATCTAACGGCTACGATCGTTGGTCTTCCTTAAGGATGGAAGGGCCAAGTCCTATTTGAAAGGCCCCTTATATATATATATATATGATTTCTTTCAAATAAGACTTGGTCCTTCCTGAGTTCAGGAAGGCCGGGCCCTTTTTTGTAGAAAACATGACGACTTTAGTAGAATACGTATACATATTATATTACAATGTGCATTTAAAATGTTTGTATTATAATATGCGGTTTAATATTTATAATGTGCAGTTATAATACAAATTGTATGCAAATTCTACTAAAGTGCTCGTGTTTTCTATAAAAAGATGGTGGTCTTACCGAAGTCAAGAAGGATGCATCCTATTTGAAGGGCCCCCTATATATATCATAAAACCTACCATGAAATCACATATATCGCAAAAACAACGGAAAGAGTGAAATGTATACATTTATACAATCTAGCTATTCCCTGAATTACACGGTTACCTCCTTAAGTTTGCGTGAAGATGAAGTGGGCCACACGGCGGCGACTAGATGCGGCGGGAGAGGCAACTGTCGGGCTGGGCGTGAACACGAGATTCACGTATGAAGGCGTGAACGCGTAGCTGGGTGGTGGCGCCCACAGTGAGCGGAGGAGGCGGCGCCCACAGGGGGCTGGGCGGCAATGGCGGCACCCGCAGGGGGGGTTGGGCGGCGGCGGTGAGCCTGGGGGTAGTTAGGGTTTTGGTGGGGACAGGGTTCTAGGGCACGGGCTCCGGTTGAGAGAGAAAAGAAAGATGCATTCCATCTAACCCTAGAGCTCTCTTATATAGGAGAAAAGCTCTAAGGGTAAATGACATAAACAGGACAATGGAAATAAAGAATATAAAGAAAGGACAAAATAACATGAATATCTTAACAAGACCAACACATGAGGATTTCATATTTATACAAATGGACCATCAAAGGTGACAATATGATAATTATCTGAGTTGTGGACGAGGTTGATGATGAGATCAAGATGCGATAGTGTATCCTTAAAGCTTAGAATGAGATGTGAAGCCCAATGAGGATGTGAAACTCGAAAGCTTAAAGGGGCTATGAAGCTCGAAGGAACAAGTAAGGTGATGGTGTGGCTTGGTTGGTGAGGAGATGGCATGTATGTTCGGTAAGGCACATGAGGCTAGTAGATTGAGCCCCCAATCAGTAGGGCGTGTTAGATCAAAAGAACAAGCGATTGACTAGGTGAAGCAGCAATCAATAGGTTTATGTGGCGAATGAAATCAGGTGTCGTCTATGGGTTGAAGTGGCTAGGCAGATTAGCTAAGTCGACGATAGTGGAGGAACTGACTTAGGAAACCTCTTTTACAATAATTGGGGCTTTCCCTTCTTTTGCAGAAAAGAAAATTAAGGGAGGTTTTGATACCAAGTCAAGTAGAACAAAATGTGAATTTGATTGCGGGGTCATAGTCCTCTTTGTATAGGAAGTCTATGTACTAGTTAAAAGCATACTCCTGCTTAGAAAACATGAAGACAATGGATACAAGTTTCCCGAATGACCAAGTCAAACACCTTATTCTCAACAAATGCAACTGCAGATATGACAATATGACAACCTGATTACAAATTTGTCCCCAGCTTGGCAAACCAGAACCTGTTAAAATCAGGGATCGCCATATCGCGATATATCGTCGATATATCGGCGATATATCGGTATCGACAGGTCACCGATATATCGCCGATATGGATATATCGGGTATCGACATCTCAAAATAGAACAATGGATACAGGATGTCGGCGATATGCGTCGATATATCGCCGATATATCGGCGATATATCGGTATCGACAATTCATCGATATGATGTCGATATCGATATGTCCTTCCTTGGTTAAAATCATCAATCTGACATGAACGTCAGGCATGACAATAGTGGGACGCAAGCTAGTGGTCTGCTTTAAGAGTATGGAAATAATGAAAGAACACAATGAGATGTCTTATTCAGGAGGTCTAGCAGCCTTTATATAGGATGGAACCCTAGAGAGCTCATAACTAAGAAAATACATAAGTACCCCTGGAGGGGTTACGATGAAAGGAAATGTAAATGCATCACTAACACTCCACCTCGAGTTTGAGCATATCTATCGACCATGCCCAACTTGAAAGTTATCCACGAGAGGCGCATCTTAGGTAAGGCCTCCGTGAATACATCTGCAAGCTGAAGATCCTTCGTGATGTGTGGGGTAGTAATCTTGTCCTCTCGTACGACATCACGAACAAAATGACAGACAATCTTGATATGGTTAGTCCGCTCATGAAACACAGGATTCGTAGCAATATATTTTGTGGATTTGTTGTCACAATATAGAGGAATAGGAGTAGTGACAATGATACCAACTTCTTCCAAAAAGATCAGTAGCCAAGTAATCTCACAGCCTCGTAGGTAGCCTAAGCCATCGCCATGTATTCTGCCTCTGCATTGGATATGGCGACTACAGTCTGTCTATTGCTCCTCCAAGTCACAAAATTTCCTCCAACCATCATAGAGTATCTTGTAGTGAAGCGATGATCCTCAGGTAAACTTGCATAGTCAGCATCAGCATATGTAGTAACATCAATATAGCCCTTTGCCCCATAGAAGAGGCCTCGTCCCGGTGATTCCTTCAATTAGCGCAGGATCTGAAAAACCTCGTACCAGTGGTTGCTCCATGTATTAGCTAACTTTGTTCACAGCATCGGATACATCCAGCCTAGTGACAGTAAGGTAAAGGAGGTTGCCAACATGGCTTCCGTACCGTGTGGTATCTTCGAAAACAAGATCGGCGGAAGTGGAGTGTTTCCTTGGCTCTGCAGGAATATTAGAGGGCTTGCATCTAAGTAATCCAGCCTCGGTCAGAATGTCCAGGCAATATTTCCAATGAGAGATGGAGTCCCTCAGTAGTACGTAAAACTTCTATGCCCAGAAAGTAATGAAATTGACCAAGGCCCTTGGTGACGAAGACCATCTGAAGGAAGGCATTGGTCTCTAGCACACCTTCATCATCATCACATGTGACAACCATATCATCGGCATAAATAGTAAGTATGACAGTACCATTTGATCGTCTTCTGACAAAAACAAAGTAGCCAGAGGTGATTCTCTGGAAGCCAAGGGTGTTGATATCGGTAGTAAGTTTATCGAACCATACCCTCGGCCTTTGTTTTAGAACATAAATAGCCTTGTGAAGTTGATACACACTCCCCCTCGACTTCGTAACAAGAAGGTTGCATCATGTAAGCCTCCTCCTCGAGATCACCATATAGGAAAGCATTCTTCACATCGAGCTGAAAGATAGGCCAGCCCTTGTTTGCTGCCATGAAAGAATAGTCCGTATGGAGTCCATCCGTGCAACAGGAGAAAAAGTCTCAAAGTAGTCAACCCAATATGTCTGTGTAAAGCCTTTTGTCACAAGCCTTACTTTCAATCTGTCAATGGACCCATCTGGAGACTGCTTGGTTGTGAACACCCATCTCCAACACACGGGTCTAGTCCCCTTGGGACATTGTCCAAGATCACATATATATCATATATCCCTCTAGAAGTGTGAGAATATATTTCATCATTCATTGCATGTCGCCAACCATAATCCTGCAAGGCACTATGATGGTCTCTAGGTACAGATTTAATCCTGAGAGCATCTGCATATCTTATGTCAGTGCATGATAAGCTAGCAGTAGAAGTGAAATAAGACATGGGATGAAAAGTGCATTGCCTCTTAGTTCTGGGAAAAGAGATGAGAAGCTCCTGAGGATCATCCGGGATAGTATTGGTGGGGCACTTGAAGACGGCATATCTGCAACAAAGGGATAGGTAATGGGACGGGTGGTGGATTAGAAGTATGCTTGCACTTATACACAATGGTAGGAGGAGGAAGATCTAAAGGAATATCCGTGACATATTGAGTAAAGAAGCTAGATTGTTCAAAGAAGGTTACATATGCAGAGATATAATATAGATGCCCAGCAGGATCGTAGCATTTATAACATTTCTGTGTACGAGAATAGACAAGAAAGACACATTTAATCGCACGAGAAGACAATTTGTCAATAGTATGAAAATTATGAACAAACGCTATACATCCAAAAATTCTCAGTGGTAAAGGAAAGGGTAACTATTTGGATATAGCAATGCAAAAGGGGTAGAGCCATTTAAAGATGCGGAGGGGACCTTGTTGATAAGATGAACTGCAGTAAGCATGGCATCTCCACGGTGGGTTTTAAGAATTTCCATCAAAGTGAGAAGAGAGGAAGCAATGTTAAGAAGATGCTTGAGTTTCCTTTCTGCTACCCCACTTTGCTGGGAGGTATGCGGACATGAGGATTGATGGATGTTACCCTGGGAAGCAAAGAAGGTTGTCAAATCATGTTGAGTGAATTCCAAGGAATTATCAGAACGAAATATTTGAACACCAGTGGAGAAAATATTTTTGATATAATGAAAGAAATTTTTGGCAACATTATTAATCTTTGAACGTTCCTTTAACAAATAGAGCCAAGAGGATCGATTGTAATTTTACTTATGCCTACTCAGAGTTCGGACCGGACAGGGTCCCCATATGTCGCAATGGACTAGAGAAAAAGGAACTTCACAACGAGGCTCAGTACGTGCAGGAAAAGACGCTCGATGATGTTTCCCGAACTGGCATGCCTCGCACTCAAAGGGCTTGAGCGTAGAGAGTTCAGGGAACATCATGGAGATAGCCTTGGCAGAAGGGTAACCAAAGTGAAGGTGTCAGAGAAGAGGATCATCAGAGATAGAAGTCGTGCAAGCAAAACTAGAGTCGGATGGGATATCAAGGTAGTAGAGGTCGTTCTTCTCATGTCCCCCACCAAAAATCTGTCTCGTCCAGATGTCCTGAAAATAACAACATAACTCATCAAAAATAACCCTATAATTAAGTTTGGTACATAGCTTATGAACAGATAATAGACTAAGCGGGAAAGCTGGAGTATAATGAACTCCAGTCAGTCGGAGTTGTAGGAAAACTCCATAGTGCCAACGATTGTAACAGGTGAGTGGGCCACTGTTAGAAAATCGGAAGCGGAAGCATAAACATGGAAAAAGAAATAAAGAACAAGAATAACGCGGGATTTTACGTGGAACCCTACTCCGTGAGGAGCGGGATGAAACCACGGGAGAAGCCCCTGAATTGGGCGTTTCTTCTATTGAAGTTCTCAATGAGTACAGGAGGTCTGGGGCTCCTTATATAGCCTCTCCAGAGCCTCCGAGTCCCACCACTGGACGATGTGGGACTAAACAACTGGGTGGGGTAAATGGATCTCCTCTCCAGGATCCATTTACCCTGCTACAACACAATAGGCGCTTACAACTTATACTCCAACACTCCCCCTCAAGCTGGAGCATGCAATGCTCAGCTTGGACAAACAGACAAAAACTCAACTCAACGCTACAAGACACTACGGACAATATCAACCCAACGCGCACATGCTGCAGTCGAGGACGTTGCTTCTCATGCCGTGCAGGTGAGGAGGACGAACGGGCTGGAGTGTGAGTCAACTGAAGACTCGGAATCTGACCATCGAGTCTGAACTTGCGCCTGAAGTCTCCTCGTCGGAGAACTGGGTCTCTCCCATCTGGCTCAGAGAATGGTGCACTGCTCTGGTGTACCTATGATACCACATGAAAACCCTTGCCAACATATGGCATAGGGAATGGTCCTCTACTCTGGAGTCCCTATGGCTCACATGAAAACTCTGGCCTGACAACTAGAAGAATGATGGGGACCTCTGACAATGATGGCAACTTATGCTCATCTGACAATGACCGCACACTCGTGCGTGTCTGAAACTGGACTCGGATTTAATCGTCGAGTCTGAAATTGGATCTGTACAGTCTGAACAACGTGAACTGGCCTGGAATATGAAGATCTGACATCTGGAGCATCTGAATAGACCTGTGGCTCTACATATACTCCCCCTTTCTCTCATACTTGTCAGAATGACATTGTATGACCATATTGGGAGAAGATAAGATAATACATAAACATGGGGATGAATAAGACATTACTTAGCCGATAATGATTTTTTTTTTCGACTTTTCTCAATTTTTTTTTAAATCGTACGGCTCTTCTTTGTACGCGCCTCTTTCATATATTTTTTTTTTACTATGCGTACGGCTTTTTCAAATGTACGCGCCTTTTTTTCTTCCGAAAAACAGTTTTTTTTTCTTTTCTTTTTCTTCTTCTTCTTTTTTTTTTTTAAAAAAAAAATCTCCTCGTCCTTTTTTTTTCTTTCAATGAGACCCCTCTCGTTTTTTTTTTTTAATGCACGAGGCCCCCCTTTTTTTTTCCAACTCATCTCTCTTTTTCTCTCATCTTTTCTTAAAATAGATCCCCTTTTTTTTCTAAAAACAGCCCTGGGCCCTTCGTTATTTTTTTTTTCTTTTCAGCCCGCTGGAGCCCGCTGGACCCCCTCCTTTCAATATTCTTTTTTTTTAATTACACGTGGACTTTTAGGGTTCCCAGTTGGGAACCCTCCTCTCTCAAAACAAAAACGCCGCCCCCCGATGGGGAGGCCCTGTTCACGCGCCGCCCTCGATGTTTTTCATTTAGCGCCGTCGCCCCCCACTTGGGGGTTTCCTGCTTCTCGCGTGAGGCCCCGCCGAGGGGCTGCTCGTCTCCTGGAGAGGATCGCCGCTGATGGGACCTGGGGATGACGAGAAGGCTTGCTGGAGAGGACTCGGAGGCGCGAGGTGCCTGCTGGAGATGCGCGCGATGCGCCCCCTGAGAGATCTCGTCACCCCCGTGAAGAGATGCGCCGCCAAAACTGAAGGAGGGTGCACCTGAGATCGACATCGGCATTGCCAGCGGATTGCAGTTGAGTATGTCGTCCATGACCGCTGCGTGGTCGGCGACGAGGTCGTTTGGATCGCCTGAGATCAGTCTGGAGCCCCGCCTGGGCTTCTCGATGGCCTGGAGGCTCCGCTTGGAGCCGTAGAGACTCGCGCGAACGGGAGGAGGATCTGGAGGGCGCCGCCTGGGCGTGTGCCCTTGCTGCTGATGACCTGCCAACGCTGGTGCCGCACGATGCGGCTGGAAGTGCGAGGCTGGATGAGGATGATGTGCAGGGAGATGGAGGGTTGTGCCTGGGAGCATCGCGCCGCCTGCATGATGCGGCTGTATGATAGGGTTTCAGGAAAGAAACCCTAGAACTGAATCTCCAATAAACTTCTCGAAAATAATCTTTGATATTAAAATCGGATCTTGAATAAAGAACGAACATAAAAAAAATTCCGAGAACCGAACCCGCTCTGATACCATGTTAGAAAATCGGAAGCGGAAGCATAAAGATGGAAAAAGAAATAAAGAACAAGAATAACGCGGGATTTTACGTGGAACCCTACTCCGTGAGGAGCGGGATGAAACCACGGGAGAAGCCCCTGAATTGGGCGTTTCTTCTATTGAAGTTCTCAATGAGTACAGGAGGTCTGGGGCTCCTTATATAGCCTCTCCAGAGCCTCCGAGTCCCACCACTGGACGATGTGGGACTAAACAACTGGGTGGGGTAAATGGATCTCCTCTCCAGGATCCATTTACCCTGCTACAACACAATAGGCGCTTACAACTTATACTCCAACAGCCACATTAGCAACTCGAACAGTCTTCACAGCAGAAGACGGTTGTGATAAGGTAAGCAGACTACCTTCTCCGATCAGATGTGTAGAGGCTCCAGAGTCGATAATCCAAACTGGGTCGAAGGCAGAGACAGAGTTGGCTATTATACCTAAAGTAGTAGCCAAACTAGCAGTGGGAGTAGAAGTAGTATTGTCATTGGTGGAGGGGTTGGACTTCTGCAGTAGTTGCCTCAGACGGGCGTATTCAGAAGACGTAAAAGGTGCATGTGCTCCACCAGAGTGTTGATCGGGTGTCCTCAGCGGTATCATAGGGTACCTCATACGAAGTTGTTTCATGGGCATTGTTGGCATTAGACTGTATGCCAGACTTCACCCAGCAACGTTTAGATGGATGGTTCCAGCATCCATAATGTATGTGTGCTGGATAACGGATAGTGGTGGGGTCACATCCACGTCCACGGCTAAATTCACGGTGGCATCCTGATTCGTAATCTGTCGACCTTTGTTCCTTAATGATGCATAGTGGGTTGTAGTATACGCAGATGGCATGGTGGAAGAATGCTCAACGTATCTCTCATTCTTGCGGACGGCTAAAGATGGTCTCAATAGTGTGCAATGTATCAGTTGTCAGAAACTGATCCTTCACAGGCTTGTAGCATGGATGTTGTTCAGAAAGAAATCGATAGACATGTCATTCTGCAAGTTCTCCGACCTGTTGATCGCAACATGCTGGCTGGAAAATGAGGAGTTCCTCAAACAAGCTCGTGAGCAGCTTGTAGTAGTCGACAAGACTCGAATCACCCTGAGTAGCGGACCAGATTCGTGTGTATATATCTGAGAGTTGAGACTTGGTTGTCTTTTGGGAGCATGTACATTCAATATTCTCCCACATCGCCTTCGCAGTATCCTTGTAGAGGAGATTTGCCGCAATATTTGGATCGATATTGTTAGTTATCCAAGTAATAACTTGGCAGTTGTCAACATATCAGGTATTGTAGTTCTTGATCGTCTCCTAGGGTGGATCATTTGTAAGAACACAGTTCTTATGTTGACCACCGATGAATACCTTGACAGATCGAGACCACAATACATAATTCTCGGTGCCTTTCGATTTGATAGGAAGGGAGAGTAGACTTTGGGCAAGGGAAGATGCCAGAGAAACTTTCTGGGGAATTGACTAGGTTATCTCTTCGGCATTCTTTGCGGGAGGAGACCCTACTTGAATATGCCTCTTCCTCTCCCCCAGGGATGGATTGTTGTTGACTATGATGCCGAAGGTAGCAACCTGATATTATCTTATTTAGACCCCTTAAATGCATCTCTAGATATAAAGTACTCGACGCACTTTAAAGCTCGCTCTTTTGATCCGTCAAGGATTCCGATATTTAGGGCAGTGAATCCAGTGAAGAATACTAAGAAGGTAGGGAAGCGGGCGAATACGAGAATGAGAACATTCACAACGGATCACTAGCAAGAGTTCTCCTATCAGTTAGTGATAGCTATTAAGAGTGGTGATAGGATATACTTTAGAGAGGAATTATTATCTAGCCCACGAGTTGCCCTGGGATGACCAAACCAAGATAGAACTAAGAGAAAGGAAGAGGGAAGCGACACTATCACAAAAGAAGTCGGGTACACATGCTTGGTCTCGGTGGACGCCATGGTGATCGTGCAGGTCAAAAAAAAAGTGACCGAGAAAGAATTTGTTATCTTAGTCAAGCATAGAAGTGACCTAAATCAAGAATAGAAGTGACATAGCAGTGCTGCCCAAAGTTTGGGAAGCCCTATTCAGGAAGCCCTAGCATCGTAGAGGAGTGGCCGAGAAGGCCTAATATTGTTGCTCGCTCGGGCTAGGGGCCTCTAGCAGCAAGTAGAGGGCGCATAGGGGGCTCCGTGATACTTTGACGGCAGCCCTCAAGTGTTCGGGAGGGCCCGTAGGGGCCGCTAGCAGCAAGTAGAGGGTCTGTGGGGGCTTGTTGGGTTGTTGGGCTCGTTGGTGGCAGCCCTCAGAGGCTCCTCAAGCCGTTGGAGGTGATATGGCAGCCCACAGGGTCTCCGTCAAGGGTCTCCGTAGAGCAAAGGAGTCGCATGTGACAGCTGGCGGCAAGGAGAAGGTCCGCAGGGGGCTTGCGACAAGGAGGAAGCTTGCTGGTGGGGGCTGCCGTGAACTGGAGGTGCGCCCGGAGGCGATGGGGCATGCGTTGTGCGCGAGGTAGAGGCCCAAGGGGCCTCGCGCGATGTTCGCCCAATGATCTACGGCTTGGTGATGGTGGCGGGATTTAGGTCAAAACGCCGGTATAGGACCGTTGCTCTCATACCATGTGCAAATAATGAAAGAATACAATGAAATGTATTATTCAGGAGGTCCAGGGGTCCTTATATAAGATGGAACCCTAGAGAGCTCATAACCACAAAAATACATAAGTACCCCTAGAGGGGTTACAATAAAAGTAAACATAAATGCATCACTAACAAAGAGGAAACATGCTGCTGCCAAAAGGAGTACACAGCATAGAGCAACAATCTGCAAGCTTGTTCTAGCAGCAATTCCAAGACCATATTCATACATCTTTACTCTGAACTATATTTACATCTATCACACACGTATGTATGCACACAAACACATGTCATATGCACATGCATAGGAACACAGGCATACGTGTGCATACAAATACCAGGACATCAATGTAAGTCAGACCTGCATATACCCTATTCATCCAGAAACTTAAAATGACAGACAACTACATAAAAAATGTATAGTAAGTTTAGAATAAGGGATTTTTACACCCATAACCCTGAGTAATTTTGCAATTACAATCATAACCCTACATAATCGTGAATTACACGAGAAATCCCGAATAATCATTCCATCTCACACCCATAACCCTCCGTTAGTTTTCCCGTTAACCCAACCATTTCATTGGCTTAATCTAACCCATGATCTAATTCAACGGCTAAAAAATCCCATACGTAAAAAAAATAAAAATCGTTAACCATCCTTCTTCATTCTCCACGCCCGACGCACTCCCCCTCATGTCCCTCCACCCTCTGCCTTCCTTCTCCAAGCCCCCCTCTGCTTCCCTCCGCCTCCCTCCGACACTTTCATCCTCCCTCGTGCCCCGCCGCCTCCGACCTCCTCCTGCTACCCTCCGCCCTCCCCTCAATGTCCTCCATGCCCCCCTTCTCCTTCGCGCCCCTCCGCCTCCCGTCATCCTCCTTTTGCTTCCCTCTGCCCACCTCTCATGGAGGAGGGGGTAGGGTGTAGCGGCCTTCTGTCGGGGGTCATGTGCAGCAGACAACGACATGGGGCAGGGGGGGCTCAAGTGTATGCAGCGGCAGTGGCAGGGGTGGGGGCTCGAGTGCAGCAGACAATGGCAGGGAGCATGGGGAGGGCTCGAGGGCTCGAGTACATGCAGCGGCGGGGGCGGGGGTTTGGGGGAGGTGGAGGGTGTGGCGGCCTTCTGCCGGGGGTCGCGTGCAGCAGACAGCAACATGGGGCAGGGGGGGCTCAAGTGCATGCAGCGACAGTGGCAGGGGGTGGGAGCTCGAGTGCAGCAGACAACGACGTAGGAGATGCTTCAAACACGGTTGCTTCTAGACGGAGGAGGGACACCGGCTTGCGGACGGAAAGGCGAGGCAGCATAGGGAGGGAGGTTCGAAGGAGGATTGCAAACTATATTTGTTTTGCTAGTGTCAATTTTCAATTAATTTGTTCAAGAAAATTTGTCAAAAAATCAATAAAAATCACCATTACATTCGTAATGGGTGATTTATCCGTAAAAGTGCAAATGTTTTTGCGATTTGGAGCATGGATGAAGGTGGATTGAGGAGAGAGAAAGTATTGATATGGGTGATTTATCCGTAAAAGTGCAAATGTTTTTGCGATTTGGAGCATGGATGAAGGTGGATTGAGGAGAGAGAAAGTATTGATTGAGAGAAGAGAATATCAGGAAGGGGAAGAGAAGTATTGTGAAGGCGATGGCCGATGAAGGGGAGGCGGGGAAGTGCGGTGCAGGCGCGCAAGGCTGCTGGAGCTGTAGGTGGTTCGCGGTGCATGCGGGCGAGGCTGCTGGAGCCGCGGGTGGTGCGTGGATGGGGGGCACGGTTGTGGTGGAAGATGGGCCGTAGGGGCAAACTCCCAGGTGAGGGAGAGAGAATGCCATGGCATCATTTGCAAATAAGAGTGAGCATTAGGGGCAACTTTGTCTTCTTTTAACGGAAACCGTCAAATATAACGGGCATTTCAAACGGAACATAACCCAGGGTTATGTCATGTAAGAGTTAAGCATTACTCGGGGTTTCTCGTGTAATTCACGAGTATGCAGGGTTATGATTGTAATTGAGAAACTACTCAGGGTTATGGGTGTAAAAATCCCTTAAAATAATTGCGGTTTCTGAATGACAAACTAGTATTTTCTACTGGAGATGGATGAATCTGACCCATTCTTACTTCCATAACCCGGACTTCACATCCACATATGCATTGATGATTTGCAAAAGGGTGTCTCCAAGATAAATCAACCAGAAAATTAATTACATTAATCAGGTAAGCAACCTAGCCAATTAAACATGTATAAAAGCATTTCATGAAATTTAATTTTAGAAAAATGCAACAGCAATCTATTTGACTTCATAGATTCTTCTTTACCAGAAGACTGTCCCTCACAACATGAAAGTCAAGGTGATCCACATAAATCCAAGAAAGATAAGCCAGATATAAGACTATCTAAACTATAAATATTCTTAAGTTTACTTAGAGGTGGATATGTTAATTAATTGCAACAGAAAAGTGAACAACTATATACTCATTTATGTTCAACAATTTCATGCACATACCTGATGTGTACCATAGTTTCTCGGATATCCTGCCTGAATTTTTCTTGGAGTCAGACCTGCATTCTTGCATGGCTGTCATCACGAAGCTCTTCAGTTGCATTTTTTGTGTGATTCTATGTTTGCTCAAAATTTTGTGAAGTTCAAGCTCCAGTCCAGCAAAGCTATCCACAGAGAATAAAAGAAAATATAAGTACCTGGGACCATCTTGAAATTTAAACATACAACAGAAGCCCAGTGTTCCAACTAGAGATTCAGAATTAAAGAGCCAGGTCTCATCAAAAAACTCCTATTTAACGCAATCAGAGTGTTTTACCTCCTCAAAGCCAAGGCACTGTAAGACAATGCCAACGCCAATTTTCACCGAGGGAAAAGGGCATACTTGTGGCATAAATGTCATTGCTTTCTAGGAAAACGCTTGACATATTTGAAATGTGTTGAACAAGGGTCGGATGTGAGATATTAGGGGTTTGGAGAGAGCGATCGAATGGGTGGGTCAGATTGCAATCATACGGAGGGGGAGATTCCGGGGGTTTCTCAGCTGGAGAAGGCAGCGGTTTTGATGCGTGAAATCTCAGGTGGCAGAGGGTTTTTGGCTGGGTCCTCAGGCAGAAGTTGGGTGGTTGACAGTCATCCTGGGACCCCAGGTGAAGGCGATGGTGGCTCTAGGGCTTCTGTGGGCCCTCGTTTTGGGAGCAACGGCGACGATAATGCTCCCGAAACCTCCTGCGGGTCAGGCAATAAGTATACGCCCGGCTCTAGTGAGAAAAAGGGATCTCATAGGGATGGGGTAATCACTAGGAAGGATGGTGGTGCTGGTAATGGTGTGGACGATGGTGGGTGTGCTGGGACTGGCATTGATGGTGGTGGGGATGATGGGGCAGGTAGTGGTGTTGATGGCCCTATGTTTGTTGGAGAAGGGATTGATGAAGGGTGGCAGTCCCGGAAGATGTGAAAGAGACGATACGCCAAGGGGGAACAGCATCAGTGATGCTTCTGCAGCAGTGGTGGTGGCACTTTGCACAAGATTGCAAAGGGAGTTATTGATCTTAAGTTGTGGTGTGGCGGGTCATAAAAGGATGGAGTGTGTGATGAGGGGCATCTGAAAGAGGCGGGTGGTGAGGATGCAGCATCCATCGATGGTGTTCTGATTAGGGAAGGTTTTGGCGTCACGGTGGAGGAGGCCTTACGTGGTCTTGTTCAGGGTTTGCGACAGATGTGGCGAGAATTGGCCCAAGGTTGTTGAGGGGTCTATTCGACGTGGAGCTTCAGAGGATGCTTGGGGACCTTGTGGAGAACATGTCAGCGAGCATTTCTTGGAGGTGGCCACAGTTTCACAATGGTGTGAATTTGAGTGTCCGCTGTTTGTTTCATTAAAGGGTCCAATTCCTATGCTTTGCGACAATGAAGGTAGCTCTCTCCCAACTAGGGGAGGTAGTGGCAGTGGTGCAGAACGGTCTTCGGCCAAGAGAGTTTTTTGACCTTGTGGCAGAATTGAAGGGGATTGCTCAAGCAGTTATGTCGCATTTGGAGTTCCAGATTAGGTTTACTGCCTTTTAGTTGGAAGTGGATGTTCTTCTAGCAATTGTGCAAGCACTAGCGATGAAGATGGTGACGGAGGAGACTATACTGTAACCGAAGTACTTGAGAAGTGGTGCGGTCAGCGAAGAAGCCGAGGGGATCCACTTCTTCATGTAGTGAAATGTCATGAGCTAAGGGATCGGTTGGTGGGCACGCGAAGTTCGGCTTCATTTTTGGTACTAGGGGTGGGCCATCAAGGAGTGGAATGGTAGGGATCCGCATGTCTCTAGGGTTCTGCCATGTCAATTCTCTCCCCAAGCTATGGAGTTGGCCATTTAAACAGAGAACCGTGAAGAGAAGCTGAAAGCCTGAAACACTTTGTTATGGGCGGGCGTATGGTTGAGGTGGCCAAGGCGCTAACCCCGATGGTCCAGCAGATGCTTGTGGGCATTTCTATCAGTGTTAACGAGCAAAGTGACCAAGGGGTTGAGGCCAGGAAGGGCAAAGGGGTTCTTCGACTAGGAGCCGAGTACGATGGCAGGGGGAGGGTGTGGAGGCAAAGCAAGAGAGGGCTCTACATATGTTTCAACGGATGAGGCAACAAGCTAAGGAGGCTACCTAGGAGGTGAGGGGTCTAGCGGTAGATGAAAGGGACTCGTATAGATGAGCTATGGAGGCAATATTACGGAACCAAGTTGCGGAGTGCAATGTGTAACTTGTTTTGGCGAGGGTGGTCGCCATTGTTATTAGACGAGGTATATCTCCTAGAACATCCTAGGTTTGGACAGCCAAACAAGAGGGGGTGGAAACTTTGATGGACAAGTGGCGAGCCTACGTGGTCTACATACGGGAGACAAAATTGGCTAGTTAGGGTACCTTCGTATAGAAGTTGATGCCCCAACAACACTTGAATGGTGTGTTTTTCTTGTTATATGCAGTATATAACCCAATGGAGCTCCGGTTGTTGCGGATACGTGGGATGAACTATGGTGGTGCGTGCCCATTTTCTTGAGCTCCGGTGGTTGGTAGGTGGCAACTTCAATATCACTTTGTTTGGTGTTGACCATCGTCGGAAAGAGGTGTAGATCACAGTTCCCCTTGTTTACAGACTTTGTGGGGGATATGATGTTGGAGATTATGGATGCTACAAAATCCCTTTACATTTGGTGGAATTCGTCATCATGGTCCAGCCTGGACCACTTCCTTGGGTCTATGGAGATGTTGGAGATGTTTCTCCGACATTTGTGCTCTCTTTGCCATGGTCGTATTTTGACCAGACGTCTATATACTAGGACTATGGAAGGGGCTACCTTGTGGGTGGCTGGTTTCGCTTTGAGCCGTTGTGGTTGCCAGAGGATGGCTTCATGTGAACCTCCGAGGATCCGGGTGCCCGTTTACACCGTATTCGCAATATTACATTCATTGGCATCGCATTAAAAGTATGAATTTATGAGAAAAAAATTTTCCGCGCTACAACAATTGCACATGACATTCCAACCACATTCATCGGATTCAATAAGACAATTGCCACCAAAATTTGATTTCATTCATTTTCATAATATATACAAATGTACATCAGTCTGACAGTACATACAGTAATCCCAAAATTTTTAAGCAGAAGAGAAATGAAGCATAATACATCATAATTTGAACCAAAAACTGAAACAAAAACAACATACCGTCTGGTATATACTCGGTCTCCTGATGTCATCAATAGCTACTGAGCAGCAGGCTTTTTGCCTGCCAAAACATGTTTAGGAAAGAAGAGGCATCAGCGCTTGCTGGTACCTCCCAAAATTTATAAGAATAAATAGATATTTAATATGTTCAAAAGCAAGCAAGTAGAAAGGTGGAACAAGTAAAGTTTACATCTACTTGCGTAAGTAAAAAGGTTTTCAGACTTGTAAGCATCTCCCATAAGCACCCATTATTCCAACATTTTTCATATATAACATATTTATTTCGTAATCAAATGTTCATAATTGTATGGGTGTAGGTATATATATATATTTCTATATTAACATATTGACCAGATATCATGTCTGTGGATTTGACGATGTGAAAGATGGGATTGGAATTTTTTATGGATTTACTTGATTCTCAAGTCCAATGGTAGTCATTTCCTATCGACACAACTTTTGGTTGTAAGTTCTCCAGATCTTAACTTCAACTGTCACATATGTAATTCTAGATGATGTAGATATATATATGGATGATCTGGATGTAGAATCGCCAAGTCTGTGGCGAAAGTAAAACTCAAGCGGTGAGGTAGCCAACAAAAGGGCTCTTCCGTCTCGCCCTCTAATTGGAAGTGCGGTCCAATAGAGGGATAGGTTTATTCCAAAACTACGTCATTGAGATGGGTGAGAGAGACTCTCCGGAAAAGTCACTCTAGAAAACGGTCCAACCGGTAACGGGCAAACGAGCTCGTACGAAAAACTAAAATCGATGATCCCCTGCCTGGGTGTCCTAAAACAGAGGGTCAATGGAACTGGTCTAAAGTTGGGATCCCAACAAGGCGTAAAAAGACTGCGAGCTCGCGTAAAAACTGAAAGAGGACTGGGATCCTAGACCCGCGCACTAGGCGGCCGCTGTCCTAACTGGGCTTCCTATCTTCCGCCCAGTTGAGGGTTACTGCACCCTCACACGGTCAGGTAGAAGGTTTACTATGATCGGCATTAAATAATTATCAGACATTTTTTATTCTCAACATTTTCAATCCATTCTTAATCTTTTATGTGGTCAACTTAATTGATCTAGTATCTCGTCAATAACTCTTCTCAATAGTGATCAATATTTAATAGTGTATACCTAAAGGACGATTCCATGAAGATGATTAGTCCATGTGATCAGTTCCTTGAACATTCATCAATTGAGAGTTTTTCTAACGCACTTGTTTGGGAGTAGTTCATAGTGAAAATAATCATCTGTATACTCTTGAAGAAATACCCAGAGGGGCATTCATTATGTGTTGGAGATGAACTTGGTTTTGTGAGTTATAATCATTAATTGTCTCCATCTCAAAGGCCAAATGAATATTTTAACCTCTAAAAACACTCCAAACTTCAAGTCGTCTTGCAACTATGTTGTAGATCTCAAGTGGAGAAGCCCATAATATAGAGCAACAATTAAATTTTTTTTTCTTGGTAGCTTTGAACTGGACAGACACAAAGGGGTCCCAAATTTTTTTTAATAGACGAAATAAATTTGGTTTTTAAAAAAAAAAAAACCAAATTTATTTCGTCTATCAAAAAAAATTTGGGACCCCTTTGTGTTTGTCCAGTTCAAAGCTACCAAGAAAAAAAATTTTAATTGTTGCTCTATATGTCCAGTTCAATTTAAAAAAAAATTATTTCGTCTATTAAAAAAAATTTAATTGTCTGTCCAGTTCAAAGCTACCAAGAAAAAATTTAAAAAAAATTGGGACCCCTTTGGTCAAATGAATCACTTTAGTCAAGCATGCCTCTTTAAAATTAGCACATAGTAGAAGTATATGATCCAAGCACTTCGAGGTGGACCCACAAAGGGTAAAATTAGTATAAGTGTTTGAAATGAATTTTTCTTATTAATCTAGGACAGTCATCAATTCCATCTTAAGAGACAAAGGAGTATTTTAACCTTTAAGTCACTTTTAACTCCAATTAAATGTTTAGTAGTATTGAAATAGTCCTGTAGGATTTCTTGTATTCATAATTTACCATCACGACAACTCCAATGGACTCTACCCCTAGGTAGGTTTGCAACCGAGATGAGATTCCATCGACCTCAAGAGTTCCAACAGTCTCTGCTTAGAAAATGAGATATATCAAATAGGGAATCATGCACCGTTAGTCCAACCCTTAGAAACCATCATCTCACAGCTAGAAACTAAAGCAAACACACATGGGAAAAGATTACTTAAAAGGCCCAAAATTGACTAATAATTAGATCAGACATCAAGGACCTCTTGTCTACAAGGGTTGGTGTATAAGCATATGAAGCTCAAGGAAAACATATAACAAATCCCATTATAGAATGATTATGAAGACAATTCCTTCTTAGTGAAAGAGCTCTTTACACACTAATCTTGTACATACCTCTAGTAAGTATGCATGGTAAATAATCACTAATTTCTAAAGCCAAGCCACTCATTATGCTCCATTGGAACTGCTCCAGAAAAGAAATGCATTACTGTAAGTAGACACATGTGGACTGTGCTAGATCTAAGGAACATTTTACTTGCCTTATTAGGTGTTAAAATAGGATAAAGATGTAAACAACATCTTACAAGAGATTAAATTTTTCAAATTATTATTATTGTTTTTATTTTTAATTTAAACCAACTCAACAGAAATTTGATATTGATAAAAAAATATATGGAATTCAAAATTTCAGAACTAGTAGAGAGCAGAAATCTGGAATAAATCTTAAAAATATATATTCCTTTCCCAGAGAAATCATCAATAATGCAAAAATGTCATTAATCCACATATATATTGCAACAAAGTGAGTGGATTGCTCATGCATGGCAGCAAAGAAAATGGGAAAGGAATGTACCTATTCCTCTAAACTTTGGAGAGGATGCTTGCATGCAAGATCTTTAGGTTGTGGAACTGCTCCAGGAGTCCATCGACTGTTTTGGAGCAACAATAATTGTTGCTAATGGCAACAACTTGAGGTGCTTCAAGAGTTAGCAGTTTGCTGGAGACAAACTTCTAGCATACACTGCAAGGGGAGCTATCCAAGTAGCTTCTGTTGAATGGCAGGAGCTGCTGCTCTCAAGCAGTTAGCAGTGGTCTCTTTGGTGGGATTTGGAAGAGATGAAATGAGGGTAAAAGAAATGGGAAGATCTGTTCACAAGTTGGGTTTGGAGAATTAGGACAAGAAAGAAGTGGTTGTTGACGTTGAAATGGGGAGGAAATAAGAAGTGGTATGAGAAAGAATATATAGAGAGAAAAACAAGGAATAACTTTGACATGTGGAAATATCACATAGGCCAAGTGGACATAAGAGTCAAGACAAGTGTACTGTTTTTTTCCTCCAACGTCTGGACTATGCAGTCTGAGAAAAAAAATAATTTTTTTATATAAATTGTATTCTGCTACAGTGATTACAGATATATATATATATATATCCAAAAACTCTATTCATTTAATATCCTTAAAGTTGATCGAATTTGCGCATTGGGCCTCGGATTTTGACGTGTAACATCTCGAATTGATCGTCTCTGAACGACGATCGATATGAGTATAATATTGATATACTTCTGGTTGTGTTTGGGTGTCAGAAATTTTCGAGATACGATTTCGATTTATAGTTAAGTTTTGTGATTTAAAAATATCAAACAACATCCGATTGATGAACGGTCAATTCCGTTGGTCTTCTTTCGTCGAATCGGATCTCATGACGGTCTTGGCTCGTTTTGCGGTTTCCGAATTTGCGTCGCGACTTTTTCGGGCACGCATTACGGTGCGACTGATTTTTAGTCGATTTCACCCGAACGACTTTTGATTCACGATCAACTGATCATTTTAGGTTGTTTAGCATTGACCAACAACTTTATTGGTTTAATCAAACCCAAATCGGATCGAGTTCGGGTTTAGTTGAAACCTCGATGTTACACTTCAGGGAATAGGTGTCATGTTGGTTGGATATTTTTGTGATTGAACTGGCATCCTGAATGATGACGATGAAGTTAGAGGCTTTATATAGGATGTTGACGACAGGAAACGTGGACCCGATTGTGGGAATGCAAGGAGCAGGCTCATGAGGATACAGTTAACTTGCAAACTCTTGAGGACACCACAGATCTGGTGAAGGAAGAGAAAATGTCTAGGAGGGAGCATCATCAAATCTAGGACGGTTGGGTGCCTTCAGGGACTCACGCGCTGAGTTCGTGGGCTTCGGCTCCTCTCATTGTCGGGCTCTTGGATCCGCCTGTGGTTTCTGACGCGGGGGATACGACTATGGACGTTTTGATGCTTCCGGGCTCTGTGGGCTTCTCGGGTTCGTTTGTGCTTCCGAACCGGTCTTCCTCCCTTGTTTTGGCACCCCAGCTTGGGGGGCTCGAGGGGGGTTGGAAGGTCCCCCGTTTGAGCCGTCGCTTTGCTTCGTCGTCCCTCTGGTACTTGATGAGGGGCTCTCGCGCTCTTTTACGTCGTCGATCTTTGCTCAGTGGTCAGAGGATGTTGTCGGCCTGGGAGATCGGTCTGATAGGGAGGTATCTTCTGGTTTGTCACTGGAAGAGAGTCCGGCAGGTACTGAGGTGTTTCTCGATGGCGGTGCAGCGGACAAGAAATCTGGAAAGCGGTACAGGAGGAGGCAGAGATCTAGGCCTCATCTTGGGGAGGCCCCGACGTGCTCGGAGCAGAAAGCAAGACTTGCGGAGGTGGCTGGAGTGGTTCGCACTCAGGGTCCCAAACTGTGTTCCCAATGAAGGTTCTCTCATGGAATGTTAGGGGTCCGGGTGACCCGGATAAAAGGAAAATCCTGGTGCGCGTTTTCGGGAGTGGGGTTGTAATGTTGTATTGCTGCAGGAGACGAAGCTTCAGTCCGTTTCTGACATCGTCTGGAGGTCCTTTGACGCGGGTGGCATTGACGATTTCAGGGCGCTCGATGCCGTTGGTGCCTCGGGTGGCTTGCTTGTGGCGTGGAGGACCTCTGCCCTCAGCTTTCTTGCGGAGCTACGGGGAAGGCATGTCCTCACTGTCCTCCTAGAGTGTGTTCATTCCTCGTCACTTCTGGCGCTCTCTTGTGTTTACGGGTCGTGTGATCATATTCGGAGGTGGGATTTATGGGTGGACTTGCTAGCGGCAAGGTCGGCTTTTGCAGGAATCCCTTGGCTTGTTGGAGGCGATTTCAATTTTACTCTTCGAACCGCAGATAGGTCGCGCTCTAGGGGGGACAGGATCCTGGCTCGGAGGAGTTTGTTGATGCTATTGATTCCATGGATCTGGAGGTGCTGGATGCGGCTGGCTCGGGCTACACTTGGCGGAATTCTAACTCTCGTTCTCGCATTGATCGGTTCTTAGCATCCGCGGAGCTGATTGATCTTTTCGCCATGTCTTTTGTGGTTGCTAGACCGAGGACTCAGTCGGATCACTCTCCGATTCTTTGGGATTCGGGGGAGTTGGTGCCGCCGAGGGGTTTCTTCAGATATGAGAGGAGTTGGCTTTTGGAGGATTCCTTTCGGGACCTGGTCATGGCGCACCGGTCCACTGTGGAGGTGTTCGGGTCTGCGGCGTCAAAGTTTGTGCAGAAATTGGTATCTTTGCGCACGCGTTTATGTGCTTTCAAGAAGGAATCCAGAGATGCGCGTCGTGCGGCTCAGTTGAAGGCGGAGGAGGAGGTGTCCAGGCTTGACGCCGTGGAGGATCTTCGAGACCTGTCGGAGGATGAGCTTGCCCTGCGTATGCTTGCACAAAAGAGAATTGCTGATGAGGATAGGAAGCGAGTTACTGAGTGGAGGCAACGGTCTAGGAGCACGTGGCTCGGAGAAGGAGATGCGAACACGACTTTTTTCCACCATATGGCTAGTGGGAGACGTAGGGGAAATGCGTTGAGATTGGTGATTGTGGACGGTGTGTGCGTGAATGGCGACAGAGAGATGGGTAAAGCGATTGCGGACCACTTTCGGGAATTCTCGAGTACCGGGTTGGTGAGGCGTTGGGGGTGGACAGGGCTTGGTGCTCCGGCTTTGCCGCCCTCTTTCGCTTTGGGCTTGACGCAGGTTGTCTCAATGGAGGACCTAAAGAATGTGGTTTGGAACCTTAACGCGGAGGGGGCTCCGGGCCCCGATGGCTTCCCGGTGGCTTTTTATAGAGACTTTTGGGATCTGGTCGGCGTGGATGTGTTGGAAGTCATCTTGGAATTTTGTGGAGGAAACGCTGGCTTCGATAGGATAAATAAGGCCCTCATCTTTCTCCTCCCGAAGAGCTTGGCGGTGGAGCGCATCGAGGACTTCCGGCCCATCGCGTTGTCCAACGCTCTTTACTTGATAGTGGCGAAGGTTTTTGCTAAGGTTGAGTCGTACGCTTGAGCAAATTATATCTCCCATTCAGTCAGCTTTTGTCTCGGGCAGGCAAATCACTGATTGTTTGGTTCTTGCTTCAGAGATTGTTGCGGACTGGAAGAGGCGCGGGAAGGAGGGAGTGCTCTGGAAGGTGGACTTCACGAAAGCCTATGACACTTTGGACTGGAAGTTTCTCTGGTCGACCTTGCGGAGGAGAGGAATTCCGGATTTGTGGATTTTGTAAACATATATTATCTACTTATGTACTCTTTTATTATTTTCCGTTCCTGTCGTATTCTTTATGTAGTTTACCCATAGGCTACTCTCCTATATAAGAGAGCCTAGGGCTGATGGAATAAACAAGTTCTCTGTTTTTCCCAACATGGTATCAGAGCTACGGTCCTAGACCGGAGTTCGTGAACCAAAACCCTAACCCTATCCTCAAGCCTCCGAGTCTCCACGCCTGCCGTGCGTCTCCGAGCAGCCACCTGCACGTCACCGCGCCTTCGTGCACGACTGCGCGTGCATCAGCGCACGATCCTCAACGCGTGATCTCCAACGCGCGATCTTCAGTGTGTGTTCGAGCGCACCTTCGCGCCAGTGCGCCTGTGCGCCCTCGCGTCTGTGCATCTTCATGCCTTTGCGTCGCCGCGCCTGGGCGCTTGTGTGCTAGTGTGCCTTCACGACTAAGCGCATGTGGGCGCCAGCGTGCGGATCCTCTGCGTGCGCATATTTGCATGCGCACATCAGCGTGCAACCGCATGCTCCTGAACGTCACCGCACGCGTGTGATCCTCGTAGTCCTCTCGCGTGTTTGATCATCCAAAGTCAAGCGCGCACGACTCCAAAGTAATGGGTTTGGTTGCTTGAAGTCTACACATGCAACTAAACCCGTTTATGTCCATGTAGACGATTATATCTTCAGTCTACTACTCCAGTCTTCTGCTATCAGTATGTCAGAAAGCAAGGCAGATATTCCATCTATAGGTGCCTTCCGAGGTCCAGCGCTGATTGTGAAGATGGATGGTTCGAACTATGAACTATGGGCTATGCAGTTCATGAGTATGATGAAGTCAACCGGTAAGAAGCGCATTCTTACTGAAGAAGAGCATGTTGAGAAGACTGGAGTTAATGCCTCGTGGGGGGCAGATGATGTATATGCCAAAGTATAGCTATCTGGAACTCTGGCAATTGAGATTGCCAATGATATTCTCCATTAGCCCACAGCCAAAGATATGTGGGATATTCTGGCTGCCACATATTCTCAAGCGAAGAATGAGACAAAGATTCAGCAACTCCAGCATGACATATTTACTATCAAGCAGAATGGACGTCCTCTACACTCACTGTACACATCTCTACGAGGGATGTTCGAGAAGCTGTATAGCAGCTATAGCTTCATGCCCCTGACAGCCACACCAGAGCAACAGAAGACTTACCGGAATGCTACTATGGTAGGAGTTTTTCTCGTTGCCCTTGATCCCGAGTATGAGGTAGCACGGTCTCAGATCTTGGCAGATTCTACTATTCCTCCTATGGAGGAAGCCTTTTACAGATTGAGCCGGATCATTGTTCCCTCTACGGCTACGAATCAGATTGCTTCAGCCATGGCTGCCAACAGAGGCCGTGGAGTTCACCATCATACCCGTGGTCGTGCCCCTCGCGGTAGAGGAGGTCGTATTCGGCCAACATGTACCTATTGCCTCTGCACCGGACATACTGAAGACACATGCTACTCTAAGCATGGATTTCCTTCATCTACACGAGTCGCTGAGCAGATAGAGCCTCCATCTCCTGCCTCTTTGGATCAGCGATTTGATGATCTTGTTGCCCGTCTAAGGGGCATTATTCCTCCATCTGGTCCAGCACCCACTACTGAGAACCAGTCTAATACTGTTGCATCCGCCTCTGCATCTACCAGTGCATCAGGTAGTACATATGCATTTACTAGTAGTGGATCAGATACTTTAGCATGGATTATGGACTCTGAAGCCACACATCATCTATGTGGCGATCAAAGTCTACTTACAGGATACAGATAGATCCCTCCAAGTCGAACAGTGGTCATTGCTAACGGCACACATTCCCCGATTACTGGTCAGGGGGAGATTGGACTGGCATCATCTATGCAGCTCAAGAATGTGTTACACGCACCTGATTTTTCAATGAATTTATTATCTATCAGTCAAATTACAAAGGATTTACAATGTCGGGCGATTTTTGATCCATCTTCTCTTATTTTTCAGGACATCCTTACGGGCAACGTGATTGGGTGTGGCTATAAGCAAGGAGGCCTCTATCGCCTCAGTCAGACTTCTTTTGTTGGAACCTCATCTCTACCTACTGGACCCGTCTCCCCTCTGCTATGGCATCTGCGCTTTGGACATCTACCGCTTCAGAAGCTGCGTCGTGTGTTACCCCAGGTTTTGCCTCACACATCTATCCAATGTGAGGCATGTCAGTTGGGAAAGCATCACATCGGTCTACCTTTCCCAGTCGTCAGTGTCGGAGTAGTACCTCCAAGTTTGATTTATTTCACATTGATATCTGGGGTCCGAGTCGTGTTCCTGATCATCAGGGACACAGGTTTTATATAGTTATTGTGGATGACTTCTCTTGTGTGTCATGGGTGTTTTTGTTAAAGAATAAATCTGAAGCAAGGAATATTATTATCAATTTTCTTAATGAGATTCGTAATGTTTTTTCCACATCTGTTAAAATTGTGAGAAGTGATAATGCCATGGAATTGTGTACTCATATCCTAACCAGTTATTTCTCATCCCAAGGGATTATCCACCAGACATCCTGTGCCTATACCTCCCAATAGAATGGGATCGCTGAAAGGAAACATCGCCACTTACTAGATGTCACCAGGTCACTCCTTATACAGAGTCATGCTCCTCATTCTTACTGGGGTGACGCGGCTCTTACAGCATGTTACCTAATCAATCGTATGCCGTCATCTGTTCTAGGTGAAAAGATTCCTTTCTCCCTTATCTTCCCTGGAAAAGATCTATTTTCTCTTACTCGTCGTGCGTTTGGTTCGGTTGCCTTTGTCCACCAGTTGTCTCCTGGTACTGACAAGCTCTCTCCTAGGGCTGTCAAGTGTGTGTTCGTTGGGTACTCCAGAACTCAGAAGGGGTACAAGTGCTATGATCCATTGCGCAGGCGGTATCTCGTTAGTGCAGATGTTACATTTTTTGAATCCGTTATGTATTTTTCATCATCAGGTGATCAGTTGATACCTCCAGCTAATACTGATGCCATTTACATGTCACCACCACCACCATCACCACTACCATTACCACCAGAACCATTACCATCATCTGCACCTCCAATTACTATACATGTTTCACCACTACCATTTCATTATACCCGCAGGCCTGCTTCAGCTCATGGTCATTGCTCATCACCTAGCTCGCCTAAGGTATGTTCTGAAGATATTAATAATAATGGATCTGATGGTGTTTCTGAGCAGGATGTGTTATAGAGGACAGACGATGACACAGCTGATTTAGATGTTCCTATTGCTATACGAAAGTCGAAGCGGAGCTGCACTTCATATCCTTTAGCAGCTTCTGTGTCATTTGAACGACTAACTGGAGATTTCATGAACTTTGTAGTCGTATTGTCAGCTGTAGAAATTCCACGGAATTACCAAGACGCTCTGAAGGATAGTAGATGGCGTCTAGCAATGGAGAAAGAAATGGCAGCACTTCAGTCTAGAGGAACTTGGAGTCTGGTTCCTATACCTGCAGATGTGTCACAAGTGAGCTGCAAGTGGGTATTTACAGTCAAGCAGAATGCAGATGGCAGTATTGACAGATACAAGGTTCGTCTTGTTGCTCGTGGCTTTACACAAACATACGGGGTGGACTATCTTGATACATTCTCGCCAGTAGCCCGCCATTCCACTCTACAAATCTTGCTGTCAGTTGTGGTTACTCGTGAGTGGCCACTATACCAGTTGGATGTAAAAAATGCGTTCTTATATGGTGACTTACAGGAGGAAGTCTACATGCAACAGCCACTTGGTTTTGTTGTTGAGGGGGAGTGTTCCAAGGTGTGCACACTTCATAAGGCTATCTATGGCCTTAAGCAGAGCCCCAGAGCGTGGTTTCAGAAGCTCTCAAACCTCTTTGAAAAACAGGGATACAAACGTTCTAATGATGATCATTCCTTGTTTGTATAAAAGACTTCCAGAGGTATTATTGCAATCATGGTCTATGTAGATGACATCTTAATTACAGGTGGTGATGTACAAGGGATAAAGGAGGCGAAAGAAATGCTGGGTCGTGAATTTGTCACCAAGGACCTTGGAGTTCTTAGATATTTTCTGGAACTGGAGTTCGCCAGAAATCCGTATGGGTTGGTAATGTCTCAGAGAAAATATGTCATTGACCTGTTGAGTGAAACAGGAATGCTTGGTTGCCGACATGCTACCACACCAATGGACCCTAGTATGAAACTATATGATGATGATACAGAGGAGGTGGATAGGAGAAGATACAGAGAACTGGTGGGCAAACTTCTATATGTCACTATCACTAGGCCCGATATATCCTTTGATGTGAGTCGAGTGAGCCAGTTCATGGAGCAACCACGTCAGGTTCACATGGATACCATACATATGATACTCAGGTGCCTCAAGTCATCTCCAGGTGTGGGTCTGCTGTTCAAGAAAGGCAAGGTGATCTCTATCTCAGCCTGTGCAGATGCAGATTATGCAGGGTGTCCCAAGGACAGGAAGTCTACCTCGGGTTTTGCTGTATATGTTGGAGATTCCCTAATCTCATGGAGGAGCAAGAAACAAACTGTGGTAGCAAGGTCTAGTGTTGAATCTGAATATAGGGCAATGGCCCATGTTAGCACAGAAATGATGTGGGTAAAGGTTGTGCTTACAGATTTACATATAGAAGTCCCACTTCCTATGGCTTTAGAATGTGACAATCAGGCGGCCTTTTTCATTGCAAACAATCCAGCATTCCATGAACGAACCAAGCATATTGAAGTTAACTGTCACTTTATACGTGACATGATCCAGAAGGGATTCATTGCTACATCCCATGTTAGTTCAGAAAATCAAACTGCAGATATTTTTACCAAGGCATTACTGAGAGGCCCGTTTCAGAAGTGTACGTCCAAGCTGAGCATGATTGATATCTATGCTCCATCTTGAGGTGTGTAAACATATATTATCTACTTATGTACTCTTCTATTATTTTCCGTTCATGTCGTACTCTTTATGTAATTTACCCATAGGCTACTAACCTATATAAGAGAGCCTAGGGCTGATGGAATAAACAAGTTCTCTGTTTTTCCCAACAGATTTCATGGATGAAGCAATGTGTTACGACATCTTCTTTGTCCGTTCTGGTGAACGGTCGCCTAGAGGGTGGCTTCTTTCAGCCGCAGCGGGGATTCAGGCAGGGGTGCCCTCTGGCCCCTCTTCTTTTCGTCATTGCATCGGATGTTCTGGCACGTATTGTGACACGGGCTACTGAGGGTGGCTTTTCGAAGGGGTTTTCACAGGATGGTATTACGATCCTGCTTCTTCAGTACGCTGACGACACTGTTTTCTTCATCGAAGGTGGCGCTGAGGCGGCCTCTGGTATGGCTTTGGCCCTTGATCTTTTCAGTGAACTTTCTGGTCTCTTCAAGAACGTTGGCAAGTCCAAGGTCATCCCCTTTGGTTTATCGGAGGGGGAGGCTCGTACTTGCGGTCAAGCCTTGGGTTCGGATTGTAGTACACTCCCTGTTGGGTATCTTGGAGTGCCGTTGGCGGTGGGGAGAACAAAGTTGGCTGATTGGTTACAGGTTGTTGAGAAGCTTGAGTGTAGGCTTGCTGGCTGGAAGTCGGTCATCTTATCCAAGGGGGGCCATCTGGTGCTGCTAAAGGCGGTTGTGTCTTCGATCCTGATTTTCTTCATGTCCACTCGCCTCATGCCGAAGGGGATCCGTGATCGTCTAGAGAGATTGATGCGCAAATTCTTATGGGGCAAGGTCGGGCGAGAGTCTGGTGGGATGCGTCTTGTCGAGTGGGATGAGGTGACGCTCCCTAAGTGTGAGGGGGACCATGGTATCCGGAGGTTAGATGCTATGAATGAAGTGCTACTCACGAAGTGGGTGAGCAGGCTTTGGGGTACCATTGATGATCTTTGTTGCAGCCATCTGCGTCGGATATATGGTGTTAATGGTGCCTCGCCTCGGCCTGGCTTCCGTGTTCTGTCTCCCACGCCCTTCTGGAGGGGAATTCTGGGGGTTCTCCCTTGTCTTTAGGTTCTCTTCAAGCCGGTGCTTGGCAACGGGGATTCTTTCGCTTTCTGGACCGATGATTGGGCGGATGATGGACCTCTGAATGAGCATTTTCCGTGCCTCTTTGCTTTGGTCGCAGATCGGGAGGCATGTGTTGCTTCGTGCTGGTCGGATGGAAACCGGTTGCCTACGTTCTCTGCTAACTTCTCGGATCAACGCCTTGAAGACTTTCTTGTGTTACTGGATTCCTTGCGCGAGTTGGGGAGGCCGACTGTGCACAGGGACCATTGGGTCTGGCGTGGGGGAACCTTTTCTGTTAAGAAGTCCTATGGGGCGATTTGTAGGTCGCCCCCCTCGCGCTCTGACGCTCTGCTTACGGACTGTAGTTTCCTGTGGGGTTTGGGCCTCCCCGAACGAATTGGCTTCTTCTTTTGGCTTTTCAGGCGGCAAAATTGATGACGAGGGACCGTTGTGCTAGGCTTCTGGGCACCGTTTATGATCGGTGCCTCCTGTGTGATATGGAGATTGAGTCCCTTGATCATATGTTCTTCTAGTATCCGAAGACGACCCCAATCTGGGGTGGGGCGGATCTCGATTGGACATGTGCGACGGACATGGCCTCTTTTTGCGTCTCCTTGGTGATGACAGACTACGGCCTCAGCGGGTCTTGTTGCGACCTCTTGCTATCGTTTGGGCTATTTGGTTGGCCAGAAACGCGCTTCTCTTCTCGGGTCAAAGGTTCTATAAGGAAAATGTTTGGGTGCACTCTACAAGATTAGTGGCGGAGTGGATCTTGTAGCTTGTCTTCTTGTACATGTTTGTTTTGTTTTCTCTATTTTTTTAATAAAATTTGGGGCGAACACCTGTGAGTATCTCCCCCTCTTTCGACTCAAAAAAAATCATCAAATCTTGCTTGAGGATGATAAGAAGTGGAAGGTGGAGTGGTGAACACATTCCAATCTATTGTGGTTGAATGAGGGAATGCCAACACTTATTATTTCCATATTGCGGCAACTTGATTCATTCGATTGAGGTGGGTGGATAGGTAATTGAAGATGATCTGACCATTAGGAATGATGTGGTTGGTCATTTTGTGACCTGAGCAGTTGGTCCTCAATAGTGGTGCATGACGGGATGGTATGGATGAGTCGAGACTCTCGGGGGTGCAGATTTCTGACTTGGTGAGACCTTTCATGTGAAGGAGATTTGTGCGACAGTGTTCGCTTTGAATGTTCATGACTCATTTGGACTGGATAGCTTTCCAATCTTCCTTCAGGATTATGGGGCTTGGTTCGATAGGAGATCACTGTGGCTGTCAAGAAGATGTGATAGGTGAATCAGGGCATTAAGCGTCTGAATCAATCCTCTCCTTTCCTTTTGCCTAAGAAGGGTGTGGCACGCAAGGTGGAAGATCTTCAGCATATTGCTTTATTTAATGTTGTTTACTTGATTGTGGCAAGGATCTTAGCAAACCGACTCCACGTAGTAGTGGACTCCGTCACTGCGCTCACGCAGACAGTGTTTACTCCTAGCAGACACAAGATGGATAAAGTGTTGATGGCTTCAAAACTTGTTGCAGACATGAGGTGGAGGAATGTGAAAAGGGTATACTCTGGAATGTTGATTTTTCCAAGGCATACGATTATGTGGAAGATTGATATTTCCAAGACATGCAAGAAGCATTGGACAGAAACTATCAGGAAGGGACCTTTATTACATGGATCTTAGTCTGAAAATGATCCAAAATAGATCTAAATGGAGGCAACGAATCCATGTAGCCGACCCAACTTAATGTGGGAGAAGGCTTTGTTGTTGTTGTATGATTGTGTGCATTGAAAATTCATATGGGCTGCCCTTTCACGCTGGGGATTTCATGTTGAGTAAACTAACTAGGCAAAGAGATGGGTAACTACCAGATTAGTAAGAAAGATCGATCAATAGGGTAGGACCTGAAATAAGATAATGTCAGAGCAAGGTCCTCATATATCTTTGTGTTACATATGCATATAAAGATTGAGATTTTACATGTGTCTATTACAAAAGTATTCTTCCTTTTTGCGTTGTCCATAATTTTCAGCTTGTCCTTCATCATTTGGCTTTGTCATCCTTGTTAAAACAAGTGTCTGATTAGCTAAGTGTCTTCTCTTTTATCTTTCATTTTCCATATATTTCTCTTCTATGCTTAATGCTTAGAGTGGAACAATCATGAAATCAGCAATACTATGTAAAAAAATGACAAAGCCTTCTCCCACTATAAGTAGGGCTGGCTACATGAATTCTTGCTCAAATCCATGTTGAAAGATTCGACTATTTTTTACGTTGCTTGTTCGACTGCCTAACAGAACCCCCATACTCAAAAAAATTATCATAAAACAACAATATATTTTGTATGCATACAAGGTTCCAACAAGAGCAACCACATTTTTTATGATGATTTTTTTTATGACGGAAGATCACACTGTTTCTAGGAAGCCAAAGTGCCCAAATAAATGCCAAGGATTTCACTAATTCCACACACAATCTAAAACAAGCCACACCAAGAGAACGATACAAATCAGCCACACACATGGAATCAATCCACTTAATTACTGCATTTCGCCAGACATCTCTAGCCAAAGAACATGGTGTCAATGGAGAACCATATGAAGGACGGGGGAAAGACAATTTCATGGGTGAGCATTACCTATAACCCCCATTATTCAATCCATCAATCTCATCTTAGTAGTATTTTGATCTAGCTATGGGCACGGTAATTTGAGGCTCATGATGGGATACTTGGGAGGCATTGGAGGAAGGGTCGTCAATTGAATTTATTTGTTGTTTGGCTTTGTGATTCAGCTTATTGCAGTGCCATAGCATAATAATGGGGACATATATTTTTTTTGGTGAAAAAGTGGGTGAGATCCCAAAAGCGGGATTCACCACTCAACGAGATTCCATTAATGGTAATTGAAGTACATTAGCTTGATAGGCAGAGGCTATACAAGGAGTTTATATGACAAATCATATTTTCACAGCAGCAGCATGATAAGCCGCAAAATCGGCCCTTTAACAGAGTGTTTTTAGCACTCGGGATCATCATCGTAGTCGGGCCGATTTTGGTCATCAAAGAGACCACCTCATTGATACATTTCAAATAAGAATGCGATGGTCCTTAATTTATATTTTACTTGGTAAGATACCAAGGTCGAACTCAGGGACACGAGCCTTTCTCTATTTATCAGATTTCTATTTATTTAATGAAGTGTTAAGTTGGAGATTGAGATAGGTCAAATTATGCATGAAGTGAGACACAACAAGATAATGCATTAAAATAAACATGCATTTTTTTATCAATTTTTATCATGCAAATAAATGCCATGAAATGCACTCAAATATACCCTAAGTCAGAACAAATATGATGAGCAAATAATATAGGAATCAATTTCAGATTTGCCTAAAATATTAAACTTGATTGATGAAGTGAACAAGGCATAAGTTAATAATAAGGGATACATGGTGAACACAATAACACGTCAGAATTCATGTACCCAAAACTGAGAATTAAACATGCCATTAAAAAGTGCATCAAACAAGCTTCGAAACGGAACTGAAATCAACTGAATCGGATACTCTATGCTCAAGATACGCAAGATCAAAGATAAGGGCATAAATGAAAGAAAACATAAAAAGATACCTACAAACAGGTCCCTGGGAGGGACTAATATGCAATAAAAATAAAGACGAGTCCTTCCCTGTAAATTGTCCACAAGCACAGGGGCATTTTTGCAAATGCTGAAAGTCGCGAGGGCATAAGTGCAAAATGCCCGATATGCACGTGGACTGCACATGATATGGACCTGCTTGCAAATGTGGAGAAGTCAGTGGGCTTCTCTGCAAATTTCCCAGGTACGCACGTGCCAGGCACGTGCGACCCAGGCTCGGATGGAGGCTCGGGATCAGCAGAGGTTCGGAGGCGCTTCGGCGTAGGCTCGGTACTGGTCGAAGCTCCAGGAGATTCGGTGGAGGCTCGGGAGCGTCCAAGCCTGGGGCTCGGACGCTAGGCTCGGGGAAGCTCTGATATCTCCACGTGGCTGAATGTGGCTCCATTGGACAGCAAAGATCCAACGGCGACGGAAGACGTCGACGTGGCCTCATCTGGGCCGTTGGATGGTTGCTGGGAAAGGACCATCCAACGGCAGCTGTTTCTCCTCCCTCTTCTGTTGCTGGCGGCGGGAGCTGAACTCCGGCGAAGGAGCTCCAGCTCCGCCGTTCTATCTTGGACGTAGCAGACTTCCCCGGAGCTCCTTGAAGGATTGTTGAGGTAACTGGATCTCCGGGGACCTTCCCAATCATCACGGATCGGGCTGATCAGGGCGGAGAAGCAAGAGCGAAGGAGCTCAAGAATCCTCCGGGGGAGCTTCCGACCATTGACGAATTCGGTTGCCTGCATGATTAGTACATAGCCGAAGCGGGTAGGAAATACGTGCGTGCGAGGTGGAGTGGAGTGGCGGTGAAGCGGGAGCTCGTCGGGGGCGAAGAATGTGGAGAGCTCGGAGCTCCTCCGCCGCGAGGGCGGAGGAGGTGAGTCGGGAGTGAACTACGGTTGCGGAAGAGGGGGAGGATGATCGGAAGGCTGCGCGAAAAAGGGGGAACGAAGTCGAAGCTACGGGAGTGGTCATCGGAGTGAGGGGATGGCCGGAGAGGCCTGATTATATTGACGAAATCGAAAGAAAACACAAGGGAGGAAGGAGAGAAACTTACCAGAGCTCGGCGGAGTGAGGGCTTGGGTTGAACATCACGGTGGATGCTCTGGTCTTCGCTGGACATGGCCAGCCAGTCCATGCAGCTCGAGCGGGCCTGGAGGCGCCGCAGCTCCGCCGTACATGGCGGAGGGTCGCACCGGAGGATATCGTCGTCTTCGCTCAATCCTCCGCCTCCCCCTGTCACGGGGAGACGGAGGAGGGCTGGGCGAACCCTCACGTAAAGGTGGACAAAGCTATCGGAGGAGGAGGGCGGCGTATTTGAAGGGGCGAGTCGGCGGTAACTGTGGTGGAGACGTGGGTTTCGAGGAGGAAATGGGGCGCGTGGAGAGAGGTTCGTGGATGGAGGTTATGCTCGCGAGGGTCGTGGGTGATGGAGGAAGGGCGTGGGGCAGTTGGCGAGTGGAGGTGGTGGCTGGTGAGGTCAAAAAAATGGAAAGGGGGAAAGGTCTTCGCGCGGTGAAGATCGTGGGGAAGACAGGTAGCGGGAGGTTGACGACGAAGGTCAGCCGTTGGATCTGGAGATCCAACGGCGGACAAATGGGTGCTAAGGGATGGCTAGGATTAGATCGGGGGAAGCGATCTGATGGCGGTGGAGCTGCCACGTGGCGCTTTGAAATCAAAGCGCAGGTGAAAGGTCGTGATTAGCTTAGGACTCTGATCGGGTGGTCGACATTATAGCACCAGTGGATGGTTGAGATCAAAACATCACGGGCGTGATCGAAGGTCGCCCAAGGTGCCACGTGGCGTCATGAGGTTAAAGCGCGAACGTGCGGTGCAGATCAGAGGTTCGGGTAGATCGGACGGTTGAGAAAAATAGGCGCGTGTGGAGAGGCCTTAGCCGTTGGATCTAGAGATGATCCAACGGCACTGGTCAAGGGCGGATGCAGCAAGAAGGGGCGGGCCACGTGGCGCCCCCAGAATGGGCCACGTGGCCCAATCAGACTTATTCGAGGGAATTTTTAATTTTTGAGGGCCAAGATGGCCGAATTTGAGAAAACTCAAAACATGAAAGTTGTAGATCTTGATGAGATCTACAAGTTTCATGTTGACCAAAACTGGAAAAGAGATCAAATGAAGTCACGAAATATTTTTGAGGGTATTTTTAAGTCTAAAAAAAATACCACGAAATTTTGTTTTGTCATTTTTTTGTGATTTTTAATTTATTTAGGACTCTGTTAATTACAAGACTTTAGCTGGGATTTATTAACACTCAGCTTAAGCAAGGGGATTAAAAATGAGAAATAAAGATGATGAAATCGAGTTTCATCACCCCCCTATACTTAAACTATGCTCGTCCTCGAGCATCAAAAAGAATGACTAAGTTGGATTAACCCCCTTGTGCATGTGAATACAGGATCCAATCTGATCAAGTCGACTCGACTTTAGAGATCCAAAATTCTAGAGTTCAACCCAGCCTTAATCAAGAGGCTTCCAATTCCTCTACTTCTCTAGACTCTCTCTGATGTACGTATAAGCTAAAGGATATGAAATTTAGTGTTGACTGCAATTCTGAGAGTAGAGTCAATTCGTCACCCAAAATCTTGGTCTGAGAAAATCTCCTAAGGACCCAATCCTCAACACTAGGAATAAATCCAATCTTGCATTCAGTCCACCGTCTCCTTAGTTGTCAGACTTAGAAAATGTAGATGGCAGGCCAGAAATGGAGGGCATGGGATTGTGTCAATTCTTCTCTCCCTCTCATTGGAACAAGGATTCTCTCTAGTGCCTTTGTACACAACACATTTTTTTGGTGTTGATCAGTGCGTCCGTCAAGAGAAGTTGGAGCCGTCTGCACTTGTTTTCCTGGGAGTACACCGGGGTGTGTCTCTTTTGAGTACCTATCGTACCTTCGACACCCAGACTTGTAGCATTTACGATGCAGAGCCCCTTTTTTGGTGCAAGCCCGACTCCTGGTCCTAATAGCGGTGGTCCAAGTGGACACTTTGAAAAGTTTGGGAGCGCTCGCCTTTGGTGGAAGCTCTTTGATATGTAACTTTGTGGAATGAGAGCTTTTCTTTGAAATTTCTTTGACTTGTATAATTTGTGGCTAGCTCCACTGCTTTTACCAAAAGTTGGCGCACACTGATCAACATTTTTTTTATTTATTTCACACCCTGGCACTTAGGTCAATATCAAGAGATTAGTATAAGAACCAAGTTCTCATACTGGCTAATATTGCTGACACTCAGGTTTCATGAAGCCTCCAAAGACTTTATCCCATCCTCGAGCATCATTAGATCAAGTCCAAACTTGACTTCCTCATCCCAACCCCTCAGGTGAAAAATCAACTCATCTCATCAAAAACCGCAGTCGTGCATGTGATGTGCTGATCGTATTCTTTATGTCTGAGACTAAGCATGGAATATAGCATGCAAATCTAGAAACCTAGAGGAATGTGGACGATTAAGTCAATGACCCTGAAGGCTAAGGCTGGTTAACCTAAAATCTCAAAGACCTCGAAAAGCTAAGTCTCCTTGACCAATTCAGATCCTGGGTGAAAGTGTAAGTGTAGAGGACTAATCCAACTTCTTCAAAAAACAAGACACACTTTTTAATTCATTTTTTTTTGAACTTTAAGAGATATTAGAACTCCCTAAACTCAATTGAGCATCTGCGATTCAGCCAGTATGGATGTAAGTACAGGCCGAAGCCCGTTGCTTGAGGACGGGGCCTTGCGCGATGTCCTCTAAACCATCCAATCTGCTAAGGGCGAACCCTCACTGAACGCGGCTGACTTAATTGGGTTTAGTAGTCACCAATGACTCTTAAAGGATTTTGCGGTTTTTCTCATTTTTTTTATGGATTTTAATGAAGGTTAAAACACGAGTTAAACTCAACTTTCCTTGAAAAGAGAAGGCGATTTTTCAAAACCATGTCACACAAAATAAAAAGTTTTCAAAACATTTTCAAAAATCATTTTCGAAAATATTTTTATAAAAATAGCGTAACATAATATCGAAAAGCCGCGAAATCATTTGAGTTCTCTTAGTCCAACGATTTTTACCTTAGCCAAAAAGTTTTAAATTTTTTAAATTTTTCAGATTATAGCTAAAGTAAATATACGGTATATACGGTATACCCCCCTATACTTAAACTTTGCTATGTCCTCATAGCACTAGATGTTACAAGTACATAGGTCAATTTAAGTATATAGGAATATACGGGAGCTAAGAGGGGCTCCCCCCATACTTAGGTTAGAAATAACCTAAGTATAAAGGCAAGAAAAGAAGAGTAGAGAAAAATCACGGGGACTTGGGTCCCCCCTATACTTAGGTTGAGATTAGCCTAAGTATAAAGATGGGAATTGATGTTGGAAGGGACCCAAGGTGAACGAAGAAGAGGAATGGTAATTACAAGTGAGCGGTTGAATCTTTGGAGATGAAATGGAGTGACTAAGGTTTTAGGGTTGTGTAGCAAACATGGCTCAATTCAAGCAAGCAAAAACCCTTAGTTTCACCAACTCACACATGAAACCAACCGAAGTTGGTTTATTATCTTGTCAGTTTTATTGGTGATAAAGCCTTAGATATTTACGCAAAAAATGTGAAATGAAAATCAAGGCGTATGCGCGGGTGTTGCTCTCCCAAAACCGATTTTTACTCCATTTTTTTTGGTTGACTTGCAATTAACAGTCCCAATTTTATTTAGCATTATCACTGAATTAAGGTTAGCACATCAATCAGAAAATCATCGTCTACCGTTCATTTCATTTTCCATTAATCCTAGGTGATCAATCTAGGAAATGAAAGCCGAGAAAAACATGTATTCGATAAAAAAACGCGATCTAGGCTAAGCGAGAAATCATGCAGTGATTTGACGATAACACGTGAAAAACTGGGGCCGTTTTGAAAACCAAATCCAACATGTATGCAAGTCGAAAAAGCCGCACCTAATCATGCATCTATTAGCGGTGATTGATTTTCATTAATTTTAGCTAAGTGATGCGAGATTATGTGCGTATATCATTTAGTGTGTCCTACCTACGATCAAGCACATAAAAATATAAAATGAGCTAGGAGAGCCGCGTGCCTATCCTAGGTCGACACTCAAGTGGGGACGATCCCCACACAACCACATTCGTTCGATTACACACGCGAGTCTTCGATCGAAGACCGCTGTAAAAGACGAGTTTATTATAAGCAAAAATAAAATGCGACACATTTTTTTTTCTTTTCTTTCTTATCGACTCCAAGCATGCTTCTGCGGCTCCTAGCAGCGGGGAGTATCCTGCTCCTCGCCTCTTTGATCCATCAAGGGCCCTGCCACAAAAACAATAGTTAGATATCAAATAAGGAAGAAAAAATTTTATATGCAAAATATATGATCATTTGACCTATAAAAAGAAACACTAAATTAAACGCACAAAAATCCAAAAAATATAAGAAATGAGCCGTGTCCCCGGCAACGGCGCCATTTGATAAGCCGCAACATCGGCCCTTTAACAGAGTGTTTTTAGCACTCGGGATCATCATCGTAGTCGGGCCGATTTTGGTCATCAAAGAGACCACCTCATTGATACATGTCAAATAAGAATGTGATGGTCCTTAATTTATATTTTACTTGGTAAGATACCAAGGTCGAACTCAGGGACACGAGCCTTTCTCTATTTATCAGATTTCTATTTATTTAATGAAGTGTTAAGTTGGAGACTGAGATAGGTCAAATTATGCATGAAGTGAGACACAACAAGATAATGCATTAAAATAAACATGCATTTTTTTATCAATTTTTATCATGCAAATAAATGCCATGAAATGCACTCAAATATACCCTAAGTCAGAGCAAATATGATGAGCAAATAATATAGGAATCAATTTCAGATTTGCCTAAAATATTAAACTTGATTGATGAAGTGAACAAGGCATAAGTTAATAATAAGGGATACATGGTGAACACAATAACACGTCAGAATTCATGTACCCAAAACTGAGAATTAAACATGCCATTAAAAAGTGCATCAAACAAGCTTCGAAACGGAACTGAAATCAACTGAATCGGATACTCTATGCTCAAGATACGCAAGATCAAAGATAAGGGCATAAATGAAAGAAAACATAAAAAGATACCTACAAACAGGTCCCTGGGAGGGACTAATATGCAATAAAAATAAAGACGAGTCCTTCCCTGTAAATTGTCCACAAGCACAGGGGCATTTTTGCAAATGCTGAAAGTCGCGAGGGCATAAGTGCAAAATGCCCGATATGCACGTGGACTGCACATGATATGGACCTGCTTGCAAATGTGGAGAAGTCAGTGGGCTTCTCTGCAAATTTCCCAGGTACGCACGTGCCAGGCACGTGCGACCCAGGCTCGGATGGAGGCTCGGGATCAGCAGAGGTTCGGAGGCGCTTCGGCGTAGGCTCGGTACTGGTCGAAGCTCCAGGAGATTCGGTGGAGGCTCGGGAGCGTCCAAGCCTGGGGCTCGGATGCTAGGCTCGGGGAAGCTCTGATATCTCCACGTGGCTGAATGTGGCTCCATTGGACAGCAAAGATCCAACGGCGACGGAAGACGTCGACGTAGCCTCATCTGGGTCGTTGGATGGTTGCTGGGAAAGGACCATCCAACGGCAGCTGTTTCTCCTCCCTCTTCTGTTGCTGGCGGCGGGAGCTGAACTCCGGCGAAGGAGCTCCAGCTCCGCCGTTCTATCTTGGACGTAGCAGACTTCCCCGGAGCTCCTTGAAGGATTGTTGAGGTAACTGGATCTCCGGGGACCTTCCCAATCATCACGGATCGGGCTGATCATGGTGGAGAAGCAAGAGCGAAGGAGCTCAAGAATCCTCCGGGGGAGCTTCCGACCATTGACGAATTCGGTTGCCTGCATGATTAGTACATAGCCGAAGCGGGTAGGAAATACGTGCGTGCGAGGTGGAGTGGAGTGGCGGTGAAGCGGGAGCTCGTCGGGGGCGAAGAATGTGGAGAGCTCGGAGCTCCTCCGCCGCGAGGGCGGAGGAGGTGGGTCGGGAGTGAACTACGGTTGCGGAAGAGGGGGAGGATGATCGGAAGGCTGCGCGAAAAAGGGGGAACGAAGTCGAAGCTACGGGAGTGGTCATCGGAGTGAGGGGATGGCCGGAGAGGCCTGATTATATTGACGAAATCGAAAGAAAACACAAGGGAGGAAGGAGAGAAACTTACAGGAGCTCGGCGGAGTGAGGGCTTGGGCTGAACATCACGGTGGATGCTCTGGTCTTCGCTGGACATGGCCAGCCAGTCCATGCAGCTCGAGCGGGCCTGGAGGCGCCGCAGCTCCGCCGTACATGGCGGAGGGTCGCACCGGAGGATATCGTCGTCTTCGCTCAATCCTCCGCCTCCCCCTGTCACGGGGAGACGGAGGAGGGCTGGGCGAACCCTCACGTAAAGGTGGACAAAGCTATCGGAGGAGGAGGGCGGCGTATTTGAAGGGGCGAGTCGGCAGTAACTGTGGTGGAGACGTGGGTTTCGAGGAGGAAATGGGGCACGTGGAGAGAGGTTCGTGGATGGAGGTTATGCTCGCGAGGGTCGTGGGTGATGGAGGAAGGGCGTGGGGCAGTTGGCGAGTGGAGGTGGTGGCTGGTGAGGTCGAAAAAATGGAAAGGGGGAAAGGTCTTCGCGCGGTGAAGATCGTGGGGAAGACAGGTAGCGGGAGGTTGGCGACGAAGGTCAGCCGTTGGATCTGGAGATCCAACGGCGGACAAATGGGTGCTAAGGGATGGCTAGGATTAGATCGGGGGGAAGCGATCTGATGGCGGTGGAGCTGCCACGTGGCGCTTTGAAATCAAAGCGCAGGTGAACGGTCGTGATTAGCTTAGGACTCTGATCGGGTGGTCGACATTATAGCACCAGTGGATGGTTGAGATCAAAACATCACGGGCGTGATCGAAGGGCGCCCAAGGTGCCACGTGGCGTCATGAGGTTAAAGCGCGAACGTGCGGTGCAGATCAGAGGTTCGGGTAGATCGGACGGTTGAGAAAAATAGGCGCGTGTGGAGAGGCCTTAGCCGTTGGATCTAGAGATGATCCAACGGCACTGGTCAAGGGCGGATGCAGCAAGAAGGGGCGGGCCACGTGGCGCCCCCAGAATGGGCCACGTGGCCCAATCAGATTTATTCGAGGGAATTTTTAATTTTTGAGGGCCAAGATGGCCGAATTTGAGAAAACTCAAAACATGAAAGTTGTAGATCTTGATGAGATCTACAAGTTTCATGTTGACCAAAACTGGAAAAGAGATCAAATGAAGTCACGAAATATTTTTGAGGGTATTTTTAAGTCTAAAAAAAATACCACGAAATTTTGTTTTGTCATTTTTTTGTGATTTTTAATTTATTTAGGACTCTGTTAATTACAAGACTTTAGCTGAGATTTATTAACACTCAGCTTAAGCAAGGGGATTAAAAATGAGAAATAAAGATGATGAAATCGAGTTTCATCACAGCATATATTACATTAATGACAAGTCCGAAAAGAACATGTATGATGACAAGTAAGTGTATACTACATTAACGATGCCGCTGACATCCTCCTCACCCTCGCCTTCCAACATGTTGCCACCACTACCGCGACCAATAGGGTCAACCCAACAAGGGGTGTACGCACAGTCACAAAGCACATGCGATGCATTCGATCAGAAGATCGATGGTCGGGTACCTGGTGCTCGAGTTCACATATGATATCGAGGATCGCGGATGACGATAGTGCGAGAGGGGTTGGAGAGGTGAAGATTGAGAGTATATGAAAAGATAAAGATGAGGATAAGAGGAAAATAAAGAAGATGGTGGAGCAAGGATGAAGGAAAAATGGCGGCAGGGGTTTAAATATTGCAAGTTTTGAGGCATGTCTTTTAAATACTATAGTAGTATTTTAGTCCTTTAGTTTAAACCTAACAGTTTGACCGGAAGGCATTAACAATGGGGATGTATGGCATACGACATATACATTTTCCAAGGTCTTGAAGTAAATATGAAGCATGTGGGATTACTATGAAATTACATAATTATACAAAGGCACAATATCCCTTTTTTAAAAGAGAAAGGAAAGGAGAACTTTCGGAAAGAGCAGATCATAAAGCATGTATAGTGGTGGTATTGTAGATAGGAGCATAGATCTGTTCTGCAAAGCCAATGAGCCTCTTAAATGTGAATCGTCATCAGATAATGAGGAACAATGTCCAAGTGTTTACATTCTTGAGGACAACTAAGCTTGCTATCGTGTGAATGGAGACTTCTGATGTTACGATTGTTACCTCAAAACCAGTTGTAACAGTGTTAATCATACCAATCCCAGTCTGTTTCTGGCATTCTATAATATTAACATAATACTACCATATAAACACATAGCTTGACAACTCATTAATGAATCATGGTAAACTAAGGTCAAATCATATAAATTCTACTCTTCAGAGAAATGTCATGCAGTTTGTGAAGCCCTATTCATCAACTACAAGCACTAATCCATGTACTCCTTTCTTAGATACTACCAGCTGTTTTATAATCCCTAACCAGAAGCATTTAGTCAGTTGTGGGTGACGTCGCAACATATCTGAAGGTCTTAAAAGAGAAAAAGTTAGCTTTTTAAATTTGAGATCAATATACAGCATAAAGAAGCTTGAAATAGCTCCTTAGATCTGCTAACGAGAATATTTCAGATGCATCAAAGAAATTATTCAACATTTTCCGATATTGCCAGACACCAATATGACAGCATGTGCATGAAAAAAAACACTTCTCGAAAAATAAGAAAAATGTCTGGAAGCCATAAAAGATAGATTCTTACCCAGTTTATGCTATGAAAGGTGTGCATCTTTTTCGAGATGAACTGGCTGGAAGCTTCAAAACATTTGCCTTGTAACTGTCTGATTTGTAGAGATCTATGCATCTAATAATGGTTGTAAATTGTCTATGCCCATTTCACTATTGAACGGCTCAAGTTTTTTTGAGGCTTCCTCGTGGTAGCTACTCCTCTTTTCAGGGCTGCCGCATAAATTCCACAGGCATCAGAAAACCTCCCGTGATGGCTTAACTTGCCTATCGATAATGTACAAGAAAATGCACTTGGATAGCTCCCAAAGAAATCATCGAAGACATAGGCAGCATCATCGATTCGCCCCACTCTGCAGAGAATATGTACAACAACATTAAAAGTCATCATTCTCGAGGAATGCCCCATTTTGATCAGATCTAATAGAAAGGTCATAGCCCGTCCTATCTCTCCTGCACTAGCAAGAGCTTGAACCAATAAGCAATATGTATAAGGATAAAGTGTATATTTCATTTCATGATCCTTTCAAAAAGCTCTTGGACATCATCTACTTTTCTTTCATTAGCTATCAATTGCTTGCACATAACTCTCAAAAGGGCATTTGATGCTTTCTCATCGACACAAAAACCATTTTCCATCATCTTCCTGTATATCTCAAATGCTGACGACGTTTTATGGAACCTCAACAGCCCTTGTAACAAAGTGTTGTAACTAACAATATCTGGTGGGCAATCTTCCCTCTCCATTCTGTCCAGCATACAAAAGCCTTCCAGTGGCCTCCCCTCCTTGCAGTAACCATTTATCATTGCATTAAATGTAACTACTGTCGGCTTCAATCCCATCTGCAGAGCATCATCATACATCTCCATTGCCTCATCAGTTCTTCCCACCTTAAAAACCCCGTCAACAGACTGTAGTGAAGGAATAAATGTCAGGACTCTTTGAATAGTCCCTCATATTCCTCAGAAGTCCCAGTGCATCCTCTATCCTTCCCACGTAGCACAGTCCATATAACAGGCAATTGTAAGTCCTGACAATTGGCTGGCAAACAATCCGACCCATAAGCTCAAACACCTCCAATGCCTTCTGCACTCTACCCCTTTTGCAGAAACAGTCGATCAAAAACGTGACAGTCAAGACATTTGGTATGAAACCGCTCCTTACCATCTTATCCATAACCTCTTTAGCAAACTCGGGCTCATTCCTCTTGCAAAAGCATTGAAATAGCGACAGAGAACGAGAAAGAATCCGATGATACGCCGTGCAAAGGAGGTCATTGTACAATTGAATGGCTGCTTCCAAGTTGCCATCTTTCATCAAACCAAGAAGTGCCTTATTGAAATCGGAAACAGTTTGGAGCTTACCATCATAATCGAAAGACCGGTCTTTGTTACTGATTCTATTAATCTCTCCTGCAGTAAAGCACCCACCTTTCTTGGCGAAGTCGAAGCATTTACGTCTCTCCTCCATAGCAGAAGCACAGTCAGGAGTATAAACGAGTTCCACAGCCCAAGATTCGTTCTTTCCACCGACCCGTGACCGGAAATCTCCTCTGGAACTAGGAACTGGCGAGTAATCAGTGATTCTTCTGGGTACACCCGGACGTGATTGGAACACTCCGATGATCTGTTCTTTCTGAAGAAAGGGTGTCTGCGGGAAGGGGTTTAGGAGTGGAAAATTGGAGAAGGTTGGAATAGAATACGGAGACGGAAAGGTTGAAGAAGTAGCGAAGAGAGACGAAGGCATTGCAGCGAGGAAGAAAGAATGAGATATTTGCGTGGTGAGAGGAGGATATTGTTCCTATCCATTGTTCCTCGTCTAATGTTAAGTTCAAGTCAGTGCACACACTACTTCGAAGGAGAAAATTGGTGTGTGATACCATTAGCTTGGTGGGTTATCTAGGGGTGGATAACCCTGTTTTGTGTTTGTATGTTTGGTTGGTGTGTTAGGGGTTGGGAGGGTTTGTGTGATATTATTGTATTGGAATTTGAAAAAGTTGATAGTTATTATGATATGATTGTATTGAAATTTGAAAAAGTAGATGGTTGTTGTGATGTGATTGTATTGAAGTTTGGAATAGTGAGTAGAAGTTGAGTATTTTATGATTTTTAGATGATATGATGGTATAATATATAATTTTTTTGATGGGAAGGGAGTGGGCCCCACTAGTGGGTTAAAAGTGGGGGTTTTGGGGTGTTACCTACCAAATGTGGGGGGTAACCCCCCAACCAAACGCACCCTAAGACTTTGCCAATAGGTCGCGGGTCCGTCCGTACAACTCGTTCATGGGTTAAGAGATTTTATGAATAGATCGATCCAGTTCAGCATGTTCTTTGATCTGTCCATCAATTGGACGGATCGTGAACATGTGCCACAAAACCCGGCTCGACCCGTACATAAAAATATGGATATAAAAATTACATTTTAGATACATTTAATACAATATACTTCAAGTTTTTATTTTACATCATCAATGTTACATCGTAATTTCTAGTTTACATGCCAAGTAACACTTATTATGATTACTTAGATTTAGAAAGATTGCATGATACTAAAAAAACTTAATTATCTCTATAAATTAGATTAAAAAACTAAGAAATAATACTTTGCATTCGGCACATGGGCTGGCTCGGGCAGAATTGGGGCAGGCTTGGACCGTGGAGTATGGTTGTGGATCGGCCCGGGCCTCGGACGAGGGGTTTAAGAATTCCAATATGTTCGACCTGGCCCGCACTTTGGCCAGGTCTATTTGTTGTAGGGAAATATGATTGGTTAATTCTTCAATAAAAAAATAATGATGGAAAATATAATAATTTTATATTGATTATGTTGTAGTTTACATCTAATATTGTATAAAATATTAATAAAAGTTAGAGTTTACTCTTTTTTTTAGTGATTGAAGTAGTGAATAATGTTGTCTAATATCTTTGTTATAAATGCTAGAATGTGTTTTGAATAACATTATAATATATTTTTTAAATTGAAGTGCTTTTACCGTAAATAAGAAACTTAAGCAATCTAGCCAATATGTTCAATTTGTGTTAAGCTCTAGAAATGTTTTTTAAGCTCATGGAGAAGAGGAGAGCTCCTTTAGAAAGATCATATAGATTTACTGAAATATATGCTAAAATTTCGGCATACTCATTTCACGAAATCGGTGTAATTTTCTCTCTTAATCCTTTTTATTGGCATCATAATCGAATCTCATGGAATCATTTGACATTACATTACCATAGATGTGGTGTAATATGAAGTAATTGATTGCTCAAATTTGTTTTGAACGTTAGTAAATATAATCATCACTATCATAAATATACTAAAAATATGTTATGACGCTGGAACTTATAGCTTAGGATATCATAATTTCAATATCTACAAACTAAGTTGTGGTACGAAAAACTTTTCCTTAATAAGTTGAATATAGATTTTTTTTGATGTAAATTGAATATAGATTAGATTAGCCTGATATACAGAAGATAAGTACCTTCATCTAAGATAATATTAATTAATCAACTAACAAAGAAAATCGTATATGATAATATTCAAAAAGTAATATCTCAAAAAAATATTACGATGACTATATGCAGCGTCAGATTTCATAAATGTTGCAATAAAACAGTGACTTATATGGCTTAACCATCATAAAAAATTAGATGTCAAAATTAAGGTAGCAATAGAATTGTGACAATGATGTATTCGTTGCCATTGCTCTTGGAACAAAAAAACTTGGTGCATATAATACCTATTTAATCTTAGTTAAAACATTTAGTACCTTGTGACAACCAAAAGTTCATTGAAAAAAAAAAGAATTTGTTATGTTGTCATGTCATTTATTGTCTACTTTCTTGCTGATATATGTAAAAGAAGTCAAAACTTTATCATTTTTATTTTACTTTTCTCAACATTTTTTCTTGTAAAAATGCATTTTAAAAAAAGGTGTATAGGCTTATGACATGACAGTGAAACAAAAGGTCCATTTGGCATGCCCTGCTAAGAACCTTGTGGCATACTTGTTTATTGATTTAAATCTTTACCAGTTGAAAGTTCACCAATTTCAATAGCTTTAACAGCCTGAAGAGCATGATTTTCTCTTACTTGATCACGACGTTTACACGAAGCTCCAATAATATTCAATAGACGCAGAATAGTATAAAATCACAATGCAACTTGATAATTTTTTTAGCAACTACTATTAAATCTAATTGAAGCTGATGTGCAAAACAATGCACATAATATGATGAGCTATTTTCTTTTTGAATCAATGCTCTAAGTCCATGGAATTCTCCCCTCATATTGCTCGCACCATCATAACCTTGCCCGTGCAATTTTGCAAAACTTAAGCCATGTGATGAAATAAAGCTTCGAGTGAGCCTTTTAATGAGTAAGTTGTAGTATCAGGAACATGGATTATAGATAGGAATCTCTCGACAACACATCCTTTCTTGTTCACATAGCGTAGAACAACAATCATTTATTCTTTAACCAATATATCTCTAGATTCATCGACTAAAATTGAAAACAATCCATTCCCAAGTTTCGTAAAGATGTTTTTAGTTGTTAACGTTGCAGCTGCATTAACAATATCATTTTGGATTTCTAGTGCAATTAATTTTAGATTCTTTGGAGCATTTTTCATAAAATATCTCCAATTTCCTTATTATGATCTGAAAGGAATTTCAATAATTCAAGGAAATTACCTTGATTAATTGAGATATTTGATTCATCATTTCATTTGAAAGTCAAACCTTGTCTTGAAAGAAACCTACATAGTCTATTGTTGCATTCAGACGAATTCGGTAATCATTTTTCCATCTGCGTAGTCTGTTTGTCTAATAAATTATGTATAATTTGATTCTGATTCATCAAAGTAATCAATTTTGTTTCAATTTATTGTGAGCACTGTTTGGACCACAAACATTTTCATCAAAATTCTCCTTCTTCTTCCGATTTCTAAAGCCTTTTGTGACAAAAGTTTCTCTTCTACTTTGAACATCATTTTCTGATCTGAATAAATAATAGTAAAGATAATATGCAGCATCTTCTCATATGTTGTACTATAGCCATGTTTCTACTCAATAAACTAGGCTTGGTTAAATCGACTTAATTTATCTCAAATCATTCTTTGTGGGAAATCATGACTTTGAGGTTGAAATGAACCTTTTTGAATATAAGTTCTCCTAATACGATCTCGATCATTAGGATCATAAGAAGATATCTTTGATTTCAATCCATGATCTGCCACAAGATATGTAATAACTTGTAAACATACACACTTGTTACTTGATCCAACTTCCTTATTTTTACTATTTTGGGAAATAGATGAATCTGGACCTTCTACTCGTTTGAAATATTTTTCCATTCTATATGTAAAAAGTAAATTTTGTCAATAACTTGACTTATATGTAAAATTACCTGCAATAGAATAGAATGCTTATTATATATATGTGAATAATCATCAAATTATAAAATAATTATTTAACATACCAAACAATTATTGACTCTTTTTTACTAACATTTCTACAGAAAAGATGAATAAGAATATATAGATTGTCTGATATCTTATAGAAAAAGAATCTAAATGCATAAACTTATATAATAAAATAACTCAATCGAGTTTGTTATATAAAAAGTTTCTATCAACATTAGACTTTTCATAATAGTAAAAAAAGACATTAAAAATAAGAAAATTAGTGAACAATATTAATAGAAAAATTATATAACATAAAATATACCTATCCTCTTTCGACTTTAAATCTTGATAGTCCTTGAATTTCGTCCAATTCGATCTAACACCGGTGTGTGAGGGGCAAGTGAATAAGAGAGATAATGTTAAGAGAGGGGATGTCTAGAGAGCAGTTGAGAGAGAGTACGAGAGAGAAAGAGAACATATCAGTTGAGAGAGAGAGAGAGAGAGAGAGTACGAGAGAGGGAGGGAGGGGGTGTGCGAGAGAGGGATAAAGAGGGTGAGAGAGAGGGTGCGTAGAGAGGAGAGAGATTGCGTGATAGAGAAAGTGGGAGAGAAATTATGGGAGAGTTTACTTAGGATGCTATTTAGTTTTTGTAATTGTTTTAACTAAATATAGTATTTTTTTGGTAAAAGTTGAGGAGGTATTTGCCCCTCTTTGTCCCCCTCCATCCGTCCTTAACTGTAAAGAAATTATCATCTTCGTTTTCCTGGGGGAGTAATATGTCTCATTATTGGGGGGGGGAGGGTGGATATGATTTAGTTTACTTTGTTATTTGCCCGATGCTTGCCATTTCACTTTAAGTTGCTACATTTGGGTGTTATTTGACAGTGACACTGACATCAGTTGATGTTTAAGACTTCTTATGCGGAAGCATGTTATCGATCAATCAACAAGCATGCATATCATATTGACAAACAATTATACAAGTTTATACAGTTTAGTCAGAGTCACACAACTAATCATAAATAGATACAATTATTCTTACAAGGAAACCCAACAAGCAAAAACTTTGAACACGGTCTTCTCGACTCGAGATTTCAACCAACTCAATCATACCTATTATCAAACTTCTATAATTAGGGGCATCTCTGTCTCAGTTACATCTTCCACATTAGAAAACATTAGTGTCATAGTTCTATTCCAAACTAAAAGAGCCCCCCACAACCCCGATACCTCATATAAAGTAATACAAGGAAAGAAATCCTCATTATCTTAAAATAATATACAATGTTGTACGAGGTTAAAGTAAAGTGATATTACATATCACAATTGTGTAAAAATAAAGGTTTGAAGCTCAAGTTATCAAGATACCTTCTTCTTTCATCACAAAGATTAAAGTTGAGATATGTGAGCGACTTCTTTAGTTACTAATATTAAAGTTGAGATACGTGAGCGACTTCTTTACTTACTAGAGAGATGGGGATGAATATAAGGAATGAGTAATGCGAAATAAAATCTTGGATCTTTTAATAAGGCTTAAGAGATACTACATATCTCTATGAAAAGACACATCCTTTCACTTAGTTTCATCCGGATTTAATCAACTGTCGTTCAAATAAGATATTCAGAAGTATAATTTGTCTATTGAAAATAAAGGTTTATCGATTGGAATTTATGAAGAAAAGGTAAATATTTCATTACATTAAATTAGTTGGAAGGCAAAAATCATATGTGAAACTCATAATCAGTGTACTAATAAAGAGTATTAGTTAAATGAATTATAATGTAGACATGAGACACAAAAATATAGGTAAAAGAGGAAAGTAAAATTGTCAAAGTATATATTAATCACCATCACAACATACATATTGGTGGATTAAAAACTAAATATGAAGATACATAACGAATTAGATATTTTGTTCCAAATAGCTATTCCTAATAACTGCATCAAAAGTTGACAATTTAAGCATATATGGATAGTTAAAAGCCATCAAACTTTACTTTCTTGAATTTAAAAAAATTAGAAATGTCTAAGTAGAATGATACTTTAATTTTTTGTTTATTGAATATGAAAGTACTAACACGAAGTATGAGTTTAAATGTAAAAGTCAATTTTTAATTGATATATAATATCTAACCTTAATAAAATATTTCAAATTGATAGGAAATCTACGCTAAGGAATGAATCGTGATAATTAAGAGTTTGTGCATTGTCAAAAATTTATAAATGAGACATGGCTTTATTTTATAAGTTTGATATGATATAGAACTAGCAAGAATTTCACAACTAAAGGAAACAAGAACTTTCATTTCTCCTACCACTCGATAAAACTTATAATTGTTTCCTTCAAATACTTTTATACTACAATTTGTTGACTTAATTCCAAAATAGTGAAGATACTTTTTGCATCTAAAATATATATTAAGAAATGAACATCGTCCAGTCTTTATCATATTCTAAAAATAAAAGATTAAAATGAAGGATTTAAAAAAGCATACCAGTTGATGTCTAAAGATGTAATTTTATGTACACAAAATAATGGTAAATTAATTAATTTAAACATATTTTATTCGATAGTTTCCTTACAATGATAATACTCTTAATAGTTCTTTAGAAATTAAAACATGTACATGGTTATAGCCATTTGTTGAGATGGGCATTGAGACTCAGTCAACTAACTAGAAGGAAATCAGTTGACTTGAATACCAATTAGTTAGTCCGAGAGTTTGAGTGATAGATGTAGATGAATGGCATGTTGTGCACGGGATTTACAATGATGCTCTAATGCTACACTAGATTAGTATTCTTCTTTTCCGAAGCGAATTTCCGACGAAGACTTGAATAGCATGATTATTGAGGAATCCACTTCTAATGAGGATTTTGAGGATTAAACCCTTAGAGGAGATCGATAAGTTCTTTCAATATTCTGTTTTATCCACAACTTTTGATATAATAACTCTTTACTTATTTATATCATTATCTTCTCCCTATATCAATGAACTAAAACCTTTGCCTCAATATCTGAAGTACGCATTCCTTTAAAAAAATCAATCAATTTCCAGTCACAGTAAATTCATATCTAATAAAAGATAAAAAAAATCTCAACTCTTAGAGAATCTTGAGAAAATTATAAGGCAATAAACTGGAAAATATAATACTTATGTATGATAAGTTATTCTATGTGTAACAACCATATCTACTTAGAGTATGAAACCCTCCTAAGAATTACAACATCGAGCAAACCCAAATCTGAAAAGGTTGTCATGAAAGGGGTATGCATAATCTCATGCTAACTTAACCTATACCTATCCAATCTTCAACTCAAAATAATATGTTACATGTTATCCTCATGAAATGGATTTAATTTTTAAGCCTTTAGCAGAGTAATAGAGCTAAGGAAGATCGATGCAATGGATATAGAGTGTATGGTACTCCTTTCTTTTATCTAAATTGACACGGGTAAACAAACTTTTATCGCATGCTAGTCTACACCCTCAAGCTTTACTTAGTAGAGACTTGATTCACTCTGTGGGCTAAGATTATGATCCTTGGCTCATTCACTTAATTCCTTTACTACTGTAAGTTCTTCTTCTTCCTTCTTTTTTCTTTTGTTCTCTTAATTTCATAGATAAGGAGGTTACCTAGAAAATCTTTGAGATTCATTATCTTGAAATCTATAGCCACATTTATGAGTATCTCTTTTTGGTGGAGGCTTAGCTCACTTCTGTATTTCACCACCTGCTTCTCTTCTCTTCGTTGAGACTCCCTGGGTCTATGCTTCTGAATCTCAAATCAAAACTATATAAAAGAACTTCAATGGAACATGAATTGGGGAGTTCCAGCGCGGGGCGGGCGAGCTCATTCATCTGACAGATCTTTCACCTCCATGGTCGCCAATTTCTCTAGGGCTAAACTCAGGTATTAGTGAAGCATGAACCCGGATGTGAGAACATTAGATAGGCATCAACGGATGAGAGAGAGTGCATGACGATCAAAATCAGGATGCGATGATGGCCGAATGAGACATAGACGGCCTCAACCCTGGAAGCAGTTCATTTCGGATGCTATCTAATGCGCATACCGGGTCCCCTCTCTGATCCCTCAATGACTAATGGTCGAGTGGGACATCAATTATCTAGTTCAGACCCCTCTGATGAAAAAAAAGAAAAAGTGTTGCGAATCGCGGAAGCGAACACGCACAAACACGATCAAACAAGCAAGAACGCAAACACACGGATTTACAAGGTTCACCCGTAACTGGGCTACGTCCTTGGGCGGCGGCGATCGGTTTCACTATGTGGAGAAAAGAATGAATACAGAGGATACTTAAAACCCTAACCCTAAGGAGTTTATATAGCACTCCCATACAGACGGATCCCTAAAAATAGAAGGATCCAAATACCCGAATACAAATAGAACCGCTCCATAAAATTTTCGCCGGGGGAGCTGCCCCCACACCCCCGCAGGGGGGGGGGCGCACCTGCTCCCCCCCCAAGACCCCCCCCCCACAGGCTCGTTGACCGGGCAGCGAGACCCCCGTCTTGTTGGGGTATGGTACGACAGGGGGATGCATATGCAGTTCTTCAACTGGGTCAGATGGTTAGGATTCAAGGCATATCAACAATCTCCACCTTGAATTGAATCCTCTGAGAAGCTTCGCTAAGCTTCGCCGTGCCGTCGCCAGCCCCTCCTTGGGGCTACTCCCAACTGTCGACATTGAGCAAGTCCAAACAATGTTTGAACTTACTCCCAGGAACCGCCTTCGTGAACATATCGGCTGGATTATCTGCTGTACCAACCTTCTTCACCTTGATCCTCTTCTCAGAACGAATGAAGTGATATCTGACATCTATGTGCTTGGTTCTCTCATGATGAACATGATCCTTGGCTAACCATATTGCACTAAGACTGTCGCAATATACTATAGCCTGATTTTGTTGCAGACCGAGGTCTCCAAGTAAGCCCTTCAGCCAAATGCCTTCCTTTGCAGCCTCTGTCAGTGCCATGTATTCTGCCTCTGTAGTAGACAAAGTAACCGATGGCTGTAAGGTAGCCTTCCAACTGATGACCGAATTCCCTAAAGTGAAGACGTAGCCTGTCATCGATCTCCTTCCATCAATATCTGCTACATAGTCTGAATCTGAATATCCAGCAACCAAGCACTCTGAATCACTTCTATAAATGAGGCCAATGTCTGTTGTTCCTTTCAGATAGCGGAAAATCCGCTTGACTGCCTGCCAATGCTCCTTTCCTGGGTTACCCATGAATCTACTAACAACGCTCACAGCATGAGAGATGTCAGGTCTTGTGCATACCATGGCATACATAAGACTCCCAACTGCGCTGGCATAGGGAACACGTGACATGTATTCCTTATCAGCATTTGACTGTGGTGCAAAAGAAACTGAGAGATGAATATTTGAAGCGGATGGAGTACTTAGAGGCTTGGCTGTAGACATCCCAAATCTCAGTAGAACTTTCTCAATGTAGTTCTTCTGAGATAAGAAAAGTTTCCCTTCTGCACGATCTCTAATGATCTCCATCCCTAAAATCTTCTTCGCTGCACCAAGATCCTTCATGTCAAATTCTGAACTAAGGAGCTTCTTCAGATCATCTATGGTACTCCTCTGTTTGGCAGTAATCAACATATCATCGACGTACAGTAACAGATAGATGAAGGATCCATCCTCCACCTTGTTGTGGTAAACACAACAATCGTATGGGCTCCTGTTGAACCCATGATCAGTCATGAAACTATCAAACTTCTTGTACCACTGCCTGGGAGACTGCTTAAGCCCATACAAAGACTTCTTCAATCTACATACATGATGTTCCTTACCCTGAGATAGAAATCCCTCTGGTTGGCTCATAAGAATGTCTTCTTCGAGTTCACCATGTAAGAAGGTTGTCGTCACATCTAACTGCTCCAGCTCCAAGTCTTGATGTGCTACAAGAGCTAGTAGCACCCTGATGGATGTATGTCTTACAACAGGGGAAAATATCTGTTGTAATCCACACCTTCCTTCTGACTGTAACCTTTTGCAACTAGGCGTGCTTTGTATCTGATGCCTTCATTGTCTGAAATTCCTGTCTTTTTCTTGAAGACCCATTTGCATCCAACGATCTTCCTCCCCTTTGGCAATTTGACAAGTTCCCATGTCTGATTCTTGTGAAGAGACTCCATCTCCTCACCCATAGCAGCAATCCACTGCTCAGATTCTGCCCCAGATATTGCCTCCCTGTAAGTGGAGGGTTCTGGTGACTCTGCCTCCTCCGCAACCTGCAGTGCAAATGCAACCATGTCTTCGAATTCGTATCTCTACGGTGGATGTATCTCTCTACGGGGCTGATCAATAGCAATACTAGGTTGCCTCTCTTCTGGTTACTCTGCTTCAGGCTGTTCAACAACAGCCTGATCAGGAGTGGTGTGACCAACTGCGTGATCACTACTTGGTGTCAGTTCGAACTCCACCTGTTCGGACACATCATCACCTGTCCCTGCATCAACAGACTCACTACTCGAGTGAAGCACGGAATTCTCATCAAAAGTAACATTCCTGATAACAATAATTCTATGCTCAGAAGGGGACCAGATTCTATACCCCTTCACTCCTGCACCATATCCTGTAAACACCCCTTTCTTTGCCCTTGGTTCTAACTTTCCTTCACTAACATGATAATAAGCAGCACAACCAAAGACTCGTAAAAATAGAATAATCAGCATGATTACCAGACCATACCTCCATGGGTGTTTTGCAATCAATGGCAGACGCGGGACTCCGATTCACCAAGTAACAGGCTGTATTCACAGCTTCAGCCCAGAATGCTCTACCAAGTCCAGCATTAGAGAGCATGCACCTTGCTCTCTCCAGAAGCGTTCTGTTCATTCGTTCAGCAACTCCGTTCTGTTGTGGTGTATCTCTAACGGTAAGATGTCTCGCAACACCCTCATCCTTGCAGAACTCATTGAACTCCGATGAACAGAACTCCAGTCCGTTATCTGTGCGAAGACGCTTCACCTTCTTAGAAGTCTGATTTTCCACCAAGATCTTCCACTGCTTGAAGGTCTGAAATGCTTCGCTTTTGTGCTTCATAAAATACACCCACACCATCCTGGAATAATCATCAATAATAGATAGAAAATACCTGGCACCTCCCAAAGATGGAACCCGTGAAGGGCCCCAACAATCAGCATGGATGTAGTCAAGTGTCTCCTTCATCATGTGGATAGCTTTACTGAATTGCTTTCTGTGTTGTTTCCCGAACACGCAATGCTCACAGAACTCCAGCTTAGATCCCTTGAGATCCCCGATGAGACCCTTCTGATTGAGGATATTCATCCCCATCTGACTCATGTGTCCTAGACGCATATGCCACAATTCGGACACTGATCTTACGGCTTGAGACACCACTGCAACAGAACCTGTAGCTGTAGACCCTTGCAGGATGTATAGGGTCTTCTGCTTGTTGCCCTTGATGACAACCACCCCGCCTTTGGCAACCTGCATGACTCCACCTTCAGCACTGTACCTATATCCTTTAGAGTCCAAGACTCCAAGGGATATTAGGTTCTTCCTCAAATCAGAGACATGACGTACTTCTGTGACCGTCCTCACGACTCCATCATGCATCTTGATCTTCACAGAGCCGATCCCTACTATCTTGCATGCTGCATCATTCCCCATGACAACGTTCCCACCATCTATCTTCTCATAGTTGTAGAACCAGTCTTCATTGGGAGTCATATGATAAGAACAGCCTGAATCAAGAATCCATGTGTTGTCTGTGGTCGTCTGATCTGTGACGATGAGAACCGGGTCATCTTCAGAATCTGCGCCTCCATGAGCCACAGCAGCAACTGTGGCTTTCCCTTTCTTCTTCGGGCAGTCCTTCTTCCAATGTCCAGGTTCCTTGCAGTAATTGCAAATGTCCCTAGCATTGTGATTCTTCGATTTGGACTTCTGCTTTCCCTTCTTTGCGTAGCAAGAATTGGCATGGCTCTTCTCATGAGTCATAACCAAACCTGCAGCGTTAGAATCCTGCTTCCCGGTAGCCATATGTCGAAGTTCACGCGTATGCAGATTCGCGCGAACTTCCTCTAGGGTTATCGATTCTCTTCCCACAATGAACGATTGAACAAAGTTCTCAAATGATAATGGAAGAGAAACTAACAAAATCAAAGCAGCATCCTCATCTTCAATCTTAACATCTACGTTTCTTAAATCCATCAACAATGTATTTAAGCGATCTAGATGTTCTTTAAGAGATGTACCTTCCTGCATGCGGAGAGAGAACAAACGTTGCTTCAAAAGCAACTTGTTGGTCAGAGACTTCGTCATGTATAGACTTTCGAGTCTCAACCACAGACCGGCCGCAGACGTCTCATCAGCAACCTCCACGATAATCTCGTCCGCCAGACACAGCATAATCGTCGAGTGCGCCTTTTCTTCCTGCACCATCAACTCGGAGGGTTCGAGTGCCTTCGCACGCTCCTGGTCCAACGGCGCCCAGATGCCCTGCTGCTTCAGAAGGGCGTGCATCTTGATCTGCCATAGACTGAATCTGTTCTTCCCTGTGAACTTCTCGATCTTCATATTGTGTGACGACATCTTGCTGGATGATCCTAACGGAACCCGAAGCTCTGATACCAGTTTGTTGCGAATCACGGAAGCGAACACACACAAACACGATCAAACAAGCAAGAACGCAAACACACGGATTTACAAGGTTCACCCGTAACTGGGCTACGTCCTTGGGCGGCGGCGATCGGTTTCACTATATGGAGAAAAGAATGAATACAGAGGATACTTAAAACCCTAACCCTAAGGAGTTTATATAGCACTCCCATACAGACGGATCCCTAAAAATAGAAGGATCCAAATACCCGAATACAAATATAACCGCTCCATAAAATTTTCGCCGGGGGAGCTGCCCCCACACCCCCGCAGGGGGAGGCGCACCTGCTCCCCCCCTAGACCCTCCCCCCACAGGCTCGCTGACCGGGCAGCGAGACCCCCGTCTTGTTGGGGTATGGTACGACAGGGGGATGCATATGCAGTTCTTCAACCTGGGTCAGATGGTTAGGATTCAAGGCATATCAACAAAAAGAGTGGGGTTTTTGCTTCCTGCCTTTCCCTCGATTCGATCTGCATTGTAAACAGTAGCGCTCTATACATAAAAGCTAATTTTCATATCCGAAAATGATGAAATTTGCTGCCAAATCAAAATTCAATATATAAATGTGATTCTATACAAAATTTGTTAGCAAGGTTGTCTCTCGCCCAAAATAGCCTTATTAGGCTGGTAACCGGGGGGCGTAAAAATTCCTATGCCTCTTCTTTCCGGAGAATTTGCTAATTATTTGATATTAGATCTTAATTTCCCGGAAATCTGGCTTGCATAGTTGTCTCCCACCGAAAGAGCCTTATTAGGACGGTAACCGGAGGCGTAAAAATTCATATGCTTCAGATTGCCGGACAACTTCGAGACTAATATCAAAATCAAGTGACAATCAACTAATATAATATGATAAAGAAGAGGGAGAGGGAAGATTTTGCGAAGAAGGATCTTTTCCTATTCATCATGGAAACAGAGAGGGAAAATTAACGAAAAGAGGGATGCCTGAGATTTCCTTGTTTCTTAAAGAAGGAAATTTTCCTATGAAATTTAAAAATGGAAATTTCCCTATGATCTATATGAGATTCATTAACTTTGCTCTTGCCTATACGAGTAGTTTTAAGATATTTATGCATCTCATGAGTTGTCTTAAGGCATGCCATTTTATTGAACTCTTGCTCAAAGAGTGCACAATAGATGACAATGATTGCTTTTGAATTCCTTGCCATTTTCTTCATCGTTGGTGTAACCTTCCTCTTTTTTCTTCAATCTATATGAATGGCTTCTTTACCATGTACCAAATGCTAAAACCTATTCATTATAAAAAAAAATTACCATCTTTGTTTTCTGCGGGAGTAATATGTCCCTTTGTAGTGAGGAATGGAGAATGATGGAGTTTCCTTTTATCTATGATCGGTGTTGGCCATGTCACTTTGAGTTTGCTACACCTAGGAGCATATTGACAATGATATCATATGATGTTTACGATTCCAGTGCAGAAGCAAGTTATTGATCGGTCGATCAATAAGCTTATAAATCACAATTACAAATAATTTTGCAAGGATAATAATTCCAATTAAAGATTAATAATTAATCGAAAAAATGGACAAAAGTATTCCAATGAGGAAATATGAAGATGTAAAAAACCTCAAAAATAGTCTTCATGACTTAAGATTTCAACCGACTGAATCACTCGACTCTATCCATTATCAAGTTCCTTTAAACCAGGGGCATCTTTGTCACAATTAGACCTTCCAATGTTAAAAACCATCGGTGTCAAACTTCTATTTCACATCAAAAATGGTTCCCCCAAATAATCCGAACACCTTAATACAAGAAAACTAATCATCACTGCCATAATATAATATACGAAGTCATATGAGGTAAAGATTAAACGATCTTAGTATCACGATGGTGTAAAAATAAAGGCTTGAAGCTTGAGTATGCAACACTTTCTTCTTTCCTCGCAAAGATCGAAGTTGAGACATGTGATAGACTCCTTTAATTACGAGAGAGACGGGAGAGAAATGTCAGGACCCATATAAGGCTTAAGAGACACTACATATCCGTATGAAAAGATACATCCATTTACTTACATAGTTAGCAACTTCCTCAAAAATTGATTGACTAAAAAATCAAGTAAGATGTCTAGAAATCTTAGTAGTCGACTGAAATCAAAGGTAGGCTAACTTGAATTTAGAAAGAAAATAGAAATGTTTTAGAATAATAAATTAGTTGATAGACAAAATCAATGAGTGAAACAGATAGTCAGTTGTCTGTTCAGGAAAATTAGTTGGATGGTGTGCTATAGCTTGGAATAAAGCTAGAAAAGGAGCGAAATGACAATAAAATTGTGGAAATATATATTAATCGACCATCATAGCATCAACAAATTGAATTTTTTTGGTACGTTAGAAACTAAATATGAAAATAAGAAACCAATAAAGTTCTGTTTCAATTAATTATTCATGACTACTTCATTAAAAACTTGATGATTTAATCATACATGGATAGCTAAAAACTATCAAGTTTTACTTTCTATGATTAAGATAAATTAGAAATGCCTATGAAACAATATTTTAATTGTCACTTATCTTCACATCTATCTAATAATCCTGCATCGAAGTAAGATTGACAACATTCTTGATTACTTCATGACATTAATCTCATCTTTCTTTTATTGAAACACTAAAACCACAATAAGTATTAATATGAAGTGTGAATTTACATGTAAAAGTCAAATTTTGATTGCTATATAATATCCTACTTTTAATAAGATTTTTCGAACCGATGGTAAGCCTATGCCACAGAATAAATAAATAACACCAATCATGGATAATGACGAGTTCATGCATTATCAAAATTTTATAAATGAGACCTAGCTTACATTTTTAAAGTTGATATAACACAGAAGTATCGAAATATTTCAAAGCTAAAGAAAAGAAGCACTTTCATTTAGGTATGTTTATAATAAATTTGTTAATTTGACTTCAAAATAAACATCATGTATTATTGTCATATTTTAAAATAGAAGATTGAACTGAAAGATTAAAAAACCACACCGATTGATGTCTAAAGATGGATTTTTTATGTACACACCGAGTGTGAATTAAGATATACGTTAATATATTCATTTACACATATTTTATTGTATTGAGTCGATTGACTACAAATAGTGAGCCCATTGAAAAGGAAATCATATGATTGGAATACCAGTCATGCGACTAATTTAGTCCTAGAATTTGAGTGTCAGATGCAGGTGAACAACATGCAGTGCTTGAGATTTAGAGAGAGCAGATCCTCTGCTGTACCATGCCCCCTTCCCGAGCCGTTCGATCTTGATCGAGCAGTTCACACAGTAGGACCACCAAAACCTTGATTTTGTGCGAACCACTCGATCAAGATCGAACGGCTCAGGAGGAGCCGGGTTTACAACAAACCTCTGCTGAGGTCTGCTGTAATAGAGGATCTGCTCGTGAGATCTAGAATGCATCTCTCTTGTAAAATAAATTATAAAAGTCCTGAAAAATTCTTCTATCCTAACGTCGTCTCGATCTTCATTTCATCGTGTGCTTTATCACAACTTTGCAGCTTCTTGAAGTCTTCTTACAGGCTTCATCAGCTTGATCACAACCAGTAAATACATTTGCTTGATCTTCATCGTTTTTCTCATCTCTTGTTGTAGCCGTAAGCGTGATTTACAGACCTAAAATACAAGCTAATACAAAACAAATCTTCTTAATGGAAACGAGAAACATCTACTTTACCTCACAATTGCGGACAGTGGTTCTCTTGTTTAGCTCACAATCATATCACCCGTCACCCAGTTTTCATATATATCCAGGTGGAGCATATGCAAGTCGTTGCCTTATCTGAGATTAAAAGCTGCAACAGGTGCCTGATGACCATTGTTGCGACTGGTTTCCCAATAACTTAGTTCCTAAAACGAGAGAGTTGATTAAATATGAAATGAATGCGATTAAATACATCGGAGTCCATGCAACAATATTGTGCATTTAGAAGATATGATAGTAGAAACGATAAAAACAAACCCTGTAAAACAAAACAGAGCATCTGAAACAGACCTCATACTGTGATGCGGGGAGTCAGCAGAAGCTTGAGGGCCCTCGTCCTCTCCACCTCCCTCCTCCTCTCCTTAGCCGCCACTGCCAACAAGCCCTCCCCTCTCTACTACAAAGACCGCCGCACCCCGCTGCCGGATCTGCAATACGACTACTACCGCAAGCTCTGCCCCAAAGCTGAATCCATCGTCCGCTCCGCTGTCGAGGACCTCCACTCCCAACGACCCTCCGTCGCCCCAGAACTCCTCCGCCTCGCATTCCATGACTGCTTCGTCAAGGCAAGAACTTGAAACCGGCATCTCTCCCTGATCGTGAAAAAAGATAGAGAGACCATATTCTTGCTGTTTGTCTTCCCAGGGCTGCGACGGATCGGTGCTTCTCGATGGCACGAACGGTATGAGGACCGAGAAGGATGCACCGCCGAACCGATCGCTGAAAGGCTTCGAGCTGATCAACACCATCAAAGAGCAAGTGGAGAAGGATTGTCCGGCGACGGTTTCTTGTGCGGATATCGTGGTTCTCGCGGCGAGAGACGGGCTTCTCCTGGTAAACTCTGCGCTACCCAATTCGACGAAATACACGATCTTTGCGCTGCTGGGGTTGTTAATCTTGACAAATTCTGACAAAGTCTGGGTGGTTGAGGTGAAGATCGGAGGGCCTTTTTACCCTGTTCTTACCGGGCGGAGCGATGCCGAGGGGAGCTTTCCGGAGGTGGCTAGCAGCGATCTCCCGGCGCCCAATGAGGATCTGACGACGATTCTCACAAAGTTCAAGAAGAAAGGTTTCAGCGAGAGGGAGACTGTTGCTCTTTTAGGTGTGTTCTTCCCACCAAATTCCTCTAAATCAATCTTTAATCATGTTATGAACAACTTAATCCATTTTGTACGATCAGGCGGGCACAACATAGGGAGGATCCGGTGCAGATTCTTGAGAGATCGCCTCTACAACTTCTCCGGCACAGGATCCCCGGACGCATCTCTCGATCCAGGATTCCTGCGGGAAATGCGAGCCGTGTGCCCGAACACGGTGCCTCTGCCAGGCCCCGAGGCGGGTGTGGCGATGGGGTTCGACAGCACGGACGAGCTGCGGGGGACGGGGTTCGACAACCATTACTACAAGAGCCTGGTGAAGGGGAGGGGAATCCTGCACTCAGACCAGCAGCTGATGGCGGGAAGATCGACGGCCCTGATGGTGTTCTCGTACGCATCGGACGACGGAGGTGACTTCGCGTTCAAAAGAGACTTCGCGCGCGCGATGGTGAGGATGTCCAGTCTTGGCGGGTATTCGGGTCCGCGGGTGGTCCGTTCAAGGTGCTGGGAGTCCGCCCGATAGGGTCGGGCTTAGTGGACATTGTGGGTTTGGGTTTTGGGCCTGTGTTCTCTCCCTTGCTTTTGGTGATGATATAAGGTGTGATCCTGCGGTTTTTCCGCGATGGATTCTATATCTAGCCTATACACTAGAAGAATATATTTGGTTTGCACTAGCTAAGAGATAAAATCATTAATAAACTCACAAAAGCAAAGTTGCGCGATATCACAATTATTCAAACCCTGTAATTTTGACGACTATGCTTTGTTGCGAGCAAATAGCAGCTTCTTCTAACACAATCAAAGGTGGAACCACAAGAAAATTACCCAAGCAAGGACATGGAAACCCCCAAAAGGAGAAGGACGGCGATGCTCGCTTCCACCCAAGCTGCAAGGAAATCGATCGAAGGGGTGGGACAAGAGATGGGGTGGAGAGGATATGCATATGCGGCGATTGCGTATTTAAACCACTAGACAAGTGAATATGGACCCCTGGTTATTCCATTAATCCTTCACATCACTGTCATAACAAGGGCGTATTTGCAATTTTTGGATGTATAAAGTTGCTAAGCTAGCATCGGGATTGCGAGTTATCGTACGTATTCTCTTTGAAGTAGCATTCCGAAGTCGGGTTCAAAATCTTCAGAAGTTAAGGAAATACATGTGAAAAGAAGTACTAGCATGCTGTTCATTTAATTTTCAAACAAAAGCGCTAATAAAATTCTTTTGCAGAAGGAAATTCTAGGATTATACTTCCAAATAAATAATCACTGATTCCCATCTAATCAAGCGACTTCTAAACATGATTGCTGGAAGGAGAACTTTGAACCTCTGTGATAACTATTGGCCACTAATCAGGAAGTTTTATTTATATTATCTGAAAGAAAAGCAGTGTCCATGTATTCCGGATTCCACTGATTTCAATACTACTATTGTGGATTCCATTCACAATGAGAGATCAGAGAACAAAAATCCAATTCGGATAAGAGTTAATACCACGATATGACGTCTAGTGTGGATAAGATGAATGAAAGTTTGAGGCCAACATATATCTCCATTTCCTGCTCAGTTCTTCAGACACCCATGCAAAAAAACAGACCTACCTGTCTTTTTAGCGGATAAGATGGATTAAATTAGGGAAGGGGTGGGGGATATCCACATCATTATCCCACGTACGTGCTGATACATACGTGCAACTCTCATAGCATCCTTCATATCCTTCTGGATAGAACGTTAAATTTCAGTCATCCACCAGAAACCCTAATATCCAGGAACGTTCGTTCATGGGAGGGATAAGAAGGAATTCCTTGGCTCCTATTCATGCAGACGTAAGTAGTTCATGAAAATCTGGAATCGAGTTGCGTGTGTGATTTCTTCTCCAGTTGCTATCCATGTTTTCCTTTGTTTTTTTATTATTATCCGGAGATTGGGGCTGGAATTGGATATGTATGATGTCTAGCCGACCATGACGTGCTTAAGAAAGGATGCAAGTCTAATTAAGGGGCCCATTATTAGACCATTTCGATCATCTATCTACACATGCCGTTTGAGAGGTAGTTATGTTAGTTGACGTGTATCCTCATCCATGTCATATATATCCGAATAAGATATAGGTCTCCATCAATATATCAACTCGGATTTTCTAGTAGTTAATTAGACAGACGGGTTTCGTGTTTTTTTCGTCCATAAAACACTCGGATTCTTATGTCTATCACGATTGCAAAAGTCGGTAGTCGGTACTCGGTAGATCGGGTCACTGACTTATGATTAATCGGCAGTCGGACGACTAAACGGATTCAGTAGGACATTGCCGGCTTTGAATTTTATGATTATTTTAAATATATAACTCATTTTTATACATATAATTTACATAGATTTTGGACATTTTTATACTATCATAATAAAATAAAAGAGGTAATTGAATTTGAATAAAACATTAAGCATATTATAATAAGTTTGCCTATAAAAATGCAACACATAAAAATATATGGTATCTCCAAGCAAAAATTGGTCAACTAGTGTGCCTAGTCAGAATTAGTCGATACTCGGTCGACCACTCAACTGACTAGATTAGTCAGACCTACTAGTCGGACCAGTCGGATGACTTTTACAACATTGATGCCTATAAACCATTCAAGAGAAATTTGATGTGAACGCATTGAAAAAGAGATGCACAAATATGCATTTTTTTAAAAAATATTGGTGATATCCGATTATGTCGACATCTATGACACGCGACGACACAATCCGCGTCCAGACGACGATGAACGCCTACACCATCGTATGTGGAAGTAAATAAAATATGTTGTAGACTTACCATTGAAAGATGCATTATTCTTTCACGATCGATTGATAGTAGTAAGTTAATCGCCGCATCTACGAATACATAGTGAACACGACATTGAAAATAAGAAGAAACTCTTCATGTAAACTTTAACAAACTTTAATGAAAATTCTCAACAATTATACATTCAAGAAGAAACTATGGAAGATGAAGATGACGAACCACCCATCATAGATAATATATATAACTGATATAAGAAATATGAATACTTTATATATACCTATAAAATAGATTTATCTGAGAGTTCAACATAGAAGACAGTTTGTACGGATAAATTATTAGAGTAGAATGCTAAGAACCCCTTCAATTATTAATCGAGGGATCCACAGGTCACGTCCTTTGATCTATAATATATCATACAATTTAGGTCATTGTTGACTGTTTTTAAATGTGATGTGATATATTTATTGGTCTCATACCATTAAGACCAAAGTGGGAGTTACGTATTCGAAGTCTATTTGCACTCTTTCTCTGACTTGTAAGTCCCCTCCCGTCTGTAATGTCATTATCTACGATATATGGCCTTTATTTTTATTTACGGTCTTAAATTATATGGTAAATATCTAAAAGGTCCTTAAAATTTTAGGGACGAGAACTTCAATGTTATAAGATATAGTCAGCGATACATTATTTCTCATTAAAATGACAAGCTAACTCGATCCTTTTGCTTATACGAAAATTTAAAAAAATTACACTGTAATAAAACGTTTCTATAAATAGTAGATAATTTGAAAAGTTGTTGTCATAGCTTCCGAGGTTAGATATGCAACAATTACTAATACTCGTTGCAGAAGTCAATGATACCTTCTGAAATTTGCAATGAATAATATATTTGTTAATATATCTATGTCAACAAATTATATAACAACTGTTTCTCATAATTCTTTTTTTCTTGCAAATCATTGTTAAAGTTTGCCAGTAGAACTTTAAAAGAAAAGAGAAACAAATTAACATTATTATAATGAATATTGCATTCATAGTACATTGAACTTTATAGCAATGCTTTTCAAAATGGTCGCGAGGCATATGGTGGGCAAGGCTGAAAAAAGAGAAAAGAAAAGTCCTCGGACTTTTAATATTAATATAGCAAAATGAAAAACCGCGGGTCAAAAAGTAAGTAATAGCTAAAAAAGAGCTCGCTATGCCCAAGACTCTATGCCCTGCCAGTGGACAAAGTAGCCAAAGTCGCAAGTATGTGGGTTGAGGGTTTCTGGTCTCTTGTTTTTGTATCAGACCTTTCGGTTCAAAGGGCGGAGGAGCTTCTTTGTCTTTCAGCAAGGCTATCAAGGCTTAACGGCCTCTCTGAAAGCAGAAACTCATGGTGCTGGAGAGACGGCCATTTCACGATCAAGAAGGCGTATAATGTGATAGCAGCAACTCCAATATCAGTGGATTCAGAGACTTCTTAGGACTGTGCCATGATTTGGAGCTGGGGCCTACCTACAAGGGTGAATACCTTCTTGTGGTTGCTCAGAAGGGAGCTTACATGACAAATGCGCGAAGGGGTCGGCTTTTCCCGGGAACGGAGGTGGGATGTAGTAGATGTGCTGGAGGAGAAGAGGAGATTGATCATATTTTTTCCGATGTCCTAGTTCGATGGAGGTTTGGAAGTTTGCAAACATCCCAGGCATCAGATGGGATGGACGAGAATACTTATGGAGTTCTGTCGGCAGAAATTGGACAGGCTCAAGGGAAGGGTGTATAAGAGCCTGTGCGATTTTGTAGGCGATTTGGATAGCGAGAAATGAGTTAGTCTTCAAGGGTATGTATTTTTACTTTGAAAATGTATTGGGTCGCGTCTGAGTTCTTTTTGACACCCGACGGTTGTAAAAAGTCTATTTTTTGAATATATTTATTTTGGATGAGTCTCTAAAGCAAACTCATCCTTTTCCTTTAAATAAAAACTCTCTATGCTAGTACCATGGAAGGAAATATCGATATCGATATCGTTTCGATATCGTGTCGATATCGATATATCGGCGATATATCGCTATGTCTAGGAAACTTCTGAAGGAAATGCCTGAAAATCGGATATATCGATATATCGATTTCGATATCGGTCCCATGTCGATATCGATATATCGACGATATATCGCTGATATATCGCGACATGGCCTTCCATTACTAGTACAAATGCATGCTTATGACAAGAAGTTAGACCCAGATGAGGAGGCTTAGGACAAGCCTCTAACGTACGAGAGGGTGAAAGAGACCGAGTGAAAGAGATCGGAAAAAGACTGAGGGTGACCGTGGGTGAGTTAAAGAGTTGAGAAGACTTCGACCCGTAATATACACTTGAGGAAAGAAGAGGATTTCCATGACACTCTTTTCCTGCTTATACTAGATATATAGAGTTTTTGACTGCTACTGCATGATCTCCTCTTGCTCGATCTACACTCCCTTTTTAGCTCTACTTTGAATGAATGCTCCCCTACTCAAGACTCTTCTCTGCCTTTTTATCGGCTTGCACGTTCCTCCCCATAAGCGAGCATACCTACCCAGCCAACAATTACTTTTCTAGACAAAACTAGGTTCTCAGAGTCTCCACTGTAATGACGCATTTTTATTCTTCTTTTGATAACTTCACTGATGCGTTAACTACATATTGTCGTCGTTGTTACCATCATAAGAATCTTGGAAAGATGCCATATATGTTATTAGTAACAATAACGATTATACATAAAGAGAAAAATACAAATTACACGAATGATACATAACATATGACTCTTATATTTTCAAAATTCCACGAGGTACTACTAAATCTCCATGAACAAAAATGCTGGAATTACAAAATTGAAATCATTAATATTTCAGTCTATTTTTTCGAACAAATTTAAATAATTCGAAGGAAAAATAAGTTAAGATAAATCGTGGCATTGTGAGGGTGAAGCAACACCACACAAATAGCACATCCAATTGGCGTTTGAATGCACACACATCACATATAAGGCCAAAATTCTCATTGCCATCATCATGAGGACATTTTATTATAAATAGAAATATATATCTTGAGATGTCGTTCACTACACATTCTTTTCGGGATTCCACAGCATTTGCACGAGGCATCGATGATGTGGAATGGGATAAACATTGGTCCATACACGATTTTTTATTGGTAAAATAGGGCTGTATTATTGTGGAGCTAACTTGACCCTCGCACTATTTTTCTCTTTCTTTTATTTTTTAAAATAAATACGTGAAAATTCATCAATATATCTGTATGTTATGCCATTCAAGTTTCGTGTGAAATAGAGACTCCTACAACAACCATCTAGATAGTCATTTTTTAACGATCTCAAAATTGTTGAAATCAACCTTGTTTGAATGGAGGCCGTAGGAATCTCTGTTCCGCATGGAACTTGAGTGACATAATATATGGATATAGGGATGAAAATGTACGAAAGTATTTTTCAAATAAAAATAGGGAAAATATACCTATAAAAATAGTGTATTTATAGGTATATTCGCCTATATGTGTACATTTATATTTTTTGTATATTTTATTTTATTTTTTTATTCTTTTATTTTGTATATTTATAACCTATTTTTGTGAGTATAAATATATTTTTATTTTATTTTTAGGGATTTTATCACTTGTGCCCCTCCGAGATATCGCAATATCAGTTATGCCCCTATCTTTTTGGTAATATCAGTTGTGCCCCTCACTTCTTGCTAATTTTTCACTTATGCCCTTCCATCAGATTGACCGTCAAAAAATTAAAACAACCATGGTTTATTCAAACCATGGTGTGGTTAAGAAGGGTATTATGGTCAGAATAAAATCAGAGGAACTGGAGAGGAGGGGTAGAGCATTGGGCTGGAAAGGTTGGGCCGCGAGAAGTGTTGCGGGAGGAAGTGCGGGCTGGGGTGGGGGCGGCGGGGGCCGGGGGAGGTGCTGCGGGAGGAGGTGCGGGCTGGGGTGGGGGCGGCGGGGGCCGGGTGAAGTGGTGCAGGAGGAGGTGTGGGCAGGGGCGGGGGAGGTGCACGGCTACGACGTGGCTAGCAGGCGGGGGTGGGGGGGTGGGGTTGGGTGCCCTGACGAGGAGGAGAAGCGCAAATATGGAGTACACATCCTGGTTCTGTCCCATGTGTTGCAGGTGCAGTGGCTGAAACGGGCAGCCGTAGTCACTCTGGCAGCATCCCTCACGGTGGACAACGTGGTTGACATGCTCCAGCTCGCACGGCAGTGCGACGCTCCTCGCCTGAAGATGCGGTGTATGTGCCTCCTGCTCCGCGAGTTCAAGGCAGTGGAGGAGACGGATGGGTGGTGCTTCGTTCAGGAAAACGACCCGTGGCTTGAGCTTGAGGTGCTCGAGTTCCTACAAGAAGAGGATGAAGAAGGGGGTTGGGTGCGTTCAAGAAAATCCTAAACTTCCGTAAATTATATTGAACTCACTTCAGTGATCATCGTTGTTTAATATGTAGACTTCCTTGTTAAAGATCAGAGTTCCTATTTTATCAATTTCCATTCTAGAAAAAATTTGGTTAGTTAATCACTAATGGGTGCGGGACAAGGCCGGGGAGGGGGGTTGGGTGCGGGACAGGGGACGGGGGTTGGGGGCCGGGGGAGGGGAGTTGGGTGCGTGCAGGCGACGGGGGGTGCGGGATAGAGGCTGGGGGAGGGGGGTTGGGTGCGGGAAGCTCAGAGCAGTGGCGAGCTTGAGGACAGGTGGAGGCACGGGGGTGGCAGGGGGTGCGGGAAGCTCGGGGCAGGGGCAGGGGGCGGAGGGGGAGGAGCTCGGGGCGGGGGGCAGGGGCGGAGGAGGGGGCAAGCTGAGGCGAAGGAAGAGGGCAGGCCGGGGTGGGGGAGGAGTTCCGGGCGGAGAGGGAGGAGGAGGAGGAAGAGGATGTGGAAGAGGAGGAAGAAGAAGAGGATGAAGAAGGGGGTGTCAAATGACCATTTAACCTTTTTTTTAAAAAATAATTCCGCTTATGTCCTCGAAGTTAACGTCCGTTTGCACTGTGGATGGACAGCCACAAACCCGAGGGGCACTAGTGAAAAATTAGTAAGAAGTGAGGGGCACAATTGATATTACCAAAAAGATAGGGGCATAACTGATATTACGATATCTCGGAGGGGCACAAGTGATAAAATCCCTTATTTTTATGATGTTCTTTGGATACTTAAATAAATAGATATGTGTATTTATAGGTATATTTATAGGTATTTTACATATATTTTGTATAGACCTTTTTATTTGAATGTATTTTATTGGATTTTATTTTGGTTTTATATTTTTAATAAAATATATAAAATATATAAAGTATTATAAAAATATAAAATGAATAAAGTATAAAAGAATAGAGTTCCCTTTTTATTTATATACAAGTAATAACATAGGTATTTTGCATATGTTTACACATAGACTTATTTTATTTTATTTTTTTTCTTTTTGGTTTTATTTTAGTTTTAAGATGTACATGTGTTAATAAATAATAATTACAAAATTATGAAAATATGAACTTGTAAAAATAATGAAGGGTGAATAAAATGAATATTTTAATTGGTATAATATACAATGAGGGTAAAAAACCTAACTTTCACGCAGTAACTTCAAAAGATATAAAACCACCATTAAATAGCTTGTGAAAAGTTATATACAATTAGAGGTGATTCTGATATGTTTTGATTTTTTATTTGAAATATATGGGTCTGAGAAGTTGGATTTTTGGCTTTTTATTCTGTGTATACAATGTACACTGTATATTATTTTTGTGCAAACTCAATTTTGTATTTTTGTTTACATTATTATCTACAACTTTCATGTACAAAGTCTCTTCATTTGCTGAACAAATAATCGAGAATAAAATAGATGTCATAAATACATAAATGATGGATAAAAGAATCAGATTTTTATTCTATTTTTGGCCCTTATCTCCCCCTACTTTATTCCTTGTCGACCAACTCAATTCTTGACTTGGTCTCGGGGTTCAGGGTCATAAAATATTTTCAATATTTTATTTATTTTTTTCTTCTCTTTATTCTATAATTTTGACATTAAAAATCATGTTTTATATACAAATAATACAATAAATAATGAATGCTATTATGTACAAATTAATGCTATTTACATACATTAGCTAGGGATTTTAAGGCCAAAATGATAGAACAATAAAATGGAGATTTACATTGGGAGAAAACGGTAGAAGGAGGCAAAAATGCAATGCTTAAAAATTCTGTCTTTTGTCTCTTGTTCACGTTATTATTTTTGTGAGTTTTCATATTTTTTAATTTTTTGGTTATTTTTCTTCTCTCCCCCCCATTTCTCTAGGGGTTACATTGTTCTTGTAGTGATGTAAAGGCAACGCCTCCCAAATGGACAGATACAGATATAGGTATTACTGTATTCTTATCAGTTTTGAATACGAATACGGATGCGGATACAAACATTGACAGATATTAAAACTATCTTACCATATCCTTAAAAAGCTGATACAGATGTAAAACAGATATGATCGCATACAAATAATGTTAGAAATACTCTATAGAATTGACTTAAATATATACAAATTGGATGGAAAACACATGATATAAATTTAATAAATGTGTTTGTATCATAAAAATTATACAAATAGGGTAAAAGAAGGTATAGAATTATGTTATAAATGGTTAAAAATAAATCTATGATTACATTTATATATGGAAACAGATATACGGATACTGATACAGATGTTTGCAGATATTAAAACGATATCTATATCTATATACATTTTAAAACTGATACGGATACAGATGTCAAAATATGTATAAAATAGGTATGGTGACAGATCGGATACAGATATATCCAGAATTGTTTGCATCCCTACTCCCACCCCTTTATATATAGCCTAATTACAAACACGTGGTCTTATTTCCATTAGGACTAACTCAACTACATTTAAGATTAGGAGTCATGTTTCTTTAGGATTCCCAATCCTATTATGACTCCTAATTCCTAACAAGAGTGTTGAGTTGTATTACTTAAATGGGTAAACGGGTCTTTGGATGAGGGACCGTTTACCCACCGCCTTATAAAATGTACTCATCCCCCTCCTTTCTTGTTAACCTAGTGAAGAGAGAACCCTAATCTCTTGAGAATGTGATTAGGGTTCATGTGCGCCCCCGTGATTTTTCCCTCGTTGTAGGGTTTTCCACGTAAATCATGGTGTTATTCCCCGCATTCTCTAATTCTTATTTGCAACATGGTATCAGAGCCTAATTGAGACTCGTCGCTTCTCGTTCCGTGTGCAAACCCTATCCCATCTCTCCTCATCGTTTCTCGTTCATGTCCGTACCCCACCGCCAGCCACCTTCTGCCGATGTCGTCTGTGCGTGGTGCCCTCCAAGGCCTGCCGCCCTTGCAGCCCCTGCCGCCGTGGAGGCACCTATGTGTGGTGCAGCCCTTGCCGTCGTAGAGGCACCAATGCATGGTGTCCTCCAAGCTCTGCCGCCCATGTGCGTGTGCGTGAAGCACCTCTCGCCTCTGTGACACCCCTGACGGGTGTGAAGCCCCAGTGACGCCCTTGTGCGTGGTGTGTGGTGCCGCCCTTGCCGTTGTGAAGCCCTTGTGACGTCGTCCCAATGACCTTGCCGTTGTGAAGCCCCTATGACCACGCCCCTGTGAAGCCTCTGTGACGCACCTGTCGTGTGTGGAGCATGTGACGTGCGTAAAACCCCCTGTCCATGTAAGCGTGAAGCCCCTGTCGTCCCCTGTGCATGTTGTGCATCCTATCTGTGAAGCCCCCTATCCTTGTGAGCATGAAGCACCTATCCGTGAAGCTCCTGCCTGCTGTCTCCTGTCTGTGACGCCTCTTGCACGTGTTGCTCCTAGCGTGGTGTCCAGGAGTGTTGTCCCCAGGAGTGTTGCTCTCAAGCCTTTGGCTTGCGGTGATCTTGGCTTGATGACCTTTGCCCTGTCTACCTCCGGCCTTGGTGGTATCTGTGAGTTCTCTTCCCTTCCTGCTTGTGGTGTGTTGGTGCTTGTCCTAAGATTTCATGGATTCAGAAAATACCGCGGACGTGATAACTATTAAAATGGATAATGTTCCAGCTCATGTCACAACCATGAAGTTAACGAAAACAAACTATCTGATGTGGTCCGCGGCAATGGAGGCTGCCTTAGCTTCACGTGATAGGGGAAGATATATAGATGGTCGAAAAAAATTCTTGCGATCGCTGATAAGTCATATGAACAGTGGCACATTGAGGATAGCCAATGCCAAAATTGGATCATCAGTGATGTATCCTCTGACATTCAACCGTTCATTCTTCGGAAGAAGTCGGTCAAAGACCAATGGCTTACCCTTGAGAGCATGTATGTGCAGATAAGCAAGACATTCGTATGTACCAATTGAGCAGGGATGTTTATACTATGAGACAAGGAGAGATTATTGTTGTTGGATATTATGCTTCGTTAAAGACCAAGTGGGAAGAGATCGATTACTACTGTGATGATACCTAGACTAGCCTACGGATCAAAAAAATATTAGGATGAGACTTGGAAGCAGAGAATTTTTATTTTCCTTGGAGGACTGAATGTTGAGTTTGAGGCAACCAGAAGCCAACTCCAGACAGGTGGGATTGGGTCTGATATTGAAGAGATCTATCATGCTATTAAGTCCGAGGAACAACGACGTACTGTTATGAAAGATGATCAGGTATCTCAGTTTGAAAGATCTGCCTTGTTAATGAAAGGGGGCAAGAGTGGGTATTGGAAGGACAAGAAATGTGGACATCGTAAGAAAATTGGGCACGAGATTGACTACTGCTGGGAACTTCATCCTGAAAAAAGATGAACAAAGGAAAAAAATCACTTGCAATGACTACTGAAGGAAAGATATTGACAGTTGATCAGATCAAGGATCATCATGCATACGTTCAGAAGATATCGGTCTCTGATAACACCAAGGGCGATGCTGATGTCATCAATGCTGCCATGACTGTTGCAACCTACAAAGGTAAAAATATTTTTCATGATGAATGGATTATTGATAGTGGAGCATCTGACTATATGACAGGAAATTCTAAGATGTTTCATGAATATAAACTTGCTTCAACAGATGGATCCTATGTAACTGTGGCTGGCAAAGGAAGTATATCTATCATCGATAAATTTATCCTGAAGAATGCACTCCGTGTTCCCGATTTTCCAATCAGTTTATTATCTATTTATCGCATTGCTAAGGACCTTCACTGCCGTTTAATTTTTGATGAAAATACTTGTGTTCTACAGGACTTGGAGACGGAGAAGCAGATTGGGATTGATTTGGTAGTTGATGGCATGTACCGTCTTCCTGATAGGATCGTATCAGCTTGGGTCTCTACCGCTACTGGTAATAGACATGAAAATGTTGGTGAACTGAAGAAATGGCATGATCGTCTGGGACATCCTGGTTACTCTACTCTTTCTGTTTTATTTTCTAGTCTATGCAGTAAAGTGGACCATGATTTTTTCTCCTGTGAAGTGTGTCAGTTATCAAAACACACTAGAACTATCTATCCTATTTCGAATAGTATAACTACTGCTCCTTTTTAACTGATTCATTCGGATGTTTGGGGTCCATCAAGTGTGACGAGTTTAGGAGGTCACAAATATTTTCTTACATTCATCGATTACTTCTCCCGCTATACCTATGTATATTTAATGAAGAGTCGAAGTGAAGTTCCTAAAATTGTTAGAGATTTTGTTCTCATGATTAAAAACCAGCATGATACCAGAGTCAAAACCTTACGGTCAAATAATGCTAAGGAATATTTGAAATTGTCTCTTCAGACTTTTCTTCGAGAAAAGGGGATTTTGCATGGAACTTCTTGCAGCTATACTCCTCAGCAAAATGGCGTTGCTGAGCGAAAAAACATATATCTTTTAAAAGTCACACGTGCTCTTTTATTTCAACATAATGTCCCCAAGAGTTTTTGAGGGGACACAATGCTTACTGCCAGTTACCTTCTTAACAGACGGCCCTCTATTGCTATTAAAAAGAATGTCCCTTTCTCTATTTTTGCATCCTGAGAAATCACCCTTTGTTCTTGCTCCTTGATGAATACCCATTCATCACTCTTTATTCTTCTATTTTAGCTACAAAAACCTTTGCAAATACATGTAGATATGTGTAAATACCAATAAATACCAAAAGCATGCATTGTGTAAAAACCTATAATTAGCATGTTTTTGTGCACAAAATAAAAGAATAAAGAGCAAAAAGAAAAAAAAGGGAAATATTTAGAATAAATATTGAGCAACCTAACCCAAGGGAGGGCTCAGCATGGGCCTGACCGCATAAAAGCCAAAGTAGAGGGAGATAGGAGCTCACTTGTATATATTTGTAAATACATAAAACTTTATATTTTCCTCACCCAAAAATATACTTGTACATATTGTGTGTATATTCTATTAAAAACAAAATAAAAAGATAAAAATCAAAATTCAAAAATATCACTCCTTCACCATGTGCATATACCACATCTTGTATTTATTTAACCCTATAAATAAATTCATTTATTTTCCAAACTTTTTGTAAATATTCTATATTACCTTTTGTAAATGAAATAAATAAAAAGAAACAAAACAAAAAAATCAAATAAAAATCACAAAATCAAAAATACAAAATTACATTGTATTTATACCATGTATATAAATATATATATTTATTTATTTCACCCTTGTATATAAGTAATAAAAATAAAATAAAAATATTCTTTTATTCTATATTTCATCTTGTAACTAAATAAAATACAAAATGAGCATAAAAACACAAAAAAATAACAAATAAAAAAATCAAAAATAAAAATTCATGTAGTGTACATATACCTATATATAGAGCTAACCTATTTTTATTTCCAAAAATTAATTAAAAATCACCAAAAAATAGAAAAAAATAAAAGAAAAATATTTCATGTTTTAAGTTTTTCCTAATTCGACCTATTTCTACCCTAAAAAAATAAAACAAAAATCGCCTACACGTGGCCGCTCCTGATTGGGCCACGGGGGAATGTTGACCCCGGTCAACTCCCCCGCGCCTCTTTCCTTTTCTGGCCGTCGCGCGCCGCGCCTTCTTCCCCGATTTATCCACGCGCGTCCAGCCTGTCTTCCACTCAACCCCCGCGCCCATATTCTTCGCCGCACATCCCTCTCCCTCGCCGGATCCTCCGCCATCAAATCGAAGCTTTCCTTTGCCGTCAGCCTCCAACCCTAAACGCCCTGTCACTCTTATATATTCACACCTCCGCCGCCCTCGCGCCGCATCTTTGGCCCTTCTCTTCCTTCCCAGTGACCTCCATCGGCAAGGCGAGAGTGACAGCAAGCTTTTGCCCGTGTTGCAGTGAGGTGAGGGAGCGATTCCATCGATCCGGCGTAACCTCGCCGTCCTTGCTCCGCCGCCGCGTCGAGCATCGAGCTTCAGGCCTTGACGCCCTTCGAAGCTACGACCCGGAGATAGCCCATCTCCAGCACAGTCTCCAGCATCCATCAGGTAACCTTAGTTCTTTCCCATTTAGCGTAATTTCCGATTTCCCCCAATTCCGACCTCCGACGCATATCTCCGATTCCGACCACTCCGATCACCCATCTTCCAATCCGACCCGATCAGCACCTTCACAACCTCCTCACGCATCTTCTACGCACCTTCACTCAACCCAGATCGCACAGGATCTGGGAGTCGAGCTCCATCGCCGTCGCCTCGCCGGAGCTCATTCGCCACGCCGCACCGTCCACCTTCACGCCACCTAACCGGGTCGAGGCACTTTGCCCTCGACCCGCGAAGCTTCTTGACTATTTTTCAGGTCCAAAGGAGGTGTCTGAGCCTCCTTCCCAGTTCAGCCAGGAGCTTCGAGCAGCCAGGTCTCGCCGGAGCCCCTCCAGGGTTCGGTTGGACCCTTGGCCATCACCAGCAGCTGCGGGCAGTCACCAGGAATCTTCTCCGACCTTCAGGCGCAGCTGAGGAGGACCGGAGTACACGCAGGAGGCCGGCGAACTTCGCCGGCGTCGAGTTCTTCCTCCACCTTCCAGAGCCGTCCGATGAGGTCCTCGCTCCAGATCTAATCCTGAGCGTCCATCCTTGGAGGAGCAGTAGCCGTTGATCTATCTGAGATCTCATCTGGGCCGTTGAGCAGCGAGAGCCACGTCGCATCTGCACCGTCCGATCACCCGCGTGGACGCATCCCAGCCGTCGGATCAGGCCAGCGTTTCAGAGTTAAAGGCGCGTTTGTTCTCCGCCGTCCGATCATCCACACGTCATCATCTGGGCCGTCGCTATTAATAAAGGGGTAAATATCATAGGCCCCCCTCTGTTTGTTTTATTTCGTTTAAGTCCTGTAATTTTGAATTCTAGTTGTTTATTTTCTGGGTTATTTGCATCAAGGACCTCGCGCTTAATTTTAATTGCACTTATACCCCTGCCAGTAGAGACCCACGTGCTTTAGCACGTGTTTTGTTGGGTTATTTGCATGAAACCCCTTGTAGTTCTGGATGTTATGAATTGAATAAAATGTTTTGTGAAATTGCATTTATACCCCTGTGAGCATTGATTTTGAACATGTGCGAATTATTTTTGGGTAAATTGCATATAAGCCCCTGGACTTTTGATACGAGTTATCAATAGGTCCTTGGAACTTATTTTTCTTACATTTAGGTCCCTGTGTGCCCCAGACACGTGCTTGGCACGTGACTTTTTGGGTAAATTGCATTAGGACCCTAGAACTTTTGGGTATTTGCACTTAGGTCCCTATGCACAGTGCCCTAACTTTATTTTTGAATAAAATATCAAACGAACTCCAAATCCAATGAAATTTTGACACATGGCTCCTGCCATGGTGTAGGAATTTCTATGATTTTTGGGGACATTTTGGATTTCATTTATTATTTTTAAAAATTCAAAAACCCTTATTTTCGCCACTGTTTGACTTTAAAAATACCAAAAAAATATAAAAACTCCACCAAAAATTCTAAAAAATTTAGGTAATGTTGTTTACTGGTTGATTGATTTTCGAGCCAATTTTGGCCACTTTTCATCACTTAAAAACCCTAAAAATTGAAAAACCCCTAAAAACTCATAAAAATTCTAATAAATAAATTAAAAATCCAAAAACAATAATCAGGGTGACCAAATTTTCCTTGTTCTTCATAGATTATAGGAAAATTACCTCCAGGGTTGTTTGAAGCTCTTAAATATTTTATTTTTGAGTCTTAAGCCTTGCTGGACAGTACCCTATTTTTGTCGCATTGTTTGATTTTTAATTAATAATTCACGCATTAGAAAAATCCCAAAAATTCACCAAAAACAGTAAAAAACATTTAAAACCTAAAAACCAATTTTCTGGAATTTTTGCTTCATTTTTGTGTGTTGTATAAATTGTGGAAGTTGCATCCTTTTCCCTTTCCTCTTATTTTCTTATCTTTTAAAAATCTAAAAAAAAATCTAAAAACAAATAAAAAAAAAAGACTCTCTTGGACTCCGACTACATCGTAGGCTTCTTAAGCCAATCTGTGCTCCTTGAGTTCGACCCTGGGAGCTATACCAGGTTAATCCTATAGCAGGATCACTTCTCTGAATTTTATTGATTTATCTTATTTGAGTGGTTCATTTTTCTTGATTGACACGTGCTTAGTGACTGAGGTCGCAACGACCTATTTATTTACACCTTTACCTCTGTCATTTTCTCGGTCATCAGAATGGCGCCGTTGCCGGGGAGCACGGCTTTGTAGTCAGATTTCATTCTTGTATTTTTTGTCTCTCTATATTATAACTGTTTTCTGACACTCTCTCTTTCTATTTTTTGTGCGAGGTACTACGTGGAGCTCTTGAAGTACACTTTTTGAGGACCCGCACGGGAAGAAGAGCGGGAAGAGAGAGAGAGGAGAGGAAAATTTTATTTCAGAGAGAGAGGACATTATTCTTGTTGTAATAATTTAGGACTCAGACTCTGGACATTTGTGGACATTTGTAACATTAGCGGGTCTGTTTCGCCGAGCACCGGTGTGCTCGGGGGACCCATCTGATTTTCGCGGCTTTTATCGTGGTTTTCATAGCTAGCTGCCTTTTCCGGTGTTTACGTGGTTTTCCTCGAGCCCCTAGATTTAGGAATTTATGTTGATTGTGACGTAGATTTTTAAGGCCCAAACACCTAATAGAATATCTGTTCCCATAGAACGTAATTGGACCTTAATAAAATTCATTGAAAAAGTTAGTTTAATTGAATTTGAGACCACGTGCCGTGAGGAGTCACATACAGCGCTGGCAGGACCCGTTGTGGCGGGCACCGAGTGACTCCCAAGATCGGACTCCGGACTCAATTCGATTAGCTAACTATTGTTCTTCACGATCAATAGAAATTGCTTGTCTAAGGCCGGTTTTTCCCGCTGCACCATTTAGGTAGTTTTATTCTGTCTTTAAATTCTGCGCGGATCACTTGCATGTAGAGTGCTGGAGACAAGGTACGCATTTCTTTCTCTGCATGCATCATTGATTTCTTCGCGCATCGGCTTTTTCGTCTTCTCCCTCTGTTTTTGGATTAATAATCATCAGGAGAATCGGAAAAACCGCTAGGCCGCTTGTTTTTATTTTTGAAAAAAATTAAAAAGAAAAACAATAAAAATTGGGACTGGATAACTCTATTGACCCTAAAAGACACTCACAATAAAAATTTGTCTTGGGGAGAGCAACCCCCTCATTGTTTGGTTTGATTGTGCGAGAGAGTGACCCGAACACTAGGTAGAGCCCTCCGGTGCTCATCTCGACTGATTACCGACTCTTCTGTGCGGGACAGTCGGTTGAGAGAGCATCGGGTATCCCAACAGGTCACGTAATCGCTCTGATATCTTGAATGTTCACCAACTAAAATTGACAAGATAAATTGACCGATCTTTCACGGTCTTCACATTGTGTTGCGTTGGTGAACCGGGGGTTTGCTTTGCTATCATATTTTCTCCAGATCCCATCCGCCCAACTCGCCAAGATCAAGATGATGGGCAGACGATCTCTTAGGCAGCCTCTGGCTGCACCGCTTTCAGGCGCGTCTACTCCATCATCTAGGTTGGCCCGTGAGAGTCGAGACCAGCTCTCCGGGCCCGAGTTCGAATCCACCCTGTTCCCCCTCGATCCCCTTTCTTCTGTTCCTGAGAGACATGAGCCCGAGGAGAGACGAATTCATTTGACCGAACCTGAGTTGGGCTCTTCTGATTTTGCAGACATCCCTATGGCTGGAGCCGGTAGTTCAGACGATCGCCAGCCCGAACACTTTGTTTTAGACCAGGGAGCGATCAACTCCACCCTGATCGCATCATTAGAGACGGTTCAGAACCAGTTACGCGATCAGGGGGCATTCATGATAGAGATGAGGAGGGAGTTGGAGAGACTCCGAAGAGAGCGAGAAGAGCCGAGCGAGCCAGAGGACATCCCTGATGCTGATGCAGAGGCAGCAGCCGCAGCAGCAGCAGCCGCAGCAGCGGCAGCCGCCGCCGCAGCAAGACCGATGCGGGAGCTTCACAACCCCAGATCTACACTGATGCACCAGTGGGTAGTGATTCCTGCTATCGTGGGGGATTTCAAGTTCCCTCCGAACACCCTGCAGATGCTTCCTCATTTTCACGGACTCGCCACTGAGGAACCACACCTCCATCTCCAGGAGTTTCTGATGATCTGCAGCACTGTCCACGACCGTCGTGTGGACCAAGATACGATTCGAATGATGGCCTTCCCTTTTTCACTGGCAGATAGAGCAGCCGCGTGGCTGAAACATCTAGGGAAGTTTGTGTACACCTGGGATCAGCTCCGCACCGAGTACTTGAACAAGTACTATCCACTCGGGCGGACGAATGCAGCAAGGGCCCTGATCAACAACTTCTCCATGCTCCCTAACGAGCAATTTCACGAGGCATGGGAGAGGTTCAGAGAGCTTCTGGATAGATGCCCACACCATGATATCTCGAAGCCGAACCTAGTTCAGAGCTTCTTCAGTGGGCTAACACCAGAGCTTCAGGGTCTGGTGAATGCTTCTTGCGGCGGGTCCTACTTTGCCAAGGACCACAACCAAGTCTGGGCCATCTATGAGGAGATGTCCGAGAACTACATGGTGATGTCCCAGACTCGGTTGTACACACAGAGATCTCAACAGCCGCCAGGGCCCGTGCAGTATCAGCGGATAGCACGGGTTGATGCAGGTCCATCCAGTTCGTCCACAGTTGCAGCCGCACAGGCAGAGTCGGCCGCTGCGGACATGGGGATTATTAGCGAGAAGTTGGACCGCATGGAAATCATCGAGAAGAAGCAGTGCCAGGGCATAACTCAGATGGAGGAAATGGCACAGACTCTGAGCGACATGAAGACCCAGCTCTTGTGTCTCCAGGAGGCACAGACGGCTCCTCAGCCCCGTCTTCTGTCGCGAGGCGATTCCGGTGGCAGCCGCAGCTCGTCCCAGCGCTCCAGCTCCTTGCAGCAGCCTAGACAAGTTCACCTTGTACAGGCGGAGCCGTACCAGCAGCAGCAGCCCTCTTACCAGGCACCACCATCTCCAGACTTACAGATGGTGGTATATCAGCCGGATCAGCCTCTGGATGTACTCCCACCCGCCCCATACGATGCAGAGCCGTTGATGGATGTCAACGGAATTTGGTATGACCGTCCTCAACCTGGAATCCGACGAGACCATCCCGGATTCAGGTGGGGGAATGGGGGTAACCAGCCCCAGCAGCAGCCAGCCGGTCAGGGAGGGCAGTACTCCGCCCAGAGAGATCACCAGCAGCACCCAGCATCCCAGCCATCATCATTCGTATCTCGTCCCTATCAGCAGCAGGGACAGAATTGGAGACGTGAGCAGCAGGCTCACCCGCAGCAGCATCCATCCTCTTACCCCTCTCAGCCACAGCAGCACCATGTCCAGCAGCCTCATTACCAGAGAGGCAACCCGTCGGGCTCCCATGAGAGCCCCGCCATGGATGATATAGCCCGCCTCTTCACAGAGCAGCAGGCTACATTTAGACGGGAGATGGACGAGTTCCGCCAGGAGATGCGGGACCTGATGAGAGGGAAGGCCGCCATCCCTGCACAGATCGAGCCTAATCCGAATAACTTGAAGAGGAAATCTGAGCAGGTAGTTCACACTGAGCCTACCACTTCTAGTGACTCATTTGATGTTATCTCGTCGGATTTATTTGATGCTGATTTTGTCACACTTAGGAGCGGTAGAAGACCAGCAGGAGGCGCCTCATCTGAGCGACCACACGAGGATTCATCTAGAGCGCCAGATGAGGAAGAGGAGAGCGGTACTGAAGCCGCACATCCTGATGAGGGTGGTACTGATGCCACCCGAGATGCTGATTTACCCGGCGGTACTGAGGCCGCCATCTCACCACATCGAGGAGGTGGTACTGATGCCACCAGCAGAGCCGAGCCAGCCAGAGGTGGTACTGAGGCCACCAATATTCATTTTGATAGACATGTTGTTTTTCCTCGAATAAATGTATCTCGGAACTCTGATTTGAATAAAGGAAAAGGTTTAGTTTACTCTGATCCCACTGTTGTGAATGATGTTATTGAGGATCCAGTCATTGAATCATCTAGACCTATTCCTAGTCCTTCATCTGAGAAGGACCCTGTGATCCCCTTTCCTAGAGCCCTTGAGTTGGGGAAGGGGAAGAAAAAAGAAAAGGACCCAAAAAAGAGAGAGCAGGAGGAGTTCAGCCAGAGCATGATAGATCGATTTCACATTCAGCTGACCCTCAAGGAGGCTTTGAAGCACATCCCTCTTCTTCAGCGGTCCTTGAGAGACAGGACCACAGTCAGGAGGACGAAGAGGAACAAGACCGCAGAAATTCATGTGCTAACAAAAGCCACGTGTTACGCGATCCAGAACCATCTGCCGACTAAGAGGCCAGATTTAGGGGCCCCGTATGTCAGATGTCAGATTAGTGAGCAGAGGTTCGACCGCACTCTATTAGATAGCGGATCGTCTATCAACCTTCTTCCGGCAGCCCTTCTCGACCACTTAGAGTTGGGCACTCTTGTACAGAGCAGGACATACCTTCAGTTTGCTGATCGGTCTGTCAAGAGGCCAAAGGGGTTGTTGCGAGACGTTGTCGTCACGATTCAGGGTTTGCAATTCCCCGTGGACTTCGTAGTGCTGGACATGGAGACCCCTGACTCGTTGACCGATTCCCCCATCATCCTCGGTCGCCCATTCTTGGCCACAGCCAAGGCGGTGACTGATCATGATAGCGGGAAGGTGTACTTTCGCGTCCAGGGCGAGAGTATACAAATAGAGACGGTTAAGGACCACAGAGCCAGATCCAGATCCCGCTCACATGGCAGTACAGATTCAGAGCAGCTGACAGACCCAGAGCCAGACATCCACCAGGACTGTGATTTTGTGATCACAGATGATGAGGCAGCTTGGGCAGATCCTGTAGCACGGACCATCCTCTCATATTCAGATTCGGCTGATGCAGAGATGATAGCAGAGGATAGTCTAGAGAGCACAGCCCTGGTTCAGGATACTATTGAGTCAGCAGAGTCGGATCTTGATCGCGACACGATTTCCAGTGATGGTGGTACTGAGGCCACCCTGCTCTATGGTGGTGCTGATGCCACCTTGTTCTCCGGTGGTACTGATGCCACCGAGTCTGATATAGATCCCTCGGATTCAGCATCTGATTGGGCAGATTGTAGTGATCAGATGCCAGATCTGGATCCACCTGAGCCTACAGATGAGGAGGAGGTAGAGGCAGAACAGATCAGAGACAATGTAGAGGACCCGCTTTCTCCAGATCCAGTTTGTGAGAGTTCATTATCATTTTCCCAGGCAAATTTGGCAGAATTATCCGCATACACACATCTTCTTCAGAAGCCAGATTTGCCAGCACCCAGCTGTCCAGAGCTAAAGCCGCTCCCTACTTCGTTGAAGTACCGATTCCTTGCGGGAGAGTCTGAGATGTACCCAGTCATCATCTCTGCAGATCTGACTGGAGAACAAGAATCCCGTCTGATGGAGGTTCTTGAAAGGAACCGCAAGGCAATTGGATGGAGCGTAGCAGATCTCCATGGGATTAGTCCCTCATTGTGTTCTCACCATATCTATCTCGAGGAAGGGGCAAAGCCGTCGCGTGAGTTCCAGCGGCGACTGAACCCCAACCTACGAGAGGTTGTCATGAAGGAGATATCAAAATGGTGGAGTGCAGATTTTATTTATCCCATTTCCGACTCCAAGTGGGTGAGCCCCTTGCATGTGGTGCCCAAGAAGACGGGCATCACGACTGTGATCAGTGAGTCGGGAGAGGAGATCGCTACACGAGTACCCACCTCTTGGCGGGTCTGCGTTGACTACAGGAGACTCAACCAGGCCACCAAGAAGGACCATTTCCCCCTGCCCTTTATAGATCAGATCATTGAGAGACTGGCAGGGAAGAGCCATTATTGCTTCCTAGATGGGTACTCGGGCTACAATCAAGTGGCCATCGCTCCTGAGGATCAGGAGAAGACCACCTTTACCTGTCCCTTCGGTACTTACGCCTTTCGACGCATGCCATTCGGGCTATGTAACGCCCCTGCGACTTTTCAGAGATGCATGCTGTCAATCTTTTCGGACATGGTAGGGGAGTGTTTGGAGGTCTTCATGGACGACTTCTCGGTTTATGGCGACGGTTTCGATTCCTGTCTTGATTGCCTAGACCGAGTACTCCAGCGATGCATTGCTACCCGCTTAGTTCTATCTTGGGAGAAGAGTCACTTCATGGTGACTCAAGGGACGGTGCTTGGCCACATCATCTCCAACAGAGGCATGGAGGTTGATCCGGCCAAGGTCGATGTCATTAGGAAACTCACACCGCCGTCCAATCTGAAGCAGTTACGGTCATTTCTGAGGCACAAGTCACTCTGGGCAGTTACAGACATATTGATGGATCCAAATGGCATAGGAGACCAGAGGAGGGCAGAGTTAGCCGCCTTGGAAGAGCTTAGAGATACTGCTTTCTCAAACAGCCTACAATATAAGGAGAAAGTCAAGGAGTGGCATGATTCTCATATCAGCCACAAGCATTTTGAGATTGGACAGAAAGTATGGCTGTTTGATGCAAGGCTTAGATTATTTCCAGGGAAGCTACAGAGCAAATGGAAAGGACCCTATTTGGTCAGAAAGGTACACGATAACGGTAGCATTGATATATCTGAGTTATCTTCTGAGAGTACCTTCCGAGTGAACGGCCAGCGGCTCAAACCATTTCTAGATCATGAGCCGCGGGATGTTATTATTGCTGCTATTCATTTTGCGTGAGATGTGGTCTCTTGACTCACATCTTTTACATCTCACGCCTGATTTTCACTGTTCCTCCGCCTGTATAGATCCAGTTGTCCATATCATTCTATTCTTTAGTCCCACATCCCATTTCTCATCTTATGATTATGCTATACTTAGGGTGTACTTTACCCTAAGTATAGGGGGGATGTCGGACCTGCGAGTATTCTTTTCATTCTTTCTGCTCTTGTTTTTGCTGCCTATACTTAGGGATATTTTACCCTAAGTATAGGGGGAGCAGATTCTGTATATTCTTCACTCGGATTTCCCTTCATGTACAGCTTTCTATACTTAGGATTAGTTAATCCTAAGTATAGGGGGAAACCACCGAGTTCCTCTCATTCTATTCATTCATTCGTTCCTGTACTTAGTCATTCCTTTTCACTTCCCTTTTACTAAGCACGAGTTATGTCTTCTTCATCGCTCTTGATCACTCTGAGGACATCGTTCGAGCTAAGTATAGGGGGGGTGTGTATATATTTCATATATACTTTAGCCATAACTCGTACTTTGTGTGAGTGTGTTAATAAATAAAATGGCTAAAATTCACAAAAAATTAAAAATTTTTCATGAGCATAAACCTCTTTTATTCGTGCACATACATAGCTAATGTATAAAGTATTTTTGTAAAAATGATTTCAAAAATCTTTTGTGTAAAGCTTGTGTAAATATTTTTGTATCAAAATTATGTATATAGTACAAAATTTTTCCAAAATGTTTTGAAAATCAAAAGTTTGCAAAAATCTTGTGTAAATGTGTGTAAATATCTTTTTGCAAAACTTGCACTTCATGCATCATTCATTCATGATTTCAAAACATTTGTCAAAAAATTTTTGCATGATTGTAAAATATTTGTAAATAGCATCTTGTGTACATATATGTATATAATTTTTCCTGGATAAGAGTTGACATTTAAACTGAGCCTGGAATTAAATTGAGAAATGGAGCTTGAAAAAGATCTTAATTCACTTAACTTCAAGAGGAACCTTGTAGGATTTAGGTTTAAGGCTTTTCAGGTCCGTAAGGACTTAATTCTTTGAGTCCACTAGGCTATGAGCATATGTCATCTTGATGAGCCTAAGTAGAGCACTTAACAACACACGCATGACTCTCAGAGACAATGGCTTCACTTGCACCTGCACTTTACACATGGCTCTCCATGGATGAGGTGGTGAGGAGGCAGTTTCCTTTGGCTTGGGGTAGCATATGAGGGTAGTACTTCTAGGCGGAACCTCTCTTCTTCTTATAGTGAAGGAAGTGCACCTCAACTTGGTCTGGTGGTGTTGAAAGCTAAAGACAGAAGCTGTGGGTTGCAATAAAGCTTCAAAAGAGGGATAGTCTACTGGCTCAAGGGGAAATTTCTTATATATGCTGCACCATGTAGATATGTTGTACAGAAGTTGTTGAAAAAAAAAAAAAAATTGCAAAAATGCAAAAAGAACTCCAAAAAAGTGGTGGGTCGGATTGAAAATTTAATAACCCCACCGGAGTGAAAAGCAAAAGCTTATGGTATCATGTTACATCTCATGAAGCTTGCAGCGGGAGACTTAGCTACACTGGCTAGGCTTCCAAAACTCTATACTTCTACCCCCTCTCCTTGAGCCGGTTGCACTTGAACTTAGAAGGGAATACCCCGCTTCTCGAGGAAAGAGTTGCTAGACCGAGGCATTAGAGTTACCAGGTTGAGGGAGGTTGTTTCTTTGTCACTTCTGAGGTGGGGAGCCACATATCACTTACACTGCATGGAAAGATTCATGGTCATTAGAGTTTGTGTATGTAGACTTGTTCTGAGCTGGTTTATTGAGGAGTCTTGCCTATAGATTGGTGGAACTTGGAGGCTGTTGAGTTTTAAGCTTAAGTCCAAACAAGGTTCCGACACATTAATAATCCAAAGATCTGATCGAGCTCCATATTTCAATTTAATGAAGGCAAATTTAATAAGTCAACCTTGATCCATGTACATCCTCTTTTTCTTTTTCTTTTTCTTTCTCTTTCACTTCTTCTTCAAATAAGTGTTTGCTAAGGGACTAGCAAAGTTAAGCATAGGGGGGTGATGAATACCCATTCATCACTCTTTATTCTTCTATTTTAGCTACAAAAACCTTTGCAAATACATGTAGATATGTGTAAATACCAATAAATACCAAAAGCATGCATTGTGTAAAAACCTATAATTAGCATGTTTTTGTGCACAAAATAAAAGAATAAAGAGCAAAAAGAAAAAAAAGGGAAATATTTAGAATAAATATTGAGCAACCTAACCCAAGGGAGGGCTCAGCATGGGCCTGACCGCATAAAAGCCAAAGTAGAGGGAGATAGGAGCTCACTTGTATATATTTGTAAATACATAAAACTTTATATTTTCCTCACCCAAAAATATACTTGTACATATTGTGTGTATATTCTATTAAAAACAAAATAAAAAGATAAAAATCAAAATTCAAAAATATCACTCCTTCACCATGTGCATATACCACATCTTGTATTTATTTAACCCTATAAATAAATTCATTTATTTTCCAAACTTTTTGTAAATATTCTATATTACCTTTTGTAAATGAAATAAATAAAAAGAAACAAAACAAAAAAATCAAATAAAAATCACAAAATCAAAAATACAAAATTACATTGTATTTATACCATGTATATAAATATATATATTTATTTATTTCACCCTTGTATATAAGTAATAAAAATAAAATAAAAATATTCTTTTATTCTATATTTCATCTTGTAACTAAATAAAATACAAAATGAGCATAAAAACACAAAAAAATAACAAATAAAAAAATCAAAAATAAAAATTCATGTAGTGTACATATACCTATATATAGAGCTAACCTATTTTTATTTCCAAAAATTAATTAAAAATCACCAAAAAATAGAAAAAAATAAAAGAAAAATATTTCATGTTTTAAGTTTTTCCTAATTCGACCTATTTCTACCCTAAAAAAATAAAACAAAAATCGCCTACACGTGGCCGCTCCTGATTGGGCCACGGGGGAATGTTGACCCCGGTCAACTCCCCCGCGCCTCTTTCCTTTTCTGGCCGTCGCGCGCCGCGCCTTCTTCCCCGATTTATCCACGCGCGTCCAGCCTGTCTTCCACTCAACCCCCGCGCCCATATTCTTCGCCGCACATCCCTCTCCCTCGCCGGATCCTCCGCCATCAAATCGAAGCTTTCCTTTGCCGTCAGCCTCCAACCCTAAACGCCCTGTCACTCTTATATATTCACACCTCCGCCGCCCTCGCGCCGCATCTTTGGCCCTTCTCTTCCTTCCCAGTGACCTCCATCGGCAAGGCGAGAGTGACAGCAAGCTTTTGCCCGTGTTGCAGTGAGGTGAGGGAGCGATTCCATCGATCCGGCGTAACCTCGCCGTCCTTGCTCCGCCGCCGCGTCGAGCATCGAGCTTCAGGCCTTGACGCCCTTCGAAGCTACGACCCGGAGATAGCCCATCTCCAGCACAGTCTCCAGCATCCATCAGGTAACCTTAGTTCTTTCCCATTTAGCGTAATTTCCGATTTCCCCCAATTCCGACCTCCGACGCATATCTCCGATTCCGACCACTCCGATCACCCATCTTCCAATCCGACCCGATCAGCACCTTCACAACCTCCTCACGCATCTTCTACGCACCTTCACTCAACCCAGATCGCACAGGATCTGGGAGTCGAGCTCCATCGCCGTCGCCTCGCCGGAGCTCATTCGCCACGCCGCACCGTCCACCTTCACGCCACCTAACCGGGTCGAGGCACTTTGCCCTCGACCCGCGAAGCTTCTTGACTATTTTTCAGGTCCAAAGGAGGTGTCTGAGCCTCCTTCCCAGTTCAGCCAGGAGCTTCGAGCAGCCAGGTCTCGCCGGAGCCCCTCCAGGGTTCGGTTGGACCCTTGGCCATCACCAGCAGCTGCGGGCAGTCACCAGGAATCTTCTCCGACCTTCAGGCGCAGCTGAGGAGGACCGGAGTACACGCAGGAGGCCGGCGAACTTCGCCGGCGTCGAGTTCTTCCTCCACCTTCCAGAGCCGTCCGATGAGGTCCTCGCTCCAGATCTAATCCTGAGCGTCCATCCTTGGAGGAGCAGTAGCCGTTGATCTATCTGAGATCTCATCTGGGCCGTTGAGCAGCGAGAGCCACGTCGCATCTGCACCGTCCGATCACCCGCGTGGACGCATCCCAGCCGTCGGATCAGGCCAGCGTTTCAGAGTTAAAGGCGCGTTTGTTCTCCGCCGTCCGATCATCCACACGTCATCATCTGGGCCGTCGCTATTAATAAAGGGGTAAATATCATAGGCCCCCCTCTGTTTGTTTTATTTCGTTTAAGTCCTGTAATTTTGAATTCTAGTTGTTTATTTTCTGGGTTATTTGCATCAAGGACCTCGCGCTTAATTTTAATTGCACTTATACCCCTGCCAGTAGAGACCCACGTGCTTTAGCACGTGTTTTGTTGGGTTATTTGCATGAAACCCCTTGTAGTTCTGGATGTTATGAATTGAATAAAATGTTTTGTGAAATTGCATTTATACCCCTGTGAGCATTGATTTTGAACATGTGCGAATTATTTTTGGGTAAATTGCATATAAGCCCCTGGACTTTTGATACGAGTTATCAATAGGTCCTTGGAACTTATTTTTCTTACATTTAGGTCCCTGTGTGCCCCAGACACGTGCTTGGCACGTGACTTTTTGGGTAAATTGCATTAGGACCCTAGAACTTTTGGGTATTTGCACTTAGGTCCCTGTGCACAGTGCCCTAACTTTATTTTTGAATAAAATATCAAACGAACTCCAAATCCAATGAAATTTTGACACATGGCTCCTGCCATGGTGTAGGAATTTCTATGATTTTTGGGGACATTTTGGATTTCATTTATTATTTTTAAAAATTCAAAAACCCTTATTTTCGCCACTGTTTGACTTTAAAAATACCAAAAAAATATAAAAACTCCACCAAAAATTCTAAAAAATTTAGGTAATGTTGTTTACTGGTTGATTGATTTTCGAGCCAATTTTGGCCACTTTTCATCACTTAAAAACCCTAAAAATTGAAAAACCCCTAAAAACTCATAAAAATTCTAATAAATAAATTAAAAATCCAAAAACAATAATCAGGGTGACCAAATTTTCCTTGTTCTTCATAGATTATAGGAAAATTACCTCCAGGGTTGTTTGAAGCTCTTAAATATTTTATTTTTGAGTCTTAAGCCTTGCTGGACAGTACCCTATTTTTGTCGCATTGTTTGATTTTTAATTAATAATTCACGCATTAGAAAAATCCCAAAAATTCACCAAAAACAGTAAAAAACATTTAAAACCTAAAAACCAATTTTCTGGAATTTTTGCTTCATTTTTGTGTGTTGTATAAATTGTGGAAGTTGCATCCTTTTCCCTTTCCTCTTATTTTCTTATCTTTTAAAAATCTAAAAAAAAATCTAAAAACAAATAAAAAAAAAAGACTCTCTTGGACTCCGACTACATCGTAGGCTTCTTAAGCCAATCTGTGCTCCTTGAGTTCGACCCTGGGAGCTATACCAGGTTAATCCTATAGCAGGATCACTTCTCTGAATTTTATTGATTTATCTTATTTGAGTGGTTCATTTTTCTTGATTGACACGTGCTTAGTGACTGAGGTCGCAACGACCTATTTATTTACACCTTTACCTCTGTCATTTTCTCGGTCATCACTCCTCGTGTGTTTGGTTGTGTGTGTTTTGTTCACAATTCTAGTCCTGGCAGATGGAAGTTGGATCCTCAAGCCATCAAGTGCATTTTTTATGGCTATTCTTCTAGATAGAAAGGGTATAAATGTTATGATTCGTTATCGAGAAAGTTATATGTGAGTAAAAATGTCACTTTTCATGAATGTGAATCTTACTATGTGAAGTCTCCTTCTCAAGGGGAGTCCACAGATAATATCACCGACACTTATTTTTGGATGAACTTTTGAATCCATATGATGATCATGGAGATAAAATTATCGTGGGTACAACAGTGACAATGACAGGGTTATGGATGATCTGAATGAACAAGAAGAGATATTAGATGCTACGAGAGATTGTTGGGATAATCTACTACTAAATCAACATCCCAATCACTCCCCGGATGATCCAAGTTCCGACGACTCTGTAAGTAGTTCCTCTTCTCCTGATATCCTAATGTTATGCTTAATGACATGGACGAGGATGATGGAAATCTGAATGATAACCGTCCCATTGCTATGCGCAAGGCATCCAGATCAATTAGGCCTTCTACTCGGTATCCCCTGGAAGATTTTATCTCCTACTCGAAGGTGAGTTTGAGTTATAAAAGCTTTCTTACTCTTCTTGATTCTCTTGATCTTTCAAGGAATGTGGCCAAAGTAAAAGGTGATCCAAGGTGGGTGTGTGCGATGGACGATGAAATGGCGGCTCTAAAAAGGAACGACACTTAGGATGTTGTGGACATTCCAAAAGGTGCTCATCTGGTTGGTTCTAAATGGGTCTATATAATTAAGTATAATTCTGCTAGAAAAGTGGACAAATTCAAAGCACAGTTAGTTGCAAGAGGGTATAGTCTGAAGTATGGGATAGACTATCTTGAGACGTTTGCTCCTGTGGCCAAAATGAATACGGTCCGTATTATTATCTGCCTGGATGTATAGTTCTCTTGGAAGATGTATCAGCTAGATGTCAATAATGCATTCTTAAATGGAAATCTAAAAGAAGAAGTCTACATGAAAATGCCCCTGGATACGGGGAACTGAGCAAGTGATGTAGATTGAAGAAATTGTTGTACGGTCTTAGGCAGTCACCTAGAGCTTGGTTCGAGCAACAGAGGATTGTAATGATCACAAATGGCTATCACCAGGCTAATGGAGACCATACCCTCTTCATTAAAAAAGGGGACGAAAAAATTTCTGTTCTTTTGATATATGTAGATGATATGATTCTGACCGGTATAGATGATGCAGAAATATTCCGCCTAAAACAGGTTCTTGCTACAGAGTTTGAACTTAAGGATCTGGGTAGGCTACAATACTTCCTTGGTATTAAGATGGTAAATTCCCATGGTGGCATGTGTTTGAATCAACGAAACTATGCGCTCAATTCACTCCAGGACTTTGGTCTGCTCGGATGCAAGCCGGTCACTACTCCTATAGACGCTAACCATAAACCCAGCAAAGCAGATGGCGAACCTCTCAATGAAGCTTTAATAGGAAGGTATCAGAAACTTGTTGGAAAATTAATTTACCTCACTCTCACAAAACCTGACATTACCTACGCTGTAAATGTGGTAAGCCAATTCATGCATGCACCCACAATAGTTCATATGAATGCGGTTGGCAGAATTTTATGCTACGTCAAGAATTCCCCAGGTAAATGCCTTATGTTTAGAAAACAAGATACTGTGAGCATTGAAGGTTACACTGATGCGGATTGGGCTGGATCTGTAGATGATAGACGGTCAACATCAGGGTATGCTATTTATCTGTGTGGTAACCTAGTCATATGGAGAAGCAAGAAACAAAATGTTGTCTCCATATCTAGTGCTGAAGCCGAATAGAGGGCCCTTGCAAATGGAGTCACTAAGGTCGTATGGTTGAAACTTCTCTTAGCAGAGTTGGGTGTTGAACCTATCATGCCATTGAAGATGTTCTGTGATAATAAAATTGCCATAAACTTAGCAAATAATCCTGTTATGCATAACAGAACGAAGCATGTGGAAATAGACAAACATTTTATCCGTGAGAAGATTGACGATGGTCAGTTGTGTCTTCCCTACTTGAAATCTTGTGTCAGATTGCGGATCTCTTCACAAAGGGGCTGCCTACGACGATCTTTGAGCAGAATGTAGGCAAGTTGGGTATGGTCGATATGTATGCCCAACTTGAGGGGGGGTGTTGAGTTATATTACTTAAATGGGTAAACAGGTCTTTGGATGAGGGACCATTTACCCACCGCCTTATAAAATGTACTCATCCCCCCTCCTTTCTTGTTAACCTAGTGAAGAGAGAACCCTAATCTCTTAAGAAGGTGATTATGGTTCATGTGCGCCCCTGTGGTTTTTCCCTCGTTGTAGGGTTTTCCACATAAATCCTGGTGTTATTCCTCGCATTCTCTAATTCTTGTTTGCAACAAAGAGAAAGTAGATATTTTAATTATCTTCTAGTAATTGATTGTGCAATGCAAGCCAACCAAGACAGATATATGTATCATGTGGGTTTCTATCTTCTACAATAATATTCCAAATTCCAGCAATTACCCTTTCTTAGAGGAAAAAAACAAATTGTGAAACTCAAACCATTGAAAGAGGACATGATGCATGCAACTTCCACGTTAATCACCTCTCAACCACTCATATGCCTTGAGAAACCAACTTGCATATTTTCTCGAGGCAGAGGATTTGATGACTGTTCATTGCAAGAGAAATCAATTATTGATGAAGATGATGACCATACAACTTCCCTTGAGCTATTTTTCCATTGAAGATTTAAAATCGATCGAAATTCGTCATTTGTATAAGGGAAATACCGGAATGCCCAGACATTTGAAAACTTGGATATCTAGCGACAAAATGCAGCCAACCAACCACTTAGTAGTCAGAAAATACAAAATTTGATGAGTTTGGTGACCTTGGTCAGCAAACAATGAAATGGAGACGTTAGATCATCAAGTTAATTAGGAGTTTGGTAGTTGGTTCCTCCTCACCAACAAAAGCAAAGGCTGCTTCTATTGCTGCTCCTCATCCTTTTCTTTATTTTTTAATAAAGTAAGAATTGACCGAAGAGATTTTAATAATGTTAGGTCTGAATGGGACGTGAGTTTGGTTGAATGATATCCAATTTTAATGAGAGTATAAATAGGCAGGAAGCATCACGTTCTATGGCATTATGTCGTGCTTGATTCATGCAAATATTTATCTTTATCATTTTTCAATCGTTGATGGTTTGAATATTTCCTCAGAACTAATATGAAAAAAAAAATCTGAGCTTCGACAGCGAGGTACCATTTCTGATATCATTGTGCTTGCTCTTGCCTCCACGCTGAGAAGCATTGCGAGTCCTCTTCCAAATCCTCACGATTTCCAAACTATATATCTTTTGTTAAGGAAACTCACAAAGTGTGAGAGTGTCGTTATAAGTGGTGAAAATTACTATTTGACAGCTTGAACTTAAGTGTGTTAGGTGCTTGTCAACAGGTCCAACTGGGAATCGTCATATTTAGTTTTCCTTGATCACGATTTATGGACCTATATCTAGGATATTACGAATGATATTGGAGTGAGTTCCTTCTTACGATGGGAATGACTATCCAAGATGTGAAGGAAACCCTAAAAAGAGAAAAATAGAAAGAAATGACTACCGGAAACATTCATACGTCACTGTCAGTTAGGAATAACATTTTGGGTGATTATAAATTTGTATCCAACAGGTTATCACGAGTCAATTTTATGCATTAATGATCCAAAGATCTAAGCTCAGACCTTTGGAGTCATCTGATCACAATTGGGTGGTTCGGATCATTTTCCCGCACTCCCAAATTTTTTATTTTTATATTTTTGAATGCCTCTTCCCCCAACGTGTGAACAGAAGCCAATGGCTACAAACTGATAATTTATCTGACGAGGTTCTGTTTCTGCCACGGCAAATATAATATAAAAAAATGACCACCACTAAAACTAGAGTACCCTCTGGCTTTCAAACAAGATACCCCTAAAGAAGCGAGGGGTCCTCACAATTTGTCCCAACACATGCACTTCTCCTTACATAAGCTAAGGCCTTCTTAACAAAAGATCATATGGGTCTTCTCACTTTAATCCTGATTTTTCCTCTTCATGGAAGAAATTATTATCCATTCTTATTACACATCAGTTCATGTAAAAATGAATCCCTTAGTCGATTATTGTCAATCCCTCGTTCACACTAACTATTCTGCAATAATTACCGCCTATTTCACATTTTTTAAAAATAACAGACAAACAAAAGAAAGGGATAAATCTCATTATCCCACCACCACAAATGAACACGCACAAAGAATAAACTTCGTTATTCTGTATTCTATCTTCTTATTCCACCTTCCTTATTTTCCAAACGAAAGTAACCAAAGTAAATAAATATGTAGAGCATCTCCAGTGTAAAAGAGAGATAAGATCTCTTTATATTTGATTAAAAGAACTTTATCTTGAAACAAACGTCTCTTTGGTTGCCATCATACCCTGAGATAACATGACATACCCCCGCTCTATCTCCGTAATCTTGGATAGTTGGATTGGAATTAATTGTATAGAATGTACACTTTCTTTGTTATAATATTTTTTTAACTATGTTCAACTAAAAAATTAACATAAAAATATATTGTAATCGTTAAAAAAGTTAATATAAGAGATTTTTATAACCATAATCATGAGTAATTTCTCAATTATATTCATAGCCCTGCATAGTTGTGAATTATACGAGAAATCCTAGATAGTCCCTCCGTCTTACACCGATAACCGTCCGTTAAGGAGACAATTAACTCAATCGTATCATGGGTTAATCTAACCCATGATCTATCCAACAGATATTAAAATTTTACAAAAAATATAAAACACTAAAGCCCGCCACCCCCTCAACCCTTCTCCTCTTCGGAAGTCCTCCAAGCACACTGTGTACTCCCCTTCTCCCTCTGCTGCCTCCACTATTTTCATCTCCAAGATTGAAGCTTTCGATGCAGGCATCGACCCTCGACCGCCTTCCATTACTGACATCGCCATGACTTCCATGAACACTGCATCGAGCGCATCCTGGCTGTCCATGTCCACGACGTCGCCTTGGAAGATGACCATCCTCTACAAGACAAGGTTTAGCATCATGATGCGATCGAGCCCTCGGCGCCAGGCGAAAGCGGCAGCGCTCTCATGATGCCGAAGAAGGGCTCTTTGGCAGGAGGGTCAGGGCTTGGGTGGCTGGCTCTCTGCCCGGCCTTGGTTGGTGATGGGGTGGGTGTATTGTGTGCCCAGGAGGAGGTGGGGTGGGGGAGGGGAGGCCAGGCTGGCGACGGTAGGCGAGGCGCCGCTCTGGAGGGCTCTCTGCCCGGGCTTGGTTGGTGTTCGGGGGGGGGGGGGGTTGGGGGGACGTCGACCTGGGCTACCCAAGGAGCCGACGGTGGGGGCAGCTGCCCAGGGAGCCGGGGGTTGGGGGGTGTTGTATACCCAGGAGGAGGTGGGGAGGAGGAGGGTAGGCCAGGCTGGCGAGGGTGGGTGAGGCGCCGCTAAGGAGGGCTCTCTGCCCGGGTTTGGTTGGTGTTCGCGGGGGGAGGGGGGGTTGTTGGCTGGACTGGAAGGTGGGTGACCGGCTCTCTGGCCGGGCTTGATTGGTGTTGGGGGGGGGGGTGCGCTGCTGGCTGCACTATAAGGTGGGTGGCTGGGGAACATCGACCTGGGCTGCCCAGGGAGCTGAGGGTGGTGGGTGGGGGCAGCTGCCTAGGGAGCCGGGGGTGGGGGCATCTTGTTGGACATGCGAGCCCACGAGGAGCCATTATGCAATAAATATTATTGCATATATCATTCCTTGATCTGAAATGAAGAATAAATAATTTACATAATAGGTCCCTTAGTACAACTAGGGTTATGTACCATGGCCATCTTAATGATCATACAGCTGTTGATTCAATTATTGAATCATAGAGGCTGGTGCTTGGATGAATATCTAAAGGGTTAGATTGAGGACTCATCAAGTACCGTCAAATGATTATTAAGAGATGATCTCCATCATGAGTAGGAGATGGCAATCCATTCTCACATAGGCTGATATCTGACCGACCTCTTGATGCAGGTCCTCTGCATAGGAATAGAGATTCAGAGGTGGTGATTAGTTAGGTCAAAAAGTTGACTTAACGAGATCGAGATAACCAAAGTCCTATATCGTATGATGTCATGATATAGGCACGCATCCTCTGACCGGAGACAGATGTGTTACTATATGTCTGAGTATGTACATTTGGCAGACCAATAGATTGATGACCTAACCAAGGTCTATACATCGACGCGCTGGTGTGCATATAAGGGCATATAAGTAATACGAACTCTCAAAGGGATCGTACAGGTTCATTACTGAACCGGAAGACATGAGCTCACTCATGAGATATTGGGAAGAATCAAATTCCGTGCGCACGGTCGTCTTGCTTTGGAAGCTTGACTGAATTTGTAGGTTTGATATATACTTTTGGAAAGTATATGATCCAGACCTAGGTATGATATATGCTTTTGGAAATTATATGATCGATACCAACTCCCAATGATCAAATGAGAAACTCACTGGTAAAATCCTGAAGTAGACAATATAACATCGATCTAATACTTCGGATTTATTTTGAGTCTTCCAATATGCAGGATAAACTGGTATTGGGAATACCTGAAGGTGATGTGATCATAAACGATTGTATAACCATGACGCTTCCATTCCTAGGGAGTGATGAGACGAGTCTGGATTTTAGTGACTCCTCTCAGTAGAGAAGTAATCTGATCTTGGTCCAAATGTTGGACATTGATCTGAATGTGATTCAGATGCAATAGAAGATTATATTTGCGGTCTTGATTTAATCAAGCATCTATGGGAGGTCCGAGATCTAGATTTGAGATGTGATCTCAAAATCCCAGTCATATACGTGGAACAATACAATCACCCTGTCCTTATCTCCAAATATCCGCGGAGAAAGCGCATTATCCTTGAAAGAGTTCATGGATAATTTCGTTGTTGATATGTGTATCCGAGCATCGAGAAAATTGATAATTAAATGTGATTTAATTATCATGGATAATATGAATTTGATTCATATTATAAGGAGATATATCTAAGATAATTAAATGTGATTTAATTATCAAAGATATGAATAATATGAATGTGATTCATGTTATTTGGGCACATGAGAAAAGAGATCCAAGATGATTAAATGTGATTTAATTATCATGCATATGAATATGGATAGCACTATCCGTATTAATCATATATATTATAAATGTGATTTATAATATATTAGAGAGAGCATATTGTGTTTTATATTTGTTGATTAATTGTTAATGCGAATGAGATTTACATTGAACGATTAATTGAAAATATAATTACATTTAGTTTTAGGTTGTGAATGAGATTCACATTTTTTTCAATGGCTTGAATGATATTTTCCAAAAGATAATTTGGAATTATTTTTTGTGAAAAATATTTTGACAAGAGTTATAGGAGATATCATGAGATAATGAGATCTCATGATATATCAATGAGATTGACCAAGTCCCCTCTAATAAGAGAGGATGGCTACAACTCCTCTAGAGGAGTAGAGTAGCCGTCCCCCCTTTTTTAGGAGAGTACCATGGTCTTCTCATTATCCTATCTCTAGTCAAAAGTGATTTAATTTGAGATTAATTATATTGATTTATCAATGGTAACTAATTTGAATTAAATCACTTGTTGTTGTGTTTTACCAACAACAATCCTAGCCATTGAAACGGACACAATCAATCTCATCCGTTGATTGTGTATTGTCCATGGATTGGGATCCATGGACTCCCAAAACCCTATATAAGAAGAGGCACCCCTTGCTCTTCTAAGACACTCGACATCAATGAATGCTCTCTCTCTCTCTCTCTCTCTTTCTCTCTACACGCCCATTCTCTCTATCTCTCATGTGGCCGTCCACTATGGATGCCCTAGAGAGATCCTCCATCGTCGCAACGTCGTCGTTATGCTGCCCGATCGTTTGCTCGTGGATCTCCGTCTACTTCGGTGTGCCTTGCTCGTGAAGAAGACTTCGTATCTCATTTGTCGAGATCAGGAGATCTGTGGCTTGGATCATCAACATGGATTGCGAGAAGCACACGTCTCTTCCACGCGCTCGCAAGCGTCTCCTCCGTCGGATCGGACTTGAGACAGGAGGTCTCTTTGTTTAGAGACTCGATCGCAACCACGCTTCAAGAGGTAATCCTATTACTTGTTTATGGTTTAGACGAAACAATCCGAGAAGTGTTCTTGGATCATGTGGTTTCGTCACATAGAAATTTTTAATTTCCGCTGCATCGAGCACTAGTGCGACTAGTCGCTCCCGATCGCATTCGATGCGATCATCACGCTTCCGTGATGCGCTTGAGGATTTTCCTGTATCCTTCAAGTGGTATCAGAGCCAGGTTGTTGAAGGTTTTGGATTAGATCCATGAACCTACAAAGATTTGGGCTCGTTTGGGTTCATGAAGATGTTAGCATTTCAATTTTCGTAGCCCTATCTTGTGATAAAATTCCGGCCCTATTTAAAATATTTAAAGTCAAAGTTTTAAATTGGATAATGTTCCTCATTAATTAGGAAATAGTAGGATTTGAGTTTGCGTAATTTGGATTCTGTTTGCTCAAGATATGATCGTTTTATTGACCATATGTCCATTGTTTCATGGATGTTGATTAGAGACGTAATTAAGATGTTAAATTACGACTTTAAAACAGCCGGAAATACATGTTTCTCACATGCTTTCATTTTTAAATTAAGTTTATCAATCTCTGAAAATTGATTTTGCTTAATTTGGATTTAAAATGAATGAGATATGCTATTTTTAGTTAGTGAGGGTCACTGCTGGAAATTGCATCATTGTCATGAACCTTGTGATTGTCATTCAAATAAATTAATGAAAATTAATTGTTAATTTCTGAAATGATTATTGATAAATATTTGTGAAATATTTAAAGATGATAATTATTTCCTTGAATGACATTGCATTAACCAAATTGATAAGATAGTTGATCTTGATCACAATTGGTTAATATGAAATTTTCAACAAAACAATTGTTTTTCATGAAAACTCTATAGTTTATCCTACAATAGTTGTAGGATAACTTTTACATGCAAAACCTTATTCCTTGAATAAGATTGGAGATTTGTTTAGCAAATCTCCTTATAATATTATCAAAATGGTTTTGATAAATATTATATGGTATAATTTCGGTTGAAAGACCGATGATCATCTCAAGTACAAAGTGATTGACTCAACATTGATTTTTCTCGAGGCGGATATGGTGTCTAGTCGGGGATCGTTAGGGTAGCGGGTCGCACCGGTTGCGGTCCATCCCACTCCCGCCATTACTCGCCATGACAGCAAGTAGAGAACGAATGATGTCTGAGAGATCATGATGTATATTCTAATTATTAAATTCGAAATAATATGTATTTGAGATAATACCATTTTTTAAGTAACAATTAAAAAAATATTTGTTGGATATTAATTGGAACATTAATTTAATATGATTAGATTAATTGGAATCCAATTAAAATTAAAACACTCTATTATGAATATAGTTGTTATTTCCCTTGGAAGAATTAATCATAATGAATATGATTCATAATGATTAATTAGAATTTGAATATGATATGGAAGATCACATAAGTGACATCCATGGTCTCTTGTCAAGGCAAAGGGTTCCGTCGTCAGATATTGTATGTAGGAGATGCATGTCCGAGTGACAACTCTTGCATACAATCCATTTGGATCGGGCTCTTCGCTTCTCGAAAGAGTAAGGCCGTATACGTAGTGACCCCAATATCATGTCCTCATATTAATGGGGTGATATTGGATTGCGTATAGCGAGTATTAAGCATGTTTACGGTTGGTTCAATTAATGACATGTCAACATCACCTTAGGGGTGGTGGGCCCTGGGTGTTAAAGACCGAATTGAGAGATGCAAGTTGGACTTGCAAGGCGGAATGTGTTCCCGCTTCTTTTTATCCGAGTTGCATGTTCTCATATTATTGGGATGTGACAAAGATAAGGAAGGAGATCCCAGATCTTGCTTGAGATATAATGGTAAGTATATCTCTTACATTGAAAGTGATTAAGGGAATGAACTTTCAGTGTTGACAAGCAGGACAACTTTATATAAAAATTCCTAAATCAAAGTAAAATATGTATATATAATATATATACCCTTATGCAAATTTCTTATTCAGATAATCCTTTATTAAACCCACTCAATGTTATACTCAATAATAACCAGTAGAATATCATGGATTGGACTCATGATCCAGATATTGTATTTGCAGTTGGACACATAATGTATGTGGTTGCAATGTGCAAGTTTCCTCATAATAATGAGGATTGACAATTAAAATAGACAATAGATCTACAACTTTAGGGTTCGTATGTCTCTATAGTCTTGATCTTTCATCGAGTGTACTTTGGAAGTGACATATCGATGATGATCATAGTTGTCAAATTAATCCTTATAAAATCAAAGAAGATATTATGGCATACATATGTGCTCTTGACATTTATCATGAATGACATGGTTCACTGCATCATGCAGAATGGTAGTTCTATAAGAGATGATGTATTCAAAATGTTTGAATACTTACCTGAACCAATTTTTTTAAGAGTCTAGATGGATTGTAGACATGATGAGTGTCATCGTTCTACTGTCTATACTCTAGTCATTCATGAAGCTTCATAATAATCATATTGTATGAATTTAATGAAACATGTATAAATGTTGAAATGCTCTTACATTGATTTATTTTGAATTCAACATAAGAAATTCTTTATCTTGAACAATGGTTGTTTGTAGATAAAGAGAGCACAGTGGAAGCGTGGGTCGGACCCGTGTGAGAATGGATAAGAGTTGACCGTACTTCTATGACTTCCATATGGCATCCTAAGAGTTGGATGAATGCCAATACTGCAATAAGTTGGTATGTTGATAGTATGACTATCGAGTATGTCTAGAATCCTTAAAGAAGGACTCGGATAGAGCATCAAAATAATCTACATAAATCATTGATATTGACTTGCTTATTGAATAAGTTAAAGTCTAATAATTGTATCTCATTCTTCTAATGACACTTGCAATTATTGCATATGTTTTAGAAGACTAAAAAATTTGATCTTAAGGTTTGTAGTTATCCACATGGATATTGATGCAATTGTTGCAACAATCTCTGTTGCATTGATAGACTTCTGAATTTCAGTGGGAGAGCCTTAGTCTTAGAGAATGTCTCTATGACTTAGATATTAGAATGCACTCATCGTTTGTTTCTAAATGTTGGAAATAAACATGAATTCTGAGATACAATTATCATAAAAGGTTATGATGGATATATTTCAGATAGTAATCTAACATCTACTGGACTCCACAAAATTAGAAAATTAATGAATGGTTCATTAGGATCTCTAAAACTGAAAATTAAACCTTTAAAAGATCAATAGGAGGATGAAGATCATTTGACAATGATCTGGCATCAAGTTTTGGACATATGTTTGTTGATGAGATCAATGAACTAGTAAGATATGAAACTTTAGAATGTCTAAAATTTCAAATCTTACATACTTATGAATATTGTATTTAAAGTAAAATGTCCAATACACCCTTCTTTATAGAAAGGTGTAAGATGTCAAGGTATTCAAGATCTTATACATATTGATGTATGTGGATCATCTATATCATAATGGATATGTGATATCTATTGATGAGTATGTATGATATGAGATTTCTTCTCTTCACTTAAGATACCTTTGAAATGTTTAAAGATTTCACAATTTTGGTTTAGAACCAAAGTTTGAAGGAAGATAGAATGAATTTGATCTAACTTAGGTAGCAAGTACCTGTTAGATGAATTCAAATAATACCTTATGGAGATATGAATTTCATTCCTATCTAAATCCTCCTAATGCACCTAAACTCAATAGAGTTGTAGGAAGATACAATTGATCATGTGTGACATTATTTAATCAATGATTAATATTAACATAATTACCTCTTAGTTTCCAAGGTATATATATAGTAGAGACTACAATACATATCCTCATAAGGTTCCATGCTGGTAAACTGGAATCTAGCACCAGAGAGTGCTACTTCATTAGGAAAATAAAGGATGGTATTGGATACCTACTTTATAACCCTGAGATTCTTAAAAGATCTCGTCTCTGAGAATGTGATTCTTAGAGTATGGCTCTCTTGAGAATCAAGATGAAAATGAAGTAAACGAACTCATTTAATCTTGAGATGATAATGAGGCTCCATATGGAAAGTAAAAAGATAGTTAAAGATGAAACACTAATACCTCTTCAAATGAGTTTGAGGATGTATTCCATGTGTCAGTTAAGTCTGACAATGATCGGATTTCAAGTGATGAAGCTCCTGAGGATCATGACATGGAGAGATGGATTTTAGCAATAAAGGTCTAAAGTAGACTTCATATACATGTGTTGTATATGCACTCTCGAAGATCCACGTATAAGGGTTAGACTTATGAAGGTGTAAATGGATCTTCAAGAGAAAGGGAACCTGATGAGAACGTAGAGACCTTCAAAGCACGACTCGTAGCCATGAGCTACACACCGAAAGAGAAGGCATTGCTTGCGATGAGACTTGCTCTTCAGTAACCTTGCTTATACCCATCAGAATATTGCTAACTGTAGCTACACAACTTGGCTTTGACATCTTCGAGATGAAAGTCAAGATTGCATTCCTCTATGAATGCCTCTCTGAGGATATTCACATGAAGTAGCCCCAGGACTTCATGGTTGAGGAAAGCAAAGTGTGCAAGCTGAACAACTCCATCTATGGACTCAAATAAGCTTCTTGTAGTTGGAACATAAGATTTGATGAAATTATAATTGTTATGATTTCAAATAGAATCTTGATGAACCATGTGAAGCTTAGTGGGAGTACCAATGTGTTCATCGTGCTGAATATAGATTAATATCCTAATCAGTTGGAATGATATAATGATGATAATAAGTGTTTTATGATCTGGCTATTCCATACCTTGAGATATGATCTCAAGGATATCTCTTAAATCTTAGTTCTGAAGATGTTCAGAAGCAAAGAAAAGAGGGTATTGGAACTGTCACATTAGTAGTACACCTTGGACATGTTCCATTTTCTGGAAAATTCCAAGAAAGGCTTCCTTCCCTTAAGGTATGATACTGACCTATCTGAAGGGACAACACCTCAAAGAGTTGAGGAAGTGAATGCTAGAACTGCTTGCACTTGTGCATCAGTTACGAGAAGCTGAGTGTATGCAAGATGTGTACAAAAGCCAGATATCTGCCATGCAGTGGGAGTAGTAAAATGTTTCTAATCCTACTATGGAGAGAAAACACTTGACTGCAGTAATAACAAAATCTTCATAGATGACAAGATTTTTGAGATAGTGATCTCAAAGTCTTATCTTCAAAAACTTAAGACTTTATAGATAGAGATCTAAAAGGTCTTAACTGTAGATGCCTTAGGAGATAGAGATCTCCAGGAATAAGGGTATTCTGATAAGGATTATCGAAATACTGGTTATAATAATTATTAAGCAATAGTGTCAAGGACACTATAACTGCTGTATCAAGATTGAGTATTGGTTGCATAAGAAGCAACATTCGCATTAGATGCGAGCACTGTTACGGGGGATATGCAAGTGCCATAAAAAGACTTGGCATAGTCTCTCGAGAACAGAGTGACTGATCAGCTTACCTAGCTATTTTCTAAATAGCCTATGATTGTCACATGAGTGCGGGTTTAAATGATTAGCCCATTAATGGCTCTTTGGGCTAGTGAGAGATTGTTGGACATGCGAGCCCACGGTGAGCCATTATGCAATAAATGTTATTGCACATATCATTCCCTGATCTGAAATGAAGAATAAATAATTTGCATAACAGGTCCCTTAGTACAATTAGGGTTATGTACCATGACCATCTTAATGATCATACAGCTGTTGATTCAATTATTGAATCATAGTGGCTGGTGCTTGGATGAATATCTAAAGAGTTAGATTGAGGACTCATCAAGTACCGTCAAATGATTATTAAGAGATGATCTCCAGCCTGAGTAGGAGATGGCAATCCTTTCTCACATAGGCTGATATCTGACTGACCTCTTGATGCAGGTCCTCTGCATAGGAATAGAGATTCAGAGGTGTTGGATTAGTTAGGTCAAAGAGTTGACTTAACGAGATCGAGATAACCAAAGTCCTATATCTTATGCTGTCATGATATAGGCACGCATCCTCTAATCGGAGACAGATATGTTACTATATGTCTGAGTATGTACATTTGACAGACCTATAGGTTGATGACCTAACCAAGGTCTATACACCGGCGCGCTGGTGTGTATATAAGGGCATATGAGTAATACGATCTCTCAAAGGGATCATACAGGTTCATTACTGAACTGGAAGACATGAGCTCACCCATGAGATATTGGGAAGAATCAAATTCCGTGCGCACGGTCATCTCTCTTTGAAAGCTTGACTGAATTTGTAGGTTTGATATATACTTTTGGAAATTATATGATCAGGATCTAGGTATGATATATGCTTTTGGAAAGTATATGATCGATACCAACTCCCAATGATCAAATGAGAAACTCATTGGTAAAACCCTGAAGTAGACAGTATAAAGTTGATCTAATACTTCGGGTTTATTCTGAGTCTTCCAGTATGCAGGATGTACTGGTATTGGGAATATCTAAGGGTGATGTGATCATAAACGATTGTATAACAGTGATGCTTCCATTCATAGGGAGTAATGAAACAGGTCTAGATTTAGTGACTCCTCTCAGTAGAGAAGTAATCTGATCTTGGTCCAAATGTTGGACATTGATCTGAATGTGATTCAGACGCAATGAGAAGATTAGATTTGCGGTCTTGATTTAATCAAGCATCTATGGGAGGCCTGAGATCTGGATTTGAGATGTGATCTCAATATCCAAATCACTATACGTGGAACAACACAATCGCCATGTCCTTTTCTCCAAGTATCCGCGGAGAAAGCACATTATCCTTGAAAGAGTTCATGGATAATTTCATTGTTGATATGTGTATCCGAGCATCGAGAAAATTGATAATTACATGTGATTTAATTATCATGGATAATATGAGTTTGATTCATATTATAAGGAGCGATATCTAAGATAATTAAATGTGATTTAATTATCAAAGATATGAATAATGTGAATGTGATTCATGTTATTTGGGCACATGAAAAAAGAGATCCAAGATGATAAAATATGATTTAATTATCATGGATATGAATATAGATAGCACTATCCGTATTAATCATATATATTATAAATGTAATTTATAATATATTAGAGAGAGAGAGAGCATATTGTGTTTTATATTTGTTGATTAATTGTTAATGTGCACGGATTTACATTGAACGATTAATTGAAAATATAATTACATTAGTTTTGGGTTGTGAATGAGATTCACATTTTTTTCAATGGCTTGATTGGTATTTTCCAAAAGGTAATTTGGAATTATTTTTTGTGAACATTATTTTGACAAGAGTTATAGGAGATATTATGAGATAATGAGATCTCATGATATATCAATGAGATTGACCAAGTCCCCTCTAATAAGAGAGGACGGCTACAACTCCTCTAGAGGAGTAGAGTAGCCGTCCCCCCTTTTTAGGAGAGGACCATGGTCTTCTCATTATCCTATCTCTAGTCAAAAGTGATTTAATTTGAGATTAATTATATTGATTTATCAATAGTAACTAATTTGAATTAGATCACTTGTTGTTGTGTTTTACCAACAATAATTCTATCCGTTGAAAGGGACACAATCAATCTCATCTGTTGATTGTGTGTTGTCCATGGATTGGGATCCATAGACTCCCAAAACCCTATATAAGAAGAGGCACCCCTTGCTCTTCTAAGACACTCGACATCAATGAATGATCTCTCTCTCTCTCTTTCTCTCTACACACCCATTCTCTCTATCTCTCATGTGGCCGTCCACTATGGATGACCTAGAGAGATCCTCCATCGCCACAGTGTCGTCGTCATGCTGTCCGATCGTTTGCTCGTGGATCTCCGTCTACTTCAGTGTGCCTTGCTCGTGAAGAAGTCGTCGTATCTCGTTTGTCGAGATCAGGAGATCTGTGGCTTGGATCATCAACATGGATTGCGAGACGCACGCGTCTCATCCACGCGCTCGTAAGCGTCTCCTCCGTCGAATCGGTCTTGAGACAGGTGGTCTCTTTGTTTAGAGACTCGATCGCAACCACGCTTTAAGAGGTAATCCTATTACTTGTTTGTGGTTTAGACGAAACGATCCGAGAAGTGTTCTTGGATCATGTGGTTTCATCACATAGAAATTTTTTAATTTTCGCTGCATCGAGCAACTAGTGCGACTAGTCACTCCCGATCACATTCGATGCGATCATTACGCTTCCATGATGCGCTTGAGGATTTTCCCGTATCCTTCACAGCTGCCCAAGAGGAGGTGGGCGGGGGAGGGTAGGCCAGGCTGGCGATGGTGGTCGAGGCACCGCTCGGAGGGCTCTCTGCCCGGGTTTGGTTGGTGTTCACGGAAGGGGGGGGGTGCGTTGCTGGCTGGACTGGAAGGTGGGTGACCGGGGAACGTTGATCTGGGCTACCCAGCGAGGGCTGGATGAGGAAGGAGAGATGGAGAGGGAAGGATTCCTTAAGAACCTGATGGCAAAATGTCCATATGATTATTTTCTTAGATTTTTTATACTAATGGCATGCTTTATAAATGTCATGTGGTTTTTGGGGTAAAATTGGTAATATGTAATTTTTTTCGTGACAGTTAACGAACAAAATAGATGACAACTAACACAGGGTTATGCAATGTAAGAGTTAAGCATTTTTTGGGGTTCTAGATGTAATTCACGATTATACGGAGTTATGAATGTAATTACGAAATTACTCAGGGTTATGGGTGTAAAAATCCCTTAATATAATACATAATCAATGTCGTATCACATTTATCATTCCAATCCTCCCAACCATCCAAACAACTAGCATTCATATGAGGATACCCCAATCCAATACAGTAACAAACATGCCCAAAGATTTTTTGTAATAAGATAGTCAGGTCATTGTTTAATCGTCTTTTGTATCTACACTTGTAGTATTTTTATTCTTTCCTATTCTCAAACCTACATAATAAGAATTAAGGAAAATATTCCTTATTACTGCTTAATTATTAATTATGTCAGAGAAACAAATCATTTGTAATATTTTCTTATTATCTAAGCTGATATATGACTCAAATTAGATCTATTTGAAAGTAAAGAATCCATGCGACCAAAGACTTGATTTCAAAATAAAGTGATTTTGCAAAAGTTGCATTAATTATGTGATACCCCATACAAATATAACTCCATTGCGCAGGCAGAGGATTAAATCACAACTTAACCAAGATTGCTTAGCTGTCCAAAGACAACTATTTGGTGTACCTAATTTTTATATCTAAAAACAACATACCACATAATAATTTCATTTAAAGTAACGCACACATATGGCATAGATGAAAAGTAGTTACGTTAACTAATTATTATATTAATTAGGTTATCGAATATATGCCATAAGGGTATATTACAATACAAAAATAAAGGAAATGTACTTTTACGCCCATACATAGTTTCATTATTACACGTATAACCCTTCCTAACAGCAAATTACACACAGAACCCCAAATTATGCTTAATTACGGAAATACATCGATTTTTCATAAAGGAGCTGAATGAAATCAAAATTTCATGTTTGATTTTGAATTAGAAACGTTAAAAATGATCAACCGACGTCAACTATAACCCCTGAACTTCCAAGTTAATGGGCGGATTCGATTCCCGCTACCCACTCAATATCTTTTATATATTATAAACCTATCATTGATTTGGATATACATCCTTATTTTTTCCCTAAAGAAATTATCATGTAATCCTTTTTTTCGAATAAAAAAGAAGAATATAAAAGAAGAAAACAAGAATGAAAATAGTCCATTGTCTAATGGATAGGACAAAGATCATCTAAACCATTAGTATATGTTACATGGCATACTCATGTGTTAACTTCTATTTATTCTTACAGTCAAGTTTGACATTTCCTGTCAAATAATGACAATTTTGACCTTAAATAGTATTTCTATTTCAATATCAAAGGGAGAGGAACGCATTGTTCTAGTTGGTGAAGACAATGGTGGAAAAGGGCTTAAGTTGGGGGGGAAGGAGGCGGAGGGCGGGGGCGGTGGAGGAAGGGGCTCAGCTCGAAGGTGGAGCTCACTGGGAAATTGTAATAGGAGCCCATCGGATAATGAATAGAACCCTCTCTCATTTTTGCAAAAATCAGCTCGTGTGAAGTTTTAAAAAACTTCCAAGTTTTTAGCTTTTTTTATTTTCTAGGTTCAAGTTGTAATATCTTACAAAATACTGAGCTCGTCTACTAGTACTCCATCATTTGAAATTTTAGTTTGCAAAAATACTATACTATAATATTTAAAAAAATAAAAACCAAAATCACCCCACTTTTAATAGACTAATAATAGACTAATTATAGCTATTTCATTTCCTTTCAAAAAAATCTTAAAAAAGATAGTGTTTAACTCATATATATACATTGAGTCTCTAAAAATCTCTTGAAAATTTATTGTCCTTTCTATAAAAAACCCAAAAATATTACAAAACTCTTATATTTTTTATAAAAAATCTACAAATGCCAAAATTAAAACAAGCCCATTTTTTGCATTTTAAATCTTCATATATGTAAAAATACCCTAGGGTATTTCTAGGGTCATTTCCTATTTTATTCCCTATTTCCTATCTCCCATTTATTTAAGTAAGTAATTTCCTTTCCCTTTCAAATTTCAAAAATACATTAAAAACATAAATGCACAAAGGTACCTTCAAAAATACCCTTTCAAAATAAAAATCCAAAAATATTTTCCCCTTATTTTCCTTATAATTATCTATATTTCATTTTATTTAAATTCCCTAAAAAACTAAAAACCACAAAAAACTTTTATATTAAATGCTTTTCTCAAAAATTAAATAAAAGGAAAAAAGGTAAAAAAAGGAATATAAAATATAATTAAAAATAAAATTAAAAGTAAAAAACTCATAAAAAATACGGAAAACCCAAAAAACCCAAAAAATACAACTTAGGAGACCTGTTTTGCATCCAAACCCCTATTAGTTAAGTCACTCTTTTAAATCTTGTCCCCGAGTTAGACTAAGGCCCTGTTTGGTAGGAGAATACGTCCTGAAATAAGGGGCCAATTATCCTCTCGACACGGTTCCAGTGATACGACTATTCCCCGTTATTCCATCTTATTTCACTCTTATTACTATCTTTATCACACCTTACCTACCTTTATTTCACCTTATTCTCCTTATTCCTATCCTCCAACCGAACAAAGAATAGACCCTTATTCTCCTTATTCCTCATCCTTATTCCTGCTTATTCCCGAACCGAACGGGGGCTTGCGCCCAAGTAAATCCACATTTATTACCATTCCTATATCTTTTGTTTTGATATAGAAAGTTCCTATGCTACACCGACCGATAAGAACATGATCTTATCAAGCTGAGGATTTTCAGGTATTACCTACCTATATAAGAGGCCATGGGTTAACTTCATTGTATCCCTCCCAAATCAAGAAAATCCTCCAACTTTAGCCCTACAAATAGCAAATAAAAAACCTAGGTACCTTTCTAAAATCGTTCCACAGTTTGTGGCACTTTTACATACACCACCCCGCAAAACGTTTTTCAAAACTTTCAGCAGAACCAACGGAAAAGCAAACCGAACATAAATGTCAGCCGGACAGATACGACAGTCGAGGACAAAAGCGGGCACGAGTTCAATACCAAGCAGAGGATTGGATGGTTACTAGAGTTCGACAAGTGCTCACGAGGGGCTTTCTCTTGCACACCCTCTCCCCCCTCGCCTTTAAAATGGCTCCCCTCCCCTCTCAAACCTCACAAGAGCAGGAGGAGGAGACGAGGAAGAGAACCCAAGTTTTTTTGGTTGCTTCTACTTTCCTTTCTCACTTCAAGAAAGGTATACAGGAGAAGTAAAGGAGAGGACAAGATAAGAGAGAGAAAAGAGGAAGGGAAGAAAGCCCATCTGCTTTCTCTTACCACGTTGCAAGGGAAAGAAGGGAGAGGAAGAAATGGGTCATCCTCCAAACCAGATGTTGTTGTTGTTGTTGTTGGGGGTGATGCTGCTTGGAACTGGTGTGTTTTGCTCTGTGACATATGATCACAAGGCCATTGTGATCAATGGGCAGAGGAGGATCCTAATCTCCGGCTCCATCCACTATCCCAGAAGCACCCCTGAGGTGATTCCACCTCCTTAGATTTATAATGCAGCTTTTCTAACAGTTCGCCTTTCTTTCTTGTATTTTCCATTTCTGGGTTTTGGATGCTTCATCATCTAAGTTCCGCACGACATCATGTCCTGATCGACGCGTGTGGAAATTGGTATTTTCACGATCCGTTTTCCTTGAGCAGTTTGGCACTTTGAGCTGTTACGTTACGTTGTACATAGAGTTTTGGCTCCACCTTTTTGTAAACGACGTGAATAAAGAACTATATTTAAGTAAGATGAGATAGTTATCAAATAACTTGCAATTTGTGTGCTTTGCAGTTTCCTCATATTTATCTTAAGGTTTTACCTTATTTGCTGTTGACAGTGAAAGCGATAAAAATGGCGAATGCCATGTTCTTTCTTTTATTGAAAGATATAGTATGTACATGATAAAAACGTTTTCTTTTGGTTTTATTTTTCTGAAGTTGTTGTTTAAATGTTTTAAACTGCGGTGAAAACTTGGCAGATGTGGCCTGACCTTATTCAGAAGGCTAAGGATGGAGGAGTGGAAGTCATACAGACATATGTTTTCTGGAATGGCCACGAGCCTTCTCCTGGGAATGTGTGATTTGAATTTGGTTTCTTCATGGATGGAATCTTTCGAAGATATCATGTTCTTAAGATATGCCCAATTTTGTGATCTTATGCAGTACTATTTTGGGGGGAGGTATGATCTTGTTCAGTTTGTAAAGTTGATTAAGCAAGCTGGTCTTTATGCCCATCTCAGGATTGGACCTTATGTCTGTGCAGAATGGAACTTTGGGTAAGAACTTCAACTGCCAATTTACGAAAAATTATTGAACATGAGGATCCTTCGTGATGTCTAATAATAGTATGAATGTGACAGGGGATTCCCTGTTTGGCTCAAGTATGTTCCGGGCATTAAATTCAGAACTGACAATGGACCTTTCAAGGTTCCAAATCTTTCTTGACTTCTCCCTCCATACTAGTATTTTCATAAGTTCAAAAATGGTATTTTCTTTGTTCTATTTATGAAAATTTTGTTCTTCTCCTCGGATACGTTTGATATTGCTAACTAAAACCATCCATGGATTACAACTATGCTCCAATGCATTCCATTATCTAGATTCTCTTATTAGTTATCAGGCTTTATAGCTAAAAACAGAAACATTCTCCAACTCTTTTCGCTTATAGTTGATTCGTTTTGAGACAGGAAGCGATGCAAAAGTTCACAGAGAAGATCGTGTCAATGATGAAAGCAGAGGGACTGTACGAGTCTCAAGGAGGTCCCATCATACTCTCGCAGGTTTCCCTCCTTTAACATCCATAACAAAATCTGTAAATCCATAGTCTTCATATGTTTGTGTGCTTAAATCTTAATATCTATATGTAATTCATCGTAGGAAAGCTATTTCATCGAATTATAACTGACATGGCTAACATTCTCTTCATTTACCTCAACTTTCCAGATTGAAAATGAATATGGACCAATCGAGTACTATGAAGGCGCTCCCGCACAATCTTATGCTAATTGGGCTGCCAAAATGGCCGTTGGCCTCCAAACCGGGGTCCCCTGGGTCATGTGCAAGCAAGATGATGCTCCCGATCCAGTTGTATGCTTCTTGCTTCATAACTTCATCTCGGCTATATTATTTTTATTTATTCAAGTTAAATCTAATTAAAATTTTCTCACAGAATCAAATTTCTAGAATATATGAGGTTGATTGCCATTTTTAAAAGTTTCTGCCAACCACCTACTTCTCATTTGAGGCTTAGCATCCAATTTGTCTGGGATTTTTTCTGTATTTTCTATTGGAAATCTTCATGGGATCCATGTATTAACGTACTAATTTTGTTTGAGATTGGGAATTGGTCAACAATACCGAATAGAAGAGGAGGTATTATTCTGATATATTGCATATCTTTGTATGAACAGATTAATACCTGCAATGGCTTCTACTGTGACTGGTTCACTCCAAACAAACCTTACAAACCAACCATGTGGACTGAAAATTGGACAGGATGGTACATACTTAAGCAACCACAGTTTAAATAGTCAATTTCAAAATTAAGGTTGTGTTTAGTTTAAAGTAATGTACGCCAACGTTACGATTGCAGGTTTACTGCTTTCGGAGGTCCTGTACCGCACAGACCAGTCGAAGACTTGGCATTCTCCGTTGCCAAATTTATCCAGAAAGGTGGCTCTTTTGTTAACTATTATATGGTGAGTCAAGCATATCTCGATTTGAATAATTCAGTTGCTAACTGTTTCAAAAAAACGAACATCGTGAATGATATAGAATTTTCTTTGGATTTCAGTACCATGGAGGGACGAACTTTGGGCGGACAGCTGGTGGGCCTTTTATTGCAACTAGCTATGATTATGATGCTCCTATTGATGAATATGGCAAGTACATCTTTTGCTAATTATTCTAACTCAAGCATCCTTTGTTTACATGTTCATATTTGGACATAGGGATCTTTGCTAGTTTCCATGATCTCGTTGTGGAAGAACTAAATCACACATTTCAAAATTGTGGAGTCAAAGGAAACATAGATAGTCCTTAAGTGATGAAAAGTCCACTCAATGAAAGCTAGTATGCAATAGGTAGTTGTAATGATTAAATCTAAAGCGAAGTAACTGATTCTATCTGACGTAACCGATTCTCTTTTACAATTCCATTTTATAGCCGCGCTGAAATTCAATGATAATGACTAACTAAACAACTTCTATGCTTTTAAAGTCCATGCCTCCTTGTAAGCCAGACAAGTTGGTCGTTGGTTGCGATTACGTAGGCACGTTAGCGTTTACCATCACATGACAGTTTTATATTTACATACAGGGTTAATGAGGGAGCCTAAATGGGGCCACCTCAGGGACCTACACAAGGCTATCAAGATGTGCGAGCCGTCTTTGATTGCTGGAGATCCCACTGTCACATCACTTGGCGGTCTCCAAGAGGTTCATCGAATATTTTCTTGCATCTTTTAAAAATTAATCCAACACTTTGGCAATTTTCTTACTTTACTACATCATGATGTGTATCTGCAGTCTCATGTCTTTAGATCAAAGACCACTTGTGCTGCATTCCTTGCCAACTACGATACAAAATCATACGCTAGTGTCTTGTTCAACGGTATGAAGAACGATCTTCCTCCCTGGTCGATCAGCATCCTCCCTGACTGCAAAAATACAGTCTTCAACACGGCAAGGGTAATAGCGAGTTCTCCCATTCACAAGTTGGTGTTTTTCCTAGAAAAATATGATGTTTCGAGAACCACTGCCATCAAGAATTTATTTTTAGATAACTTATGAGTTCGACAGGACCTTGTCAATTTTTAAAACCACAAAAGGCATGCACTCTAATTACAAGTGTTATTACACTACAAACAAAATATGCTTTTCGTGATATAGATGCATGCCTTGAAGGTCCTCGTTTACAGTTTCATGGAACATCAATAAAATTGGCTGTTGAAATCTTTGGTTCATCTACATCTACCATTTACACAATTAGCAATCATGCAGGTTGGTACTCAAGTCACCCAAATGCAGATGCAATCTGTTGGAGGGTTCAGATTCGAATCTTTCAAAGAGTGGGACTCTGTTGATGACCGATCTTTCACAGCAATGGGATTGTTGGAGCAAATAAACATGACCAGAGATTCCACAGATTACATGTGGTATACAACCTAGTAAGTCTCCAATGATTTTGCAGAGAGTTGCATCATGATCTTAGCAAATTTTATTCAAACTTCACTCATGGAGGGTGCTGATCATTGTCCACTTGTCAGCGTTAACATCGGCCAGAATGAGAAATTCTTGAAAAATGGGCAGTCCCCTGTGCTGACCGTGATGTCTGCCGGTGACTCGTTACATGTCTACATAAATGGACAATTCACGGGTAAGCGATGAAGGAGATGTCGGTACACATCAATGTGATTTAGTTACATCGTCTATTTTTTCATGGAACAGGTACTGCATATGGAGGTGCTGGCAACCCCAAATTGACATATACCGGAAAAGTGAACCTGCGGGCTGGGAGTAACAAGATCTCCATTCTAAGCGTCACCCTCGGCCTGTCGGTTAGTTCATCCATTTACCATCATCTCATCCAATCTCAAAATCTTCAATTTAACAGTACACAACATGTAACGGATGCCATCTTGATTCGACGATTCCCACAGAATGTAGGGGAGCATTTTGAGACATGGAACAGTGGGGTTCTTGGTCCTGTTTACTTGGATGGATTAGACGAAGGGAAGATGGATCTTTCCAAAGGGCAATGGACATACAGGGTTGGTTTGAAGGGTGAAAGCATGAGTCTTCACACAGTTAGCGGGAGTTCGTCGGTCGAGTGGGGAGCATCATGGCCGAAACAATCACTAATATGGTACAAAGTACGTATAAAAGTGTAAGTTACAAACTTCAACAGTCCCTCTCCTCAGGTATTTCATGAGATCTTTCTTTCATCCATTCAGGCTTTCTTCAATGCACCTGGAGGGAACGAGCCTCTTGCTCTAGACATGGGCAGCATGGGCAAGGGTCAGATTTGGATCAACGGGCAAAGTATAGGCCGATATTGGCCGGCCTACAAGGCATATGGGAGCTGCAGTAGCTGTAGCTATGCTGGTTATTTTGATGAAAAAAAGTGCAGTTCTAATTGTGGGGAATCCTCCCAAAGATGGTAAGTGGCACCTTCCTTCTTAATAGTAAATAAATCCTATGTCCAGCTGAATGTTCGACGACAAATTTCAGGTACCATGTTCCTCGATCATGGCTGAATCCAACCGGTAATCTCTTGGTAATATTCGAAGAGTGGGGTGGGGATGCCAGTGGAGTCTCTTTGGTGAAGAGAACGACAGGAAGTGTGTGCGCGGCTATTTCCGAGTGGCAACCATCCATGAAAATCAGTAGCTATGGGAAGCTTGAGAAGCTAGAAAGGCCCAACGTGCACCTCCACTGCGCGGTGGGGCAGAAGATCAAGGAGATAAAGTTTGCAAGCTTCGGCACTCCAATGGGAGCATGTGGGAGTTATTCTGTGGGAAGTTGTCATGCCAACAAGTCGTATGATGCACTCCAGCAGGTAAATCTTGTGTCACAGCCTTGATGATTTCATTGATTTGAACTTGGAGTCATCCAACTGGTAAATCTGCTGACGATGTAAATTTGGCACTTGGAATCATCCATTGCAGAACTGCATCGGTCAGCAATTGTGCACGGTTAATGTGGCTCCTGAAGTGTTTGGAGGAGACCCTTGCCCCGGTACCATGAAGAAGCTTTTCGTGGAGGCTGTTTGCGGATGATCGGTCGCACTTGCCTGCCTTACCTTATTGAATGTCTTCTTCCTATACTACATGTGGTTGGTCAGATTGTCCACTCTTTTATATTGTACAATGGATCAACCATACTGAAGATGGGTGCTTTTGATGCGCGAGTGAAGCTGAAGTATAAGAGGCACACTGGCCGATCAGGAGTTGCCGCAAGTATGGATTGTGCGAGTGATTGTACATATTAGTATGTGTGTGTATACCGAGGAAGCCAACCACTACAAGAGTCAAGTAAGATGACTCTGCAGTTAAGCTACAGAGACAACAATGTACAGATGTGTGAAGTTGTATGCCAAAGCTTTTGGCTTGATATATTGATATAAGAAAAACTGTTGTTTATACTGTAGAAATCAAGCAAGCAAACAATCGAACTATGAAACACAAAGATTTATATGATAATTCTTTGAAATGGGATCGAAAAATAATTGCAAATAAACTCATATGGAACTCTATTCATCTTTAAAGTTGTTCATTAAAAATCCTATCAATTTTAAAAATGGTGGGTATACTTGTAAAGTTTCCAGCCCCAACTTGGGGGGCTTGTAATTTGGCCCCTTTCCAGGGGTATCACTGCAATAGTTCCAGCACTTTGAGAAGCCCCATTCCAGGGAACATCGTGCTGTGCGAGACCCATATCCAGTGAGCATCGGATACTCCATTCCAGGAGCAGCGGGCAGCCCCAGTTCGTGCCCTTTCTCCCCAGCGATTCCAGCGGCCAGCAGCGGGGTTCTTGGAACCCATCCTCTCCGTCTTCCTCCACACGAGCGGGAGAGCGCGAGAGAGAGACCGTGCTCGAGGGCAGCGCAGCTCGAGCTTTGGGACAGCGGCTAGGGTTTGGAGTTGGGTGTGGGAGCACCGTTTGGGCGAACTCAAGAGGGAGCAGCGGGAGGTCGTTGCGGACGACCTCAAGAAGCCGTGTTTGGGACTCCATCCGGGAGCCCACAAGGGGAGTTACTTTGTCCTCCTTGTTTTGAGCACAATATTGGTATAGTTAGATACCTAGGGATAGTTTGTTCCTTGTTGAAGAACTATCCGTTGTGTGTGCTTGTACCTCGGTTTTGTGGGCAACAAAACCGGGAAGAACTTTGATACTCTTGACCATAGTGATTGGTTGCCGGTCTTGCCCCGTGGTTTTTCCCTCGCTCATATTGAGCAAGGGTTTCCACGTAAAAATCTTTGTCTCGTGTGGTGCTTGCTTGCTTGCTTGTGGTTGCTATCATTGTTGCTATTGAGTTCCCGTGTGGGGAACATATCTTGTGTGTGCCATCTTTGCTGCAGGACAGTTTAGGGGGATACAGATCCTGGGTTGATTGTTTCCGCATTTCTCTATATATATCCCCAACAAGTGGTATCAGAGCACAGGTTGTGCAAAATGGGCAAAGATGAGGAAGGCACAATGATCAAGCTCACAAGCAGCAACTGACAGATTTGGAAGGCCAAGATGGAAGACATATTATATTGCAAGGACCTCTACGATCCCGTGGAAGGGGAGAGCACCAAGCCGGAGAACATGTCCGCAGGAGAGTGGACAAAGTTGAACCGAAAGGCCATTGGTACCATTCAGAAGTGGCTTGACATGTCCGTGTTCCATCATGTTGCCGAGGAGACGAATGCCAAGGAGTTATGGGACAAGTTGTCCGAGCTCTATGATCAGAAGACCGCAACCAACAAGGCTTTCTTGATTAGAAAGCTTGTGAACTTAAAGTACAAGGATGGATGCAAGGTGGCAGAGCATCTGAATGATTTCCAAAGCATAATCAACCAGTTGACTTCCATGGGCTTGGTACTTGATGATGAACTGCAGGCACTTCTCTTGTTGGGTTCTTTGCCAGACAGTTGGGAGACTCTTGTAGTCACCGTGAGTAACTCTGCGAAGGATAGCAAGCTGACCATGGCTATGGTCAAGGGCAATCTCCTCAATGAGGAGATTAGACGTCGCTCTTCGGGAGAGGCATCCTCCTCTTCACATGTGTATGCAGTTGAGAGGAGAGGAAGATCCAGCAGCAGAGGAGCGTCACAAGAGAGGCAGAAATCCAGGGACAAGTCCAAGGGCAGAGGAAAGTGTCACCATTGCCAGAAGCCAGGTCACTGGAAGAGAGATTGCAGAGTTTGGAAAAGAGAGCAAGCTGAAGCCAAGAAAGAACAGAAAAAGGAAGATGGCAATGTAGCTGCAGTTGTGGCAGATGAGAGTGCAGATGAGGAGATTCTCACCATCCAGGACCAGTGCTTGCATGCAGGGAGTGATTTGGAGTGGGTCGTTGACACGGCCGCCTCCTATCACGTGACTCCACACAGGGAGTTCTTCACCACCTACACTAGTGGTGATCACGGGAGAGTCTTGATGGTTAACGAGAGTTACTCTAAGATCATTGGCATGGGCACCATCTCGATCCAGACGGATGTTGGGTGCTCAATGACACTCCAGAATGTGAGGCATGTTCCTGATGTGCGGCTTAGCCTTATATCTGGCTCACAGCTAGATAGTGAAGGTTACCATCTGAAGTTCGACGACAGCAGATGCAAGATTAGCAAGGGTTCTCTTATCATGGCTAGAGGAAGCTTGTGTCACACACTCTACATGACTTGAGTGAAGGTCATGGACGGCAGTTTGCATGCTAGTGAAGCAGATAACTCAGATTTGTGGCACCGTCGGCTTGGCCACATGAGCCAGAAGGGCTTGCAGCTTCTTAGCAAGAGAGAGTTGATCCCTTACCACAATGACATCACCTTGTCTCCTTGTGATGCATATGAGGTTGGGAAGAGCAGGAGTGCACCGTACAGAGCGAGATCCAAGGTGAAGGGAGACCTTCTACAGTTGGTTCATTCTGATGTTTGTGGTCCTATGGACACAACCTCTTTGGGAGGCAACATGTATTTTGTCACCTTCATTGATGATGCATCTAGGAAGGTGTGGGTGTATGTGCTGAGGTCGAAGGATCAAGTGTTTGATTGCTTCAAGAAGTTCCATGCCATGGTTGAGCGTGAAACAGGAAAATTGTTGAAGTGTCTATGCACAGACAATGGGGGAGAGTACACCTCCCATAGCTTTCAGGGCTATTGTGCAGAGCACAACATCAGGCATGAGAGGACAGAGCCAGGCACACCCCAGCACAATGGTCTAGCTGAGAGGATGAACAGGACCATTGTTGAGAGAGTCCGTTGTATGCTGAAGACAACGAAGTTGCCCAAGACTTTCTGGGCTGAGCGGTTCGCACCGCATGTTACTTGGTGAACCGATCTCCATCAGTTCCTTTGGGCTTTCAGATTCCAGAACGCGTTTGGATAGGGAAAGACCCCTCATATGCTCATTTGAGGGTGTTTGGATGCAAGGCGTATGCATTGGTACCCAAAGACCAGCGGAAGAAATTGGATGACAAGGCGGTGCCTTGTATTTTTCTTGGCTACGGAGATCAGGAGTTTGGATACCGTCTTTGGGATCCAAGGAAGAAGACTGTCACTAGGCACAGGGATGTGATTTTCTATGAGAATCAGACATTGGCTGAGGACACCACTGAGAGTGGTGATGGAGATGAGATCTCCATGGATGATGACAGTGATGAGGACACAGAGCCCTCTCCAGTACAGGGTACAGGTGGAGAGGATGGACAGGTAGAGCAGCATGGGCCAGATGCAGACCCCGTTGATGCAGGTCTAGGGGATCTAGGGCAGGGGGAGCTACCTCATCCAGTTGCAGACACAGCAGAGCCTCAGGTCAGGAGATCTGAGAGGACACGCGAGCCATCATCCCTCTACCCCACTTCCAGGTATGTGATGCTCACAGATGCAGGTGAGCCATACACTTTTGAGGAGGCACAGGTGCACAAGGACAAGGGTCATTGGCAGAATGCAATGAATGAGGAGATGCTATCTCTCAGAAAGAACCACACTTATGACCTTGTTGAGCTTCCTAAAGGGAAGAGAGCCTTGAAGAACAAGTGGGTGTACAAGCTGAAGTCAGATGACAGTGGCAAGCAGGTGAAGTACAAGGCCAGATTGGTAGTGAAAGGATTCAGCCAGAAGGAAGGCGTGGACTATGATGAGATCTTCTCCCCAGTGGTGAAGATGAATTCAGTGAGAGTGGTGCTAGGAATTGTTGCTAGCATGGACCTTGAGCTGGAGCAGATGGATGTGAAGACGGCGTTTCTTCACGGTGATTTGAAGGAAGAGATCTACATGGAGCAGCCACAGGGTTTTCAAGAGAGAGGGAAAGAGCATATGGTATGCAGGTTGAGGAAGAGTCTCTATGGCTTGAAGCAAGCCCCGAGACAGTGGTACTTGAAGTTTGATGCTTTCATGGGAAAGCAGGGCTTCAAGAGGACTACAGCCGACCCATGCGTATATGTTCGTCGTCTTCCCAATGGCAGGTTCGTCATTCTTTTGATATATGTGGATGACATGTTGATTGTAGGTCATGATTCCAACTTGATTGCAAAGCTCAAGAGAGAACTCTCCAAAGAGTTTGAGATGAAAGATTTGGGCAGGGCCAGTCACATCTTAGGGATGCAGATTACTAGGGACAGGAAGAAGCACATGTTGTGGTTGTCACAAGAGAGCTATGTTGAACGCGTATTGGAGCGGTTCAACATGAAGAATGCCAAACCTGTCAGTACGCCCTTAGCCTCTCATTTTAAGCTAACCAAAGAGTCATGTCCTTCTACTTCTGAGGAGAAAGCAGAGATGTCCAAGATCCCATACCAGTCAGCAGTTGGGAGCCTCATGTATGCCATGGTTTGCAATAGACCAGACATAGCCCATGCAGTGGGCGTGGTGAGCAGGTTCATGTCTAACCTGAGCAAGGACCATTGGGAGGCAGTGAAGTGGATATTGAGATACTTGAGAGGGACCTCAAGTATGTGTCTTGCTTTTGGGAGGTCAGATCCCAAACTGTGTGGCTACACTGATGCAGATATGGCAGGAGATATGGACCAGAGAAAGTCCACCTCAGGCTACATTTTCACTTTTGCAGGGGGAGCCATATCATGGCAATCCAAACTACAGAAATGTGTTGCTCTCTCAACTACTGAGGCAGAATACATTGCAGCAGCAGAGGCTGGGAAAGAAGTGTTGTGGCTACAACGCTTCCTTGGTGAGTTTGGATTGGATGACAGTGAGCCAGTTGTGTTTTGTGATAGCCAGAGCACTATAGACTTGAGCAAGAGTACCATGCACCATGCTCGCACAAAGCACATTGATGTGAGATACCATTGGCTGAGGGATGCAATTGAACAGAAGCAGCTCGTGTTGAAGAAGATCCACACAGATGAGAACCCCTCAGACATGTTGACCAAGGCAGTCACTCGTGACAAGCTTCAGCTCTGTAGAGAGCTGAGCGGTGTCACCTCTTGTTGATCTCCATCACAGGACAACACCTCCCCGTTGGGGCTGGAGGGGGAGGTTGTTGGGTATACTTGTAAAGTTTCCAGCCCCAACTTGGGGGGCTTGTAATTTGGCCCCTTTCCAGGGGTATCACTGCAATAGTTCCAGCACTTTGAGAAGCCCCATTCCAGGGAACATCGTGCTGTGTGAGACCCATATCCAGTGAGCATCGGATACTCCATTCCAGGAGCAACGGGCAGCCCCAGTTCGTGCCCTTTCTCCCCAGCGATTCCAGCGGCCAGCAGCGGGGTTCTTGGAACCCATCCTCTCCGTCTTCCTCCACACGAGCGGGAGAGCGCGAGAGAGAGACCGTGCTCGAGGGCAGCACAGCTCGAGCTTTGGGACAACGGCTAGGGTTTGGAGTTGGGTGTGGGAGCACCGTTTGGGCGAACTCAAGAGGGAGCAGCGGGAGGTCGTTGCGGACGACCTCAAGAAGCCGTGTTTGGGACTCCATCCGGGAGCCCACAAGGGGAGTTACTTTGTCCTCCTTGTTTTGAGCACAATATTGGTATAGTTAGATACCTAGGGATAGTTTGTTCCTTGTTGAAGAACTATCCATTGTGTGTGCTTGTACCTCGGTTTTGTGGGCAACAAAACCGGGAAGAACTTTGATACTCTTGACCGTAGTGATTGGTTACCGGTCTTGCCCCGTGGTTTTTCCCTTGCTCATATTGAGCAAGGGTTTCCACGTAAAAATCTTTGTCTCGTGTGGTGCTTGCTTGCTTGCTTGTGGTTGCTATCATTGTTGCTATTGAGTTCCCGTGTGGGGAACATATCTTGTGTGTGCCATCTTTGCTGCAGGACAGTTTAGGGGGATACAGATCCTGGGTTGATTGTTTCCGCATTTCTCTATATATATCCCCAACAAAAAATACTATTTAAAGAATCAGGTCTTGTATATGAAGCTTAGGTTTTTGTCTGTCATTGTATATAATACAATAGTGTTTTGATCTTGTAGTAATATATAAACTATATATAATATTTGTTTTACTTTTGTATTGTTTCTTGATAGTGTATTTTGATAATAAAATAAACTTCAAAATTAGGATCAAGATAATAAAAGAAAAGGATTTACCAAAATTATAGGTAAACTATACATGCGTATATATTTGTACATTTATTAGTATTTTATTTAACACGCCAATTTTTTTATTTATAGTTATTATTTAATGTATGAGTTTAATATATGGGTTAAATGGGGCTATCCCATGTGCGTAGCCAAGTTAGCTACCCCTACCCTTATTTTTATATTTTTTTTGATTTTTTAATGTCACATGGGGGTTTTAACTTAAACTAATACGAGTAATATGTGTTTCAAATTTCACAAAAATAGACATTTTTAACTCGTTCACCTGGAAAGTAGCAATTTCAATAATTCCGTGACTGCTAAAATTTGATAGCCTTGTATGGGATAAGAGTCTCGAATTTAGTTTAATTTTGAATGAGAATATATTGATACTATGTGATCTAAATTCCCTCAAGTGTCATTAAAAATAAAAAAGAAAAGTAAGGGTAGCTAACTTAACTACCCCACATCGGGTACCTCTGTTTTTTCTTTAATATATTCTATTTATAAAAAAATCAAAATTAAACGAAATGATTATTACGTAGGTTTGAGGAAGAATGACTAAATGATTCATATCCAAAATCTCCCTTCATGAAGCTTGTAGAGTTTTTGAGTATAAGAAACTTTTGTTCTTTACATTTTTTCTCGTTTGAGATTAGTTATTATTTAATAAATATTTTAAATATTTTTGAATTTTATTATCATGTCAAGTGGCACCACCTCCTTAGTCGTCAACCCCGCATCAATGACCCAAACTGATCCATGCTTCGTAAGCACCAATCTACCAAGTGGTCATGCTAGGTCAGTCATGATCCTATCCCATAATCCACTTAAAATCAATCCCATGTGATTTAACCAGAGGAAGGGGCAAAGACAATCTAACCGTACGTTTCAAAGACTTGTGATCTCCTTGGAACGATGCAGGGAGATAACATCTATTTTCCATGCATTATTGGAGTCCATTGATTTCGAGGATGGCTTGGAAGAATGTTGAGGTTGAATTTCAATCTTGGGTGCATTTGACTTTATATGCTAGCTACTAATTAAATTGTTTCTTGAAGGGACTCAGGTACATCATTTCATCTTCTTCGCAGACTAGTGCTTCACTCTTAATGATCCTTAAAACCTATAGATATTAAACATATAAGTCCATATCGAGTCACTATATAATAAAAAATATGGTAAATTATTTCATTATAATATCTGATGAAACTATAATTGCGTTTGCACTAACGATAAGGTTTTTTTTATACAAATAAGGTTCTGTTATATAGCCATCTTGATACCATATAGCTGTTGATATAAAGAGTTATACCATAGATCTAGGTTGAGATCTAAAAAATATATCAATGACACAACTTACATCGAAAATTTTAAATTCAAGAAGGATCTTTAGTCTGAGAAGAGATGTCTATTCTATAAAGACTAATATCTGACTGACACTATTTATGCATGTCCTCTCCGTAGGAATAGAGATTCAAAGGTATCAGATCTGTCAAGTTAAAGAGCTAACATGACGAGATTGAGATACTAAGGACCTGCATATATATTGTCATGAACATGCACACATCCTTTGACCGAAGACATATGTACATCTATATGTTTGAATGTGTAATTTGACAGATTAATAGGTTGATGACATGACAGGGTCTATATAATGACAAGATGGTGAATGTACAAGGTAATATGAGATGTATGATCTCTCAAAGGAATCATACAAGTCATATTTTTAAACCGAAAGATGAGAGCTCACTCATGAGATATCAGGATCACAATGAATTTCATCGATGGCCATCTTGTTTATGAAACATGATAAAAATATGAGAATATTGGTATATGCTTTTGAAAATCGTACAATTGATCTTGAAGGAGACAACCAAATATGAGATTGAACTTCGATTATTCAAAGTCTTCTAGCATGCATGATGCATGTGTATTGGAAATACTCGAGTTCGATGCAATCATAATAGTTTTTATACCCTGATGCTTCCATTTTGAGGGAATGATGAAACTATATTGATTTTAGTGATTAGATGTAAAAAAATGACTGAGAATTAATTGGATTAAATCTCAATTCATAGAATCGTTTTTTAGATCCAATGAGTTGAAAACTGATCTAAACGTGTTTAGAATCAATTAGAGAAATTGATTCAATTTCTAATAAAATCAGATAACTCAAAATGGTTTGAATCTTTATCTTAGATGTAAATCTAAATATCAAGTCACTATACATGGTATATAAAATCTCCCTGATATTATCTTCAACTATTAGTGAATGCAACACACAAGTTTTAATTGGATTAAGAACTATGCATTGAAAAATTGATGATTAGATAATAATTATTTTTACTATTGATTAATTATATAGAGAATACTTGAATGTGATTTGAATAGTTGACTTTTAACTAATATGGATATAGATCTATAAGATTTGATATTAATATAAATGTGATTCATATTTATTATTCAGAGTTACGTGATTATTTTTCACATTATTAATTTATGTTATGGTGAATTGGATTTACATTCCTCATTGGTGAAACGAGGAATGTAAAATCGTCTCTCAAGTTTGAGATGGAGTTTATTTCGTGCTTGAGATGGAGTTTATTTCGTGAGATGAAATCATGTGAAATGTGATCCATCCAGATTACTTTTGGCTTATATAATTGGAGGATAAAATCGTCTCTCAAGTTCACATCAGGACTATGATCCATCAGCACCCGTGAGTGCAAGCTTCCTCCGATCAGACTTGAATAAGGAGATCTCTTCATATAGAGATTACATGCATCAAGGAATTAGCATTGGGTGGGGCCTGCCCGACCCAACCCGTGTAGCCAGGCTCGACCCAAACCCTCAAAAACCATGGGACATGCACGAGCCCTGATTTTAGGCTCACAATTTGTTTGGGCCGAGCTCGAACTCGGCTCCGCTCATTCCAACCCAGAAGCCCAACCCAACTCCAAGGCCTGTGTATTGGCCCGTTTAGGCTTGCCATCGGCCCGATGCTCGACTTGAGTACAGTCTGTAATTAGACCTGGCCAATGGGACAGAGGTCTGCCCTCCCAGCCTGCTCATGGGACGAGCTTGAGCCACGCCCGCTTTTTGGTCTGCCCATCAACTGGGTGTGCCATGAACACGTGCCAAAAAACCCAACCCGACCCACAAATATAAAAAATATGTTATTAAAAATTATAATTTACATATATTTAATATAATATACTTCAAATTTTGTTTTAGATTATCAATATTACATTGTTTTTTATAGTTTACATGTCAAATACCATATATTATGGTAACTTAGATTTAAAATGATTAAATGATGCTCAAAAAACTTATTTATATCTATAAATTAGATTAAAAATGAGAAAATACTTTAAGTTCGGCCTATGGGCTGGTCCGACCCAACCCAAACATGGGTCGGGCTTAGGCCTTGAAGTACAACCCATGGGCCAGATCTCCAGCATGTTCGACTTGGCCCATGGGCCATGGCTTGGCCCAGCTCGTACTTTGGACAGGTCTGATCCCAAATCAATATTTAAAAGTTTCACACGATTCCGACCTTGTGACCTCGAACAATTGGATTTCTTCATTGACGGAGCTGGAAGATGACTCGATAAAAAATTGATGAATTATTTATTTATTTTCTAACTCAAAATTGATTTGAATATGTTTGAGATGTTCAGATCAAAAGTAATACCTAACATTTAATAAATTTTTAGGCTTGCAATGAATTTTAAGTCCACATTATATGGTGCCCTCCAATTCGGTCACGGCTTCTATTTGGAACCTGAATTCGTTTTATTTCGTATTTTAATATATGTAATAATTAAAACTTCTATTTATTCCATATTTGTTGATTTTACTATTTACTTGTGTGATTACAAATCATTATCATTCGATTTTATTTAGGATTAAACAACTCGAAATAGGACAGTTCACCCAGATAGGTTTTAAGCTAGGACTTAAAACAATAATATATCCCCTCGTATTTGAAATGAATGGATATGATTACTTACTAGTGTGAATGTGATCTATTTATCATTATGGTAGGCAATTATGTAAGGAGAGTTATGTGAGAGGGTTGAGTTGAAATTCTAAATGAAAATTGTGAATGTGCATATGTTATAGGTTAATATGCATGATGCATGTTTATAGATTTTATGAGGTTATAAATTTTATATATCAAACGTTAAAAATATAATATGTCACTTGAATTAGTCTTAAATTTAAGAGGATTAAATTAACAATCTAATGATATATTAGTTTCCTCCATCGATTAATTATGAGAATTGGATTCAAAATAATTAAACGTCAATTTAAAGAGAATATGAATACTCATATGATAAAATCCATGATCTCTCATCACTGCAAAAAGGTATTGTTGTTATTGATTATATTGTATAGTTGCCTATATGAAGATAGAACTCCAAATTACAAGCACACATGGATCATACCGCTTCATCTCTCAAAGAGATGGGTCATATGCGTAGTGGCCTGCTATTGTTCTCCATATAATTAAAATGGTATTATATTGCTCATAACATAGAAATTCCACTTATTGACGGTTGGTTTAATTAATAACATGTCAACATCGCCTTCAGGGTGATGGCCATGAGTATTGAAGATCGAACCCTGGGAATGTAAGTTAGACTTGCAAAGTGAAAAGAGTTCCAATTTCTTTCATATTCGTGAAATTTTCTTATTTTATTGGGGTTTTGCTAATATGGAATGGAGTTCTCAAATCTCGTGTTGAGAATTACCATATGAAGAAATTACCATACTAGGAATTTCCATGTGTGTGTATTACCATATGTATGGGTTACCATATGTGTGGAGGGCAGTACTGGAATTTGCTATGTAAACCCTAACCTTAATCCCTATTATAAAAGGGGGATTAGGGATCCTAATGTGATTCATGGAATAAATTCTACTTTACAACATGGTATCAGAGCCTTGATGGCCGATACCTCCCCTCTTCCTCTTCTCTCCCCGCCGCCCCCTGCTTCTCACCATCATCACGCCCTCGTTCCTATACCAGCCATCGCCTGACGCCCTCGCCCTCGTCTCTGCACCAGCCCGCGCCCCCGCTCCATCGCATGCGCCCTCGCCTTCCATCACCTCAACCCCCATCGCCCCATCGCCCGCCCCCTGCCCTCGTTTAGCACGAACCCATCGCCCCATCGTCCCCCATCGCCTGCCCCAACCCCTCTGCGCCCCAGACCCTCTACTCCATCGCCCCCATCGCCATCGCCCCAGCCTCTCTGCCCCATCGCCCCCTGGCCTCGACCTGCACTAGACCATCGCCCCAGCCCCTCATAGCCCCATCGCCCCCAATCGCCCCCCCTTTTGGCCTCGTCGTTCCAACCCCCATCTCCCTAGCCCCAAGCCCGCGCCCCCATCGCCTGTACCAGCCCCTCTGCGCCCCTCGCCCCAAACCCAGCCCCTCTACGCTCCTGCGACCACGCCCTCGCCCACTGCACCCTCACCTGTGCCCCCCTGCACCCATGCACCCAGATCAACGACCGCAACCCCTCTCTGGTCAGACCGCGTGATCCACCCAGCACGTGGTTGACGCGCCATTCAGCTCGTCTGCTCGTCTAGGACAACACGTGGTTGACGCGCCGTCGCCTTCAGCACGTTCCCTTCCTGTCTTCCGCGCAGCGCTATCAGACATCGACCTCACCGAATCAATTTTTTTCCCTGCACTGAATCTCTTCTCACAGCCATGAACTACAACATTAAGCTGCTGATTTTCGTTTGATATCAAGGTGTATTTGATATATATCATTCCGCTGCCCACAAATTAGGAGATCGCTCGTCCTCCTTCATCGTATAAGTTTCAACAACACACGTATGACGTCCAGTGAGGCTGCATCTGAAATTGATGGAGGGAACCACACTAAGTTACCCTCATTCGGATCAATTCCGAAATTAGACGCTACAAATTATTCAATGTAGTCTCCCCTTTTCCTAATGATTGTGCGCGGTTATGATAAGGAACACATCCTTTTAGAAGCAGAACCAACCAATAAGGTTGGTAAATATGCTTCATGGGTCAAAGACAATAGCATGGTGAGTTCATGGATAATGGTCAGTGTTATCGATAGAATAGCACAGGAGCTAGTTTATTACGACAGTGCACACGATATGTGGAAGTCATTGCTCACCACATATGGACAAGATAAAAATTCTACCAAAATGTATCAATCCTTTTTATGAATTGATGCATATGCGACAGAATGGGCGATCGCTATCGGAATATTTTTCCGCTCTCAAATCCCTGGTTGCGAGCTATGATTCTTGTACTCCTCTATGTCCTTGTCCCACACAGCAGCAACATCGATAGAATATAGCAACTATGATCTTCCTAGGTGGGTTGGATCCAACCTATGCAGCTCCTCGAGATCAGATGATTACTGCAGCTGCTCTTCCAACGATGGAGGAAGCATACATCACGTTGTGCAGAATACCTCCACCCTTAAATCCTTCTACCAAGATTATGAGCCAAACAACGGCTCTTGCATCTTCCGGGCGAGGATTCAAAGGATACTTTAGGGGTCACGGTCGAGGTCGTCAATCTCTAGGCTGAGGCCGATCAACTATACAATGCTCTTTTTGTCACAAATTAGGGCACACCGAAGCAGTCTGCTACAGCAAGCATGGTCGTCCAGGACCTTCAGCCAGAGTAGCAACAACAAATATTGATGGAGGCTCAATAGAGATCCCCCAAAAAAGATTTTGAGGATCTAATGCAACAGTTGTCTCAAATAAACCCCAATGAGTCCACTGGCGAAGTCGCTGCCATCGCTCAAACAGGTACTGTCCTTGCTTCAGCTAGCCATAATAACCGCTCTGACTGACTTATTGATACGGGTGCCTCCACCCACTTATGTGGAGATTCACGTCTCATCCGGCAATTCCGCCCACTTCAGCCAGGCAAAACCGTTCAAGTAGCAGATGGTAGATCGTCATCGATAAAAGGCATCGGGAATGTGCACCTTACCCCTACAATTGAGCTACATAATGTCTTATTAGTTCCTGATTTTCCGCTAAGTCTGCTCTCGGTCAGTCAATTATGCAAGGAGCTTAACTGCAAACCTATATTTAATGTGGATGTTTGTATTTTTCAGGACATACTGACTGGGAGGACGATTGGTACGGGCCATGAAGAAGGCGGGGTCTACCACCTTGACTACTCGTCTATCATGTCTGCCTATTCTGGAATTACTGTAAGCCAGTCATCCACTACACTTTGGCATCAGCGATTGGGTCATCCCTCAGTCCACTAGCTTCTTCGTCTTCTTCCACAACTGTCTCCTTCAATTAGTCTCAACTGTGAAGCCTGCCAGATTGGAAAACATCACCGTCTCAACTTTCCTTCCTCCGGTAACCAACATTCTACTGAAATCTTTGATCTCATCCATATAGATATCTGGGGCCCTAGTCGGTATCCTGATCGCTTGGGACACCGTTATCATCTTGTTCTGATTGATGATTGTTCTCGAGTGGCATGGACATTTCTCTTGAAAAACAAATCAGATGCTTATATTGTGCTTACTCGATACATCATTGAAATAAACACTCAATTTGGACACACAATTAAAACCATCCGAACTGATAATGGTCAAGAATTCTTGTCACATGATGTACAGAACTTCCTCTCTGATCGAGGGTTTATACACTAAACGACATGTCCTCACACGTCCCAACAAAACGGTGTGGCAGAACGTAAACATCGGCACATTCTTGATACTGCTGGCACACTGCTTCTTGACTATCATGTCCCATCCCTGTATTGGGGTGATGCGGTCCTTACGGCCACATTTCTTATTAATAGAATTCCATCTACAACCCTACATGAACGAATCCCTATTGAAATTCTCTTTCCTAACAAACCCATCTACCCTGTGCAACCACGAGGTTTTGGTTGTACTACCTTTATTCATCTAACCACACCTGGCAGGGATAAGCTTGCTGCCCGAGCTATCAAATGTGTCTTCTTAGGGTATTCTACAAAACAGAAAGGGTACATGTGTTTCGATCCATGAACTCGTAAACACTATGTAAGCATCGATGTTACCTTCTTTGAGTCAATTCCTTACTCCTCTGTATCTACCACTCATGTCACCCCACCAAATATTTCAACCTCTCCATTACCTGTACCAACTCCACAAGGGCCTCTGCCTTCTTCCTCTACGCCCATACCACCTCCCCAGGTATGTTCTCCATCTCAAGATATGGTGTCTGATGACAATACAAGAAATCACTCAGAGCATCTTTCAATAGCTCAACGCCGCACAGCACGACAACGTCCATCTGTGTATCGCACAAGGCACCCCATCACTGATGTTCTGACATTTTCAAAGCTTACTCCTACCTATAAGGACTTTTCACAAGCCGTCTCGAACACTGTAATACCTAAAAACCACATTGATGCCCTGGCGAATCCGCAGTGGTGTCAGGCAATGAAGGAAGAGATGACTGCTCTAGAGTCCAGAGGAACGTGGACACTTGTGGATCAACCAGCAAATTGTCAAATAGTCGGCTCAAAATGGGTGTTCACGATAAAATACAACCCAGATGGCTCTATTGCACGATACAAGGCTCGCTTAGTTGCTAAAGGGTTTAATATGGCGTCAACTTCTTCGAGACATTTTCTCCTGTCGCTCGCCTATTGACAGTCTGGATTCTCCTCGCTGTTGCAGTTGAATGTAATTGGCCATTGCATCAACTAGACGTCAAAAATGCCTTCCTCTACGACGATCTTCATGAAGTCATCTACATGGAATAACCTCCTGGTTTCGCGAAACAAGGGGAGTGTCAGAAGGTATGTCTCTTGCACAAGGCGATATATGGTCTAAAACAAAGTCCTCGGGCCTGGTTTCAAAAATTGTCTGAAGTACTACAAGCGATTGGGCTCACGAGATCGTCATCCGACCACTCCTTATTCACAAAGAGGAGTTCGAAGGGTACGGTAGCGATGCTAGTGTATGTTGATGACATCATCCTTACTGGGGATGATTATGAAGAAATTGCCAAAATCAAAAAGCACCTTGCAGAACAATTTGTTATTAAGGATATGGGACCGTTGCGATACTTCTTGGGGATTGAGATAGCCAGATCAAAGCATGGGTTGGTTATGTGCCAAAGAAAATATGTCACTGACCTGCTAATGGAAACAAGAATGCTTGGTTGTAAACCTGCACATATCCCTATGGATCCTAAAGGGCGAATATACGAGGAGGGAGCTGCAGAAGATGTTGGTAGATACAGACGTTTAGTGGGAAAACTGCTTTACCTCACTATTACACGTCCAGATATTGCCATGGCAGTAGAAAAACTAAGTCAGTTTATGGATTCACCTACTCCAGCTCACTTTGATGCCTGCATGATGGTCCTTCAGTATATCAAACAATCTCATGGGAAAGGATTATTATTCCGCAAAGATAACAACCTCAACCTCGTAGCCTATTCAGATGCAGACTACGGAGGATGCTTGCGAGATAGAAAATCTACTACAAGTTTCTGCACGTATCTAGGAAGAAACCTAATCACTTGGAAAAGCAAAAAGCAAGCAGTAGTGTCACCATCAAGTGCTGAAAGTGAATATAAAGCCATGGCACAAGCATCTGCTGAGCTCATGTGGGTCAAGTCTGTACTTACTGATCTTCATGTCATATCTAAGGATATCATGGAACTTAGATGTGACAATAAGGCAACAATGTACATCACAAATAATCCCATGTTCCATGAACAAACAAAACATGTGGAAATTGATTGTCATACACTAGAGATCTCATACAAAAGGACTACTATGCACGCAAGGTGTGTCAACTACAGAACAAGCTGCTGATATATTTACAAAACTGCTCGCACGGGTCCAGTTCGAGAAATGTTGTAACAAACTGAGCATGTATGATCTATATGCTCCATCTTGAAGGGGGAGTGTTGAGAATTACCATGTGAGGAAATTACCATACTAGGAATTTCCATGTGTGTGTAATACCATATGTATGGGTTACCATATGTGTGGAGGGCAGTACTTGAATTTGCTATGTAACCATAACCCTAATCCCTATTATAAAAGGGGGATTAGGGATCCTAATGTGTGGAGGGCAGTACTTTACAACATCTCGCTTGATATTTGGTTAGCATGCCTCGTGTTTTGAAAGTCAAAAGGAAATGAACTTTCAAAATACAAAAATATGAGACAACTTCGACTTTAAAATAATTGACCTTACTCAAAATATAATAAAGTGCACAATATTTTACTTTCAGGTGAAATTTTTAACTCATTCAATAAATTATTCGAAGTCATTAAGTTAATTGGATCAAATTACTTAGATTAGATCTGTAATTTGGAAATCGTGCTCGCAGAGAGCGCATAGGATATGTGATTTTGTCTTTTAAGTATGATGACCGTAGACTAAGGATGCCTAAGATTTCAAGAAGATGTGGGAAGATGATCATTCAACCACTAATTGATACATTCTAGGATTATTATCTAATTTACTTCAGAATCAACAAGTAGATATTGAATCCTTCCAGGATATCCTATCGAATATGAAGGAGATGTGAACTTCTCTAGGTGATAAATCTTAACGAAAGACATGCTTCCTTGTAAGATATAGGAAGACACCTCAGTTGGAGAACATATAGTCAAAATGTTTGGATACATTTTTGAACTAGAGAAGCTTTGAGTTGAGGTGGACATTTGGGCAATTAGTTGGTGAACTCTAGAAGTGGTTGGAGGAGGGATAAGATTCGAAATGGGAGAGGGTAGGGATGAATATGTTAAGCATGATTTTTAAATAGACTAATTTGGGCATGGTTCTTGGTCCTATGGTTCCTCTAATCAAGGTTGTAGTTGGTGTGGAATGGCATGTTGTTGATCAAAATATGATCATATTATAGTATAACATCTGTACAAACTTTTCATCCTGATCTAAGTAGTTGCCAATATAATATCTATTGATAACTCTACCATACAACTTACTCAATTCCTCTTAGAAGATCTAGATAAGTTTCATTTTACTATTTCATGATGTGAAAATTTTTAGAGGACATCCTTAAATCTTTCCAGGCCTCGAGGATTGGTATTTACCTTTACATTTCGAAAGTATTTTTGAACAGGGCTTTCCATAGAGAGTTGCAATTAATAGATGATGAGTCTCTAGAAGATTATTGGTAATTGACTTACTTTTTAGTTGAGCGAGAAAGATAAGGCATTGAGAGAAATATACTATTGATTCGCACAAATAATATTCATAATGTCACACACTTCAAAGTATCCAAAGGATCAAGTAAATGGGGCCCAATTCTACTATAAATCATGGTAGAGGATGGTAACATAAAGATTGATATTATAAACTATTTCACGAGGGGACCTAGGAGATCTTTTACCATGTATAAAGAAATCATGATTTACTTACGAACCGTAATGCGACCGATGTTGTATCTTTTCAGTTTTAGATAATATACACACAAGTCTTACATGCTTTGAACACCCTAAAGCTAATAAATCATGCTTGACTATGATCTTTGTTGTCTACATATGTGCAAGGAGATAAAGGCATTGAGTAAGTACCACACCCTTTGTATTGAAGTTAAAATCGTCCATGTCCTTCATGGGATCCTAACGTCACAACTAAAAGCACAATTGGCGAGGATTTGGATAGCACATGTCCTCACTAGAGCATTAATGAGGACTTGGTTAGAACATTTGCTTGCTAATTTATCTTAACAAATGGAATTTAGATGGACATGAAGTATGGTGCCTCCTTAAAATATGGCTAGGGCATGGCGAGTACTTGACAAAGTTGTAAGTGTCCACGCCAACTCTGCTAAACAAAACCGAATTGGGCCATCTCTTCCTTATTTACCAAAACCTAAAGCACCATCTCATATTCTCTTTCTCCTCTCTGATGGATGAACCTCACTCTCCTCCACTGTCGTTGCTCCAGTTGCTACTTCTCCACCTCCTTACCACCTCATACAAGTACCCCATGTATCTCTTCTCTTTTATTCCTAGTTTATTAGGTTGAATGTTATATTGGTTGATGTAGTTGTTTATTGTAATTGGATTTCATGCTTTAGTTGATTCAGGTATATAATATATTGTAATTAGTTCTTATTAGAGGACACACATATAACTTTAATATTTTTGATATGTTTTTGGACTAGTCCATGTCATGTTATGTCACCACCATCAAATTTACTATGTAAATATACGACGAAATGTCTAAGAAAGAATAGTTTATAAAAATGAGAAATTATATGGCTATGTGTTGTGATAACATATATGTATATGTGCACGAGTAAATGCTTATATTTTTCCAATGTTTTAGAGACAATATAGTAAGATATTAATTGCAAATGTGTGTATGTGTGGTATTTAAGTATGTGTGTGTTGTATATAGGTTAGTATGTGTATGTGTATATGTTAGTGTATGTATATATTGGTATGTGCATATGTGTTGTAGTGTATGAGTGTACGTACGCGTGCATGCATGCGTTTATTTTATGTTTAATATGTATGTGGCACGGATTGCCCATACTCTTTCTCTCATCCCCTACCTAGACTATTGGCTTGGCTGGAGTAGCTTCCCTGGGCCTTCTCATGCTTGTTGCTTTCGCGAATCCTCTTTTTCGTATCTGATTCTGATGGTTTGTGTGTATGTTACAGTATATGTGCATGTGTAATATAGTGTGGGTGGGTGTGTATGCATGTGTGCATTCTGCATGCATATGCGTGCGCGCACATTTGTAAGTGTGCTGAAGTGTGGGCATTTGTGTGTGTTTGTGATTGTGTGTGTGTTATGGATAGAATAGGAGAAAACTCTATGCAAAGTGGTGAAGAGAGATTTTCTCTCTCTCTCTGTGTGTGTGTTAAGAACATGTTCTTAACGTGCCTCTTAGCAGGAAGTGGATCTTTGTTTAACCTGAGCAATTCCTATGGCCGAACTCAAGGAGGCAACTCGCTAACCAGACCGGGGATCACACAAATAGTCATAGGTTCAATTGATATGCTTGTTTATGTGTTTTTTGTGATTTTTATGTATTTTTAGTTTTTTTTATTTTTTAGAAATATTTAATATTTAATTGCTTTTAATTTTATAAAATTTTTATTTAGAAAAAAATAATATAAAATAAAAAAGGAAAAAAGAAAATGATTTTATAATATATAAAAAGAACGAGAAAAGGAAGGTTTTCAAATAAAAGAAATAGAGAAAAAGTGATAAAATATACATAAAATGTTTTTTATTTTGAAAAATATTTTTTTAGATATTTTTCAATAAAATAAAGAGAGAAAAGAAAATCAACAAAAAGAAACTTGAAAGGAAAAACTAGATAAATGGACTCAATATTGAAAAATAAGATTCTGGCTCAAAATAAGGATAAAATATGATGGATATTTTTCTCTCAAAATTTATTCAAAGTAGAGTCTAGAACGCAATCTGTTTTTGTATTTTGATTTTATATGATTTTTAATAATTTCCTAAGGTATTTGATCTTTTTGTGATTTCTGGAGGTAAACAAAATAACTCTCAATGATTTTTGGATATGATGTGTACCTAGGTGAGAGATATCAACCCTAACTTTTTGGTACTTTTAAGAAGCAATAAGAATCAACTAAAAGTAGAATACTACAATAAGGATGAAACAATGTTTTTTGATTTTTTAGACTATTTAATAATAAGATAAAAATTATAGAAATATCTGATTATAAAGCAAGATCAGCGGCACATGAACATATTTTTAGATTTTCAAATAGATGCAAGATGATCCTAGAATAAATCAATCAAGGGTAGTTTTTTTGTATGTAGTGTGATTAGTGCCGACTTTTATAAAAATAAGAGATAACCATTAATATTTACTTGCTTTCCTGTTTGGTTTTTTTATAATTGATCGCTACTGTCCTAATATGCTTACACATGGTTTAAGTTGCAAACTTGGCTACTTTTCCTCTTTTTTCATGTGTTTGCACCATTCAAATTGCTTTTTACGACCGAGTCATATTGTACTTTAGCTTTTTGAAAAAAAAAACCTCTGATATAATTTACTTAGTCTCAATATAGGACGAGAAAATAAAAAAGGAAGTATTGCTAATAAATGATTGTTAAAAGAATTGATGGATTTAGTATTTTTTACCAAACATTAGCTCATACCACTACAACAAATCTTGCCTACGTAGACATTCGAGTGCTAAGAACGTCCAGCTGGGATCTGTTTTTAGTGGACGTTTTTATAAACATCTGCCAAATCTTGATTTTGTGCCGACATTAGATGAGAACGTCCTCTAAAATTGCCACCCACCCTAAGTCGACATTACAATATAAAATATGTCAATTTATATTTATTTTATGGGATGTTTGGAATATTAACGTCCACGTGAAGTTGGGCCATTTTGAAATATGATGCCCGACTCTCTCTCCCTCTCTCTCTTCGATACCCTAATAACCGCCTTTTCAACTTCTTCCCTTGCAGTTCTCGTCCATCTCTTCCCTTTGCCAATGTTCGACCCTTCTACAACTATTGCTTGATA